>CM076253.1:2707787-3140826 GCA_038380765.1 Odontothrips loti
CACCCAAGAAGGTGTAAGACGAGCCGTGAGCACACAGGTTTCTTACGCTGGCCTTCGGCGTGAACCAAACTGTGTGACACAAGGTGATCTGATATTTCTTTTCAGTTCGTTTAAAAAATCGCATGGAAATACGTTATATTGTTCACATTGAAAATAGTGTTAAAACAATCATGAACTCAGCGACAAAAGGTGGTTTGAAACGGCTGTTGATACAACACGAAAATGTTCGGTGTAAACTCACAGAAAACAAGACAGGCATGGAGAACGCTTTAGCGTCCTCGGACAGACTCGTTCTTTGAGTTTTGAGGGAAAAAAAAGATTTTTTTTTTCAGATTTGCATACTTTTTATGAATACAGTTTCTGCACAATCAGTATTTGTAATGTTTTTTTAAATTCTGTGTTTTTCTTGCGTTTTAAACGGACCTAGCCACTGATCTATTACTCCGGGCCCTGCAGAGTACGCGAAAGGCGATCGTTGACTGCAGGCGACGGATGGTCCCAAGACAAACTCCCACCGATTTGCGGTCCCTCAAAACGAGTTCCCTTAGTTTGTTTGTTTTTTCTTTCAAGAATTCTAATATGTAATTTCGAAACAAGAGTCTGAGGTTAAGGATAATGTTAGGCGTTACAGCCCAGTGTCAGCTGTGTCAAAAAATCAAGATTGATAGGAAGAGTCGTCCTGGTTTGATAGAATCCAGCCGCATTAACACGGAACCTATTGATGTCAATACTACAGACCTTGTATGCACCTAGCCTCGTTTGATGAGTGGATTCACCTAGCTGTGTGTAATAATTGAAGCATTTTCCAACAACGTCTTCCTACAGATCTTGCGCACGGCAACTGTCAGAGCTGTGTGTAAACATGTGAAAGAAGATACCACCTAACCTCACCTAACCTAACCTAACCTAACCTAACCTAACCTAACCTAACCTAACCTAACCTAACCTACCTTCCCTAACCCTACGTAACCTCACGGGGACCGTCAATACTGCATTCTATACCGCTACAACAGTCTCCTACAACAGTCATAACCTAACCTAACCTAACCTAAGCTTATTACGGTTATGTAACCGACATATCTCGCGCACGGCAACTGTCAGAGCTGTGTGTAAACATGTGAAAGAAGATACCACCTAACCTCACCTAACCTAACCTAACCTAACCTAACCTAACCTAACCTAACCTAACCTAACCTCACGGAGACCGTCAATACTGCATCCTATACCCTCCCACAACAGTCTCCTACCTAACCTAACCTAAGCTACTGAACCTACATATATTGCGCACGGCAACAGTCAGAGCTGTGTGTAAACATGAGAAGGAAGATACCTAACCTCACCTAACCTAACCTAACCTACCCAAACCTAACCTAACCTAACCTAACCTAACCTAACCTAACCTAACTAACCTACAGATCTTGCGCACGGCAACAGTCAGAGCTGTAAATAAACATGTGAAAGATGATACCACCTTGAGACATGGAGCTCCTAGGAATGTCTAGTGTGACATTAGGCAGCATTATAACAGTCATCAGTTTATTAAGTTATGTGGGGATTACAATACTACCATAACGTGCCTTTCATTCCTAGATCTAAGACTTCTGGGCGTATCAACTGAAAGGTGGAAACCATTATTTCTATGCATGTACCGCAAGATCACAGAGATTGGGATATGTTTTTCTCTGAAATCCAAAAATCCAGTGCGCCGTTAATCCGTCTCTCAGCCATGCAACTGGTGCTACTCCTCACAGAGTATTGTTCCGTTCTTCTTATTTGGTGTTTGCTGCTTAAAATAAGTCGCTCGATATAGATGTCGAAAACCTTAATGTGGTTGTGTCCGGACTAATTAGTAGAGCAACACGATGAATTGATGATGGAAGTGATTAAACTCTGGTAAAAATCGTATCACTTGTTGAACGTAATGAAAGTGAATTCGCACTATTATTTTACTCTGTAAACCTATTGCACGGTACTGACAATTATTAAGGTGTGTTGCCAACCGAAATCGTAGTTTCCGTTTGCGTTAGCGAGATATATACCTCAAACAACATAATCATGCTCGGCAAGGTATGTTCGCTACCGCGATCACACGCTCTTCTTACATCAGGTAGATGTCAAGGCAAAAACACACAGAAAGGTGTACGACTACCCTTGAGCTCACAGTTTCCCCACGCTGGCCCTCGACGCGCGCCACACGGCAGGTTCACCGTCAGCAAGGCCTGTACGGGGCTCTGCGCCTCTGCACCAATGAGTCTGGGTGAGAATGTACCTGTGGTTTGTGTTGGTGTTAAAGAAACGGTTGAAAAATTGATAATTTTAGCGAACAAATGGGCCTACTGCAATTCAGATTGTCCAAGTATTTTTGGTCTGAAGTTACAGAGAACGAAACGATATGAGGGCATAAGCATAGAGCACCATAATCGTATCTAAAGGGAGATATGTAGACCGACACAACATGCTTACACCCAAGAAGGTGTAAGACGAGCCGTGAGCACACAGGTTTCTTACGCTGGCCTTCGGCGTGAACCAAACTGTGTGACACAAGGTGATCTGATATTTCTTTTCAGTTCGTTTAAAAAATCGCATGGAAATACGTTATATTGTTCACATTGAAAATAGTGTTAAAACAATCATGAACTCAGCGACAAAAGGTGGTTTGAAACGGCTGTTGATACAACACGAAAATGTTCGGTGTAAACTCACAGATAACAAGACAGGCATGGAGAACGCTTTAGCGTCCTCGGACAGACTCGTTCTTTGAGTTTTGAGGGAAAAAAAATTTTTTTTTTTCAGATTTGCATACTTTTTATGAATACAGTTTCTGCACAATCAGTATTTGTAATGTTTTTTTAAATTCTGTGTTTTTCTTGCGTTTTAAACGGACCTAGCCACTGATCTATTACTCCGGGCCCTGCAGAGTACGCGAAAGGCGATCGTTGACTGCAGGCGACGGATGGTCCCAAGACAAACTCCCACCGATTTGCGGTCCCTCAAAACGAGTTCCCTTAGTTTGTTTGTTTTTTCTTTCAAGAATTCTAATATGTAATTTCGAAACAAGAGTCTGAGGTTAAGGATAATGTTAGGCGTTACAGCCCAGTGTCAGCTGTGTCAAAAAATCAAGATTGATAGGAAGAGTCGTCCTGGTTTGATAGAATCCAGCCGCATTAACACGGAACCTATTGATGTCAATACTACAGACCTTGTATGCACCTAGCCTCGTTTGATGAGTGGATTCACCTAGCTGTGTGTAATAATTGAAGCATTTTCCAACAACGTCTTCCTACAGATCTTGCGCACGGCAACTGTCAGAGCTGTGTGTAAACATGTGAAAGAAGATACCACCTAACCTCACCTAACCTAACCTAACCTAACCTAACCTAACCTAAACCTAACCTAACCAAACCTTACCCTAACCTTACGTAACCTCACGGGGACCGTCAATACTGCATTCTATACCCCTACAAGTCTCCTACATAACCTAACCTAACCTAACCTAAGCTTATTACGGTTATGTAACCGACATATCTCGCGCACGGCAACTGTCAGAGCTGTGTGTAAACATGTGAAAGAAGATACCACCTAACTTTACCTAACCTAACCTAACCTAATCTACCTACCCTAACCTAACCTAACCTCCTACGGAGACCGTCAATACTGCATCCTATACCCTCCCACAACAGTCTCCTACCTAACCTAACCTAAGCTACTGAACCTACATATATTGCGCACGGCAACAGTCAGAGCTGTGTGTAAACATGTGAAGGAAGATACCTAACCTCACCTAACCTAACCTAACCTACCCAAACCTAACCTAACCTAACCTAACCTAACCTATCTAACCTACAGATCTTGCGCACGGCAACAGTCAGAGCTGTAAATAAACATGTGAAAGATGATACCACCTTGAGACATGGAGCTCCTAGGAATGTCTAGTGTGACATTAGGCAGCATTATAACAGTCATCAGTTTATTAAGTTATGTGGGGATTACAATACTACCATAACGTGCCTTTCATTCCTAGATCTAAGACTTCTGGGCGTATCAACTGAAAGGTGGAAACCATTATTTCTATGCATGTACCGCAAGATCACAGAGATTGGGATATGTTTTTCTCTGAAATCCAAAAATCCAGTGCGCCGTTAATCCGTCTCTCAGCCATGCAACTGGTGCTACTCCTCACAGAGTATTGTTCCGTTCTTCTTATTTGGTGTTTGCTGCTTAAAATAAGTCGCTCGATATAGATGTCGAAAACCTTAATGTGGTTGTGTCCGGACTAATTAGTAGAGCAACACGATGAATTGATGATGGAAGTGATTAAACTCTGGTAAAAATCGTATCACTTGTTGAACGTAATGAAAGTGAATTCGCACTATTATTTTACTCTGTAAACCTATTGCACGGTACTGACAATTATTAAGGTGTGTTGCCAACCGAAATCGTAGTTTCCGTTTGCGTTAGCGAGATATATACCTCAAACAACATAATCATGCTCGGCAAGGTATGTTCGCTACCGCGATCACACGCTCTTCTTACATCAGGTAGATGTCAAGGCAAAAACACACAGAAAGGTGTACGACTACCCTTGAGCTCACAGTTTCCCCACGCTGGCCCTCGACGCGCGCCACACGGCAGGTTCACCGTCAGCAAGGCCTGTACGGGGCTCTGCGCCTCTGCACCAATGAGTCTGGGTGAGAATGTACCTGTGGTTTGTGTTGGTGTTAAAGAAACGGTTGAAAAATTGATAATTTTAGCGAACAAATGGGCCTACTGCAATTCAGATTGTCCAAGTATTTTTGGTCTGAAGTTACAGAGAACGAAACGATATGAGGGCATAAGCATAGAGCACCATAATCGTATCTAAAGGGAGATATGTAGACCGACACAACATGCTTACACCCAAGAAGGTGTAAGACGAGCCGTGAGCACACAGGTTTCTTACGCTGGCCTTCGGCGTGAACCAAACTGTGTGACACAAGGTGATCTGATATTTCTTTTCAGTTCGTTTAAAAAATCGCATGGAAATACGTTATATTGTTCACATTGAAAATAGTGTTAAAACAATCATGAACTCAGCGACAAAAGGTGGTTTGAAACGGCTGTTGATACAACACGAAAATGTTCGGTGTAAACTCACAGAAAACAAGACAGGCATGGAGAACGCTTTAGCGTCCTCGGACAGACTCGTTCTTTGAGTTTTGAGGGAAAAAAAATTTTTTTCAGATTTGCATACTTTTTATGAATACAGTTTCTGCACAATCAGTATTTGTAATGTTTTTTTAAATTCTGTGTTTTTCTTGCGTTTTAAACGGACCTAGCCACTGATCTATTACTCCGGGCCCTGCAGAGTACGCGAAAGGCGATCGTTGACTGCAGGCGACGGATGGTCCCAAGACAAACTCCCACCGATTTGCGGTCCCTCAAAACGAGTTCCCTTAGTTTGTTTGTTTTTTCTTTCAAGAATTCTAATATGTAATTTCGAAACAAGAGTCTGAGGTTAAGGATAATGTTAGGCGTTACAGCCCAGTGTCAGCTGTGTCAAAAAATCAAGATTGATAGGAAGAGTCGTCCTGGTTTGATAGAATCCAGCCGCATTAACACGGAACCTATTGATGTCAATACTACAGACCTTGTATGCACCTAGCCTCGTTTGATGAGTGGATTCACCTAGCTGTGTGTAATAATTGAAGCATTTTCCAACAACGTCTTCCTACAGATCTTGCGCACGGCAACTGTCAGAGCTGTGTGTAAACATGTGAAAGAAGATACCACCTAACCTCACCTAACCTAACCTAACCTAACCTAACCTAACCTAACCTAACCTACCCTAACCTTACGTAACCTCACGGGGACCGTCAATACTGCATTCTATACCCCTACAACAGTCTCCTACATAACCTAACCTAACCTAACCTAAGCTTATTACGGTTATGTAACCGACATATCTCGCGCACGGCAACTGTCAGAGCTGTGTGTAAACATGTGAAAGAAGATACCACCTAACTTTACCTAACCTAACCTAACCTAACTACTACCCTAACCTAACCTAACCTCACGGAGACCGTCAATACTGCATCCTATACCCCTCACAACAGTTTCCTACCTAACCTAACCTAAGCTACTGAACCTACATATATTGCGCCGTCAATCACTGCATTGTAAAGAAAGATACCTATACCCCTACAACAGTCTCCTACCTAACCTAACCTAAACCTAACTAACCTAACCTAAGCTTCTATACCCCTCCACAGTTCCTGTAACCTAACCTATAACCTAAGCTTATTACGGTTATGCACGGCAACTGTCAGAGCTGTGTGTAAACATGTGAAAGAAGATACCACCTAACTTTACCTAACCTAACCTAACCTAATCTACCTACCCTAACCTAACCTCACGGAGACCGTCAATACTGCATCCTATACCCTCCCACAACAGTCTCCTACCTAACCTAACCTAAGCTACTGAACCTACATATATTGCGCACGGCAACAGTCAGAGCTGTGTGTAAACATGTGAAGGAAGATACCTAACCTCACCTAACCTAACCTAACCTACCCAAACCTAACCTAACCTAACCTAACCTAACCTAACCTAACCTAACCTAACCTAACTAACCTACCTAACCTCACCTAACCTAACCTAACGTACCCAAACCTAACCTAATCTTGCGCACGGCAACAGTCAGAGCTGTAAATAAACATGTGAAAGATGATACCACCTTGAGACATGGAGCTCCTAGGAATGTCTAGTGTGACATTAGGCAGCATTATAACAGTCATCAGTTTATTAAGTTATGTGGGGATTACAATACTACCATAACGTGCCTTTCATTCCTAGATCTAAGACTTCTGGGCGTATCAACTGAAAGGTGGAAACCATTATTTCTATGCATGTACCGCAAGATCACAGAGATTGGGATATGTTTTTCTCTGAAATCCAAAAATCCAGTGCGCCGTTAATCCGTCTCTCAGCCATGCAACTGGTGCTACTCCTCACAGAGTATTGTTCCGTTCTTCTTATTTGGTGTTTGCTGCTTAAAATAAGTCGCTCGATATAGATGTCGAAAACCTTAATGTGGTTGTGTCCGGACTAATTAGTAGAGCAACACGATGAATTGATGATGGAAGTGATTAAACTCTGGTAAAAATCGTATCACTTGTTGAACGTAATGAAAGTGAATTCGCACTATTATTTTACTCTGTAAACCTATTGCACGGTACTGACAATTATTAAGGTGTGTTGCCAACCGAAATCGTAGTTTCCGTTTGCGTTAGCGAGATATATACCTCAAACAACATAATCATGCTCGGCAAGGTATGTTCGCTACCGCGATCACACGCTCTTCTTACATCAGGTAGATGTCAAGGCAAAAACACACAGAAAGGTGTACGACTACCCTTGAGCTCACAGTTTCCCCACGCTGGCCCTCGACGCGCGCCACACGGCAGGTTCACCGTCAGCAAGGCCTGTACGGGGCTCTGCGCCTCTGCACCAATGAGTCTGGGTGAGAATGTACCTGTGGTTTGTGTTGGTGTTAAAGAAACGGTTGAAAAATTGATAATTTTAGCGAACAAATGGGCCTACTGCAATTCAGATTGTCCAAGTATTTTTGGTCTGAAGTTACAGAGAACGAAACGATATGAGGGCATAAGCATAGAGCACCATAATCGTATCTAAAGGGAGATATGTAGACCGACACAACATGCTTACACCCAAGAAGGTGTAAGACGAGCCGTGAGCACACAGGTTTCTTACGCTGGCCTTCGGCGTGAACCAAACTGTGTGACACAAGGTGATCTGATATTTCTTTTCAGTTCGTTTAAAAAATCGCATGGAAATACGTTATATTGTTCACATTGAAAATAGTGTTAAAACAATCATGAACTCAGCGACAAAAGGTGGTTTGAAACGGCTGTTGATACAACACGAAAATGTTCGGTGTAAACTCACAGAAAACAAGACAGGCATGGAGAACGCTTTAGCGTCCTCGGACAGACTCGTTCTTTGAGTTTTGAGGGAAAAAAAAGATTTTTTCAGATTTGCATACTTTTTATGAATACAGTTTCTGCACAATCAGTATTTGTAATGTTTTTTTAAATTCTGTGTTTTTCTTGCGTTTTAAACGGACCTAGCCACTGATCTATTACTCCGGGCCCTGCAGAGTACGCGAAAGGCGATCGTTGACTGCAGGCGACGGATGGTCCCAAGACAAACTCCCACCGATTTGCGGTCCCTCAAAACGAGTTCCCTTAGTTTGTTTGTTTTTTCTTTCAAGAATTCTAATATGTAATTTCGAAACAAGAGTCTGAGGTTAAGGATAATGTTAGGCGTTACAGCCCAGTGTCAGCTGTGTCAAAAAATCAAGATTGATAGGAAGAGTCGTCCTGGTTTGATAGAATCCAGCCGCATTAACACGGAACCTATTGATGTCAATACTACAGACCTTGTATGCACCTAGCCTCGTTTGATGAGTGGATTCACCTAGCTGTGTGTAATAATTGAAGCATTTTCCAACAACGTCTTCCTACAGATCTTGCGCACGGCAACTGTCAGAGCTGTGTGTAAACATGTGAAAGAAGATACCACCTAACCTCACCTAACCTAACCTAACCTAACCTAACCTAACCTAACCTAACCTAACCTAACCTAACCTAACCTAACCTAACCTTACGTAACCTCACGGGGACCGTCAATACTGCATTCTATACCCCTCCACAACAGTCTCCTACATAACCTAACCTAACCTAACCTAAGCTTATTACGGTTATGTAACCGACATATCTCGCGCACGGCAACTGTCAGAGCTGTGTGTAAACATGTGAAAGAAGATACCACCTAACTTTACCTAACCTAACCTAACCTAATCTACCTACCCTAACCTAACCTAACCTCACGGAGACCGTCAATACTGCATCCTATACCCTCCCACAACAGTCTCCTACCTAACCTAACCTAAGCTACTGAACCTACATATATTGCGCACGGCAACAGTCAGAGCTGTGTGTAAACATGTGAAGGAAGATACCTAACCTCACCTAACCTAACCTAACCTACCCAAACCTAACCTAACCTAACCTAACCTAACCTAACCTAACCTAACCTAACCTAACCTAACCTACAGATCTTGCGCACGGCAACAGTCAGAGCTGTAAATAAACATGTGAAAGATGATACCACCTTGAGACATGGAGCTCCTAGGAATGTCTAGTGTGACATTAGGCAGCATTATAACAGTCATCAGTTTATTAAGTTATGTGGGGATTACAATACTACCATAACGTGCCTTTCATTCCTAGATCTAAGACTTCTGGGCGTATCAACTGAAAGGTGGAAACCATTATTTCTATGCATGTACCGCAAGATCACAGAGATTGGGATATGTTTTTCTCTGAAATCCAAAAATCCAGTGCGCCGTTAATCCGTCTCTCAGCCATGCAACTGGTGCTACTCCTCACAGAGTATTGTTCCGTTCTTCTTATTTGGTGTTTGCTGCTTAAAATAAGTCGCTCGATATAGATGTCGAAAACCTTAATGTGGTTGTGTCCGGACTAATTAGTAGAGCAACACGATGAATTGATGATGGAAGTGATTAAACTCTGGTAAAAATCGTATCACTTGTTGAACGTAATGAAAGTGAATTCGCACTATTATTTTACTCTGTAAACCTATTGCACGGTACTGACAATTATTAAGGTGTGTTGCCAACCGAAATCGTAGTTTCCGTTTGCGTTAGCGAGATATATACCTCAAACAACATAATCATGCTCGGCAAGGTATGTTCGCTACCGCGATCACACGCTCTTCTTACATCAGGTAGATGTCAAGGCAAAAACACACAGAAAGGTGTACGACTACCCTTGAGCTCACAGTTTCCCCACGCTGGCCCTCGACGCGCGCCACACGGCAGGTTCACCGTCAGCAAGGCCTGTACGGGGCTCTGCGCCTCTGCACCAATGAGTCTGGGTGAGAATGTACCTGTGGTTTGTGTTGGTGTTAAAGAAACGGTTGAAAAATTGATAATTTTAGCGAACAAATGGGCCTACTGCAATTCAGATTGTCCAAGTATTTTTGGTCTGAAGTTACAGAGAACGAAACGATATGAGGGCATAAGCATAGAGCACCATAATCGTATCTAAAGGGAGATATGTAGACCGACACAACATGCTTACACCCAAGAAGGTGTAAGACGAGCCGTGAGCACACAGGTTTCTTACGCTGGCCTTCGGCGTGAACCAAACTGTGTGACACAAGGTGATCTGATATTTCTTTTCAGTTCGTTTAAAAAATCGCATGGAAATACGTTATATTGTTCACATTGAAAATAGTGTTAAAACAATCATGAACTCAGCGACAAAAGGTGGTTTGAAACGGCTGTTGATACAACACGAAAATGTTCGGTGTAAACTCACAGAAAACAAGACAGGCATGGAGAACGCTTTAGCGTCCTCGGACAGACTCGTTCTTTGAGTTTTGAGTGAAAAAAAAATTTTTTTTTTTTCAGATTTGCATACTTTTTATGAATACAGTTTCTGCACAATCAGTATTTGTAATGTTTTTTTAAATTCTGTGTTTTTCTTGCGTTTTAAACGGACCTAGCCACTGATCTATTACTCCGGGCCCTGCAGAGTACGCGAAAGGCGATCGTTGACTGCAGGCGACGGATGGTCCCAAGACAAACTCCCACCGATTTGCGGTCCCTCAAAACGAGTTCCCTTAGTTTGTTTGTTTTTTCTTTCAAGAATTCTAATATGTAATTTCGAAACAAGAGTCTGAGGTTAAGGATAATGTTAGGCGTTACAGCCCAGTGTCAGCTGTGTCAAAAAATCAAGATTGATAGGAAGAGTCGTCCTGGTTTGATAGAATCCAGCCGCATTAACACGGAACCTATTGATGTCAATACTACAGACCTTGTATGCACCTAGCCTCGTTTGATGAGTGGATTCACCTAGCTGTGTGTAATAATTGAAGCATTTTCCAACAACGTCTTCCTACAGATCTTGCGCACGGCAACTGTCAGAGCTGTGTGTAAACATGTGAAAGAAGATACCACCTAACCTCACCTAACCTAACCTAACCTAACCTACCTAACCTAACCAAACCTACCTACCCTAACCTTACGTAACCTCACGGGGACCGTCAATACTGCATTCTATACCCCTACAACAGTCTCCTACATAACCTAACCTAACCTAACCTAAGCTTATTACGGTTATGTAACCGACATATCTCGCGCACGGCAACTGTCAGAGCTGTGTGTAAACATGTGAAAGAAGATACCACCTAACTTTACCTAACCTAACCTAACCTAACCTACCTACCTAACCTAACCTAACCTCACGGAGACCGTCAATACCTGCATCCTATACCTAACTCCCACAACAGTCTCCTACCTAACTGCATCCTATACCCTCCCAAACAGTCTCCTACCTAACCTAACCTAACTACTGAACCTACATATATTGCGCACGGCAACAGTCAGAGCTGTGTGTAAACATGTGAAGGAAGATACCTAACCTCACCTAACCTAACCTAACCTACCCAAACCTAACCTAACCTAACCTAACCTAACCTAACCTAACCTAACCTAACTAACCTACAGATCTTGCGATCTTGCACGGCAACAGTCAGAGCTGTAAATAAACATGTGAAAGATGATACCACCTTGAGACATGGAGCTCCTAGGAATGTCTAGTGTGACATTAGGCAGCATTATAACAGTCATCAGTTTATTAAGTTATGTGGGGATTACAATACTACCATAACGTGCCTTTCATTCCTAGATCTAAGACTTCTGGGCGTATCAACTGAAAGGTGGAAACCATTATTTCTATGCATGTACCGCAAGATCACAGAGATTGGGATATGTTTTTCTCTGAAATCCAAAAATCCAGTGCGCCGTTAATCCGTCTCTCAGCCATGCAACTGGTGCTACTCCTCACAGAGTATTGTTCCGTTCTTCTTATTTGGTGTTTGCTGCTTAAAATAAGTCGCTCGATATAGATGTCGAAAACCTTAATGTGGTTGTGTCCGGACTAATTAGTAGAGCAACACGATGAATTGATGATGGAAGTGATTAAACTCTGGTAAAAATCGTATCACTTGTTGAACGTAATGAAAGTGAATTCGCACTATTATTTTACTCTGTAAACCTATTGCACGGTACTGACAATTATTAAGGTGTGTTGCCAACCGAAATCGTAGTTTCCGTTTGCGTTAGCGAGATATATACCTCAAACAACATAATCATGCTCGGCAAGGTATGTTCGCTACCGCGATCACACGCTCTTCTTACATCAGGTAGATGTCAAGGCAAAAACACACAGAAAGGTGTACGACTACCCTTGAGCTCACAGTTTCCCCACGCTGGCCCTCGACGCGCGCCACACGGCAGGTTCACCGTCAGCAAGGCCTGTACGGGGCTCTGCGCCTCTGCACCAATGAGTCTGGGTGAGAATGTACCTGTGGTTTGTGTTGGTGTTAAAGAAACGGTTGAAAAATTGATAATTTTAGCGAACAAATGGGCCTACTGCAATTCAGATTGTCCAAGTATTTTTGGTCTGAAGTTACAGAGAACGAAACGATATGAGGGCATAAGCATAGAGCACCATAATCGTATCTAAAGGGAGATATGTAGACCGACACAACATGCTTACACCCAAGAAGGTGTAAGACGAGCCGTGAGCACACAGGTTTCTTACGCTGGCCTTCGGCGTGAACCAAACTGTGTGACACAAGGTGATCTGATATTTCTTTTCAGTTCGTTTAAAAAATCGCATGGAAATACGTTATATTGTTCACATTGAAAATAGTGTTAAAACAATCATGAACTCAGCGACAAAAGGTGGTTTGAAACGGCTGTTGATACAACACGAAAATGTTCGGTGTAAACTCACAGAAAACAAGACAGGCATGGAGAACGCTTTAGCGTCCTCGGACAGACTCGTTCTTTGAGTTTTGAGGGAAAAAAAAGATTTTTTCAGATTTGCATACTTTTTATGAATACAGTTTCTGCACAATCAGTATTTGTAATGTTTTTTTAAATTCTGTGTTTTTCTTGCGTTTTAAACGGACCTAGCCACTGATCTATTACTCCGGGCCCTGCAGAGTACGCGAAAGGCGATCGTTGACTGCAGGCGACGGATGGTCCCAAGACAAACTCCCACCGATTTGCGGTCCCTCAAAACGAGTTCCCTTAGTTTGTTTGTTTTTTCTTTCAAGAATTCTAATATGTAATTTCGAAACAAGAGTCTGAGGTTAAGGATAATGTTAGGCGTTACAGCCCAGTGTCAGCTGTGTCAAAAAATCAAGATTGATAGGAAGAGTCGTCCTGGTTTGATAGAATCCAGCCGCATTAACACGGAACCTATTGATGTCAATACTACAGACCTTGTATGCACCTAGCCTCGTTTGATGAGTGGATTCACCTAGCTGTGTGTAATAATTGAAGCATTTTCCAACAACGTCTTCCTACAGATCTTGCGCACGGCAACTGTCAGAGCTGTGTGTAAACATGTGAAAGAAGATACCACCTAACCTCACCTAACCTAACCTAACCTAACCTAACCTAACCTAACCTAACCTAACCTAACCTACCTACCTAACCTTACGTAACCTCACGGGGACCGTCAATACTGCATTCTATACCCCTCCACAACAGTCTCCTACATAACCTAACCTAACCTAACCTAAGCTTATTACGGTTATGTAACCGACATATCTCGCGCACGGCAACTGTCAGAGCTGTGTGTAAACATGTAAAAGAAGATACCACCTAACTTTACCTAACCTAACCTAACCTAACCTAATCTACCTACCCTAACCTAACCTAACCTCACGGAGACCGTCAATACTGCATCCTATACCCTCCCACAACAGTCTCCTACCTAACCTAACCTAAGCTACTGAACCTACATATATTGCGCACGGCAACAGTCAGAGCTGTGTGTAAACATGTGAAGGAAGATACCTAACCTCACCTAACCTAACCTAACCTACCCAAACCTAACCTAACCTAACCTAACCTAACCTAACCTAACCTAACCTAACCTAACCTAACCTAAACCTACAGATCTTGCGCACGGCAACAGTCAGAGCTGTAAATAAACATGTGAAAGATGATACCACCTTGAGACATGGAGCTCCTAGGAATGTCTAGTGTGACATTAGGCAGCATTATAACAGTCATCAGTTTATTAAGTTATGTGGGGATTACAATACTACCATAACGTGCCTTTCATTCCTAGATCTAAGACTTCTGGGCGTATCAACTGAAAGGTGGAAACCATTATTTCTATGCATGTACCGCAAGATCACAGAGATTGGGATATGTTTTTCTCTGAAATCCAAAAATCCAGTGCGCCGTTAATCCGTCTCTCAGCCATGCAACTGGTGCTACTCCTCACAGAGTATTGTTCCGTTCTTCTTATTTGGTGTTTGCTGCTTAAAATAAGTCGCTCGATATAGATGTCGAAAACCTTAATGTGGTTGTGTCCGGACTAATTAGTAGAGCAACACGATGAATTGATGATGGAAGTGATTAAACTCTGGTAAAAATCGTATCACTTGTTGAACGTAATGAAAGTGAATTCGCACTATTATTTTACTCTGTAAACCTATTGCACGGTACTGACAATTATTAAGGTGTGTTGCCAACCGAAATCGTAGTTTCCGTTTGCGTTAGCGAGATATATACCTCAAACAACATAATCATGCTCGGCAAGGTATGTTCGCTACCGCGATCACACGCTCTTCTTACATCAGGTAGATGTCAAGGCAAAAACACACAGAAAGGTGTACGACTACCCTTGAGCTCACAGTTTCCCCACGCTGGCCCTCGACGCGCGCCACACGGCAGGTTCACCGTCAGCAAGGCCTGTACGGGGCTCTGCGCCTCTGCACCAATGAGTCTGGGTGAGAATGTACCTGTGGTTTGTGTTGGTGTTAAAGAAACGGTTGAAAAATTGATAATTTTAGCGAACAAATGGGCCTACTGCAATTCAGATTGTCCAAGTATTTTTGGTCTGAAGTTACAGAGAACGAAACGATATGAGGGCATAAGCATAGAGCACCATAATCGTATCTAAAGGGAGATATGTAGACCGACACAACATGCTTACACCCAAGAAGGTAGGTTTCTTACGCTGGCCTTCGGCGTGAACCAAACTGTGTGACACAAGGTGATCTGATATTTCTTTTCAGTTCGTTTAAAAAATCGCATGGAAATACGTTATATTGTTCACATTGAAAATAGTGTTAAAACAATCATGAACTCAGCGACAAAAGGTGGTTTGAAACGGCTGTTGATACAACACGAAAATGTTCGGTGTAAACTCACAGAAAACAAGACAGGCATGGAGAACGCTTTAGCGTCCTCGGACAGACTCGTTCTTTGAGTTTTGAGGGAAAAAAAAGATTTTTTTTTTTCAGATTTGCATACTTTTTATGAATACAGTTTCTGCACAATCAGTATTTGTAATGTTTTTTTAAATTCTGTGTTTTTCTTGCGTTTTAAACGGACCTAGCCACTGATCTATTACTCCGGGCCCTGCAGAGTACGCGAAAGGCGATCGTTGACTGCAGGCGACGGATGGTCCCAAGACAAACTCCCACGATTTGCGGTCCCTCAAAACGAGTTCCCTTAGTTTGTTTGTTTTTTCTTTCAAGAATTCTAATATGTAATTTCGAAACAAGAGTCTGAGGTTAAGGATAATGTTAGGCGTTACAGCCCAGTGTCAGCTGTGTCAAAAAATCAAGATTGATAGGAAGAGTCGTCCTGGTTTGATAGAATCCAGCCGCATTAACACGGAACCTATTGATGTCAATACTACAGACCTTGTATGCACCTAGCCTCGTTTGATGAGTGGATTCACCTAGCTGTGTGTAATAATTGAAGCATTTTCCAACAACGTCTTCCTACAGATCTTGCGCACGGCAACTGTCAGAGCTGTGTGTAAACATGTGAAAGAAGATACCACCTAACCTCACCTAACCTAACCTAACCTAACCTAACCTAACCTAACCAAACCTACCTACCCTAACCTTACGTAACCTCACGGGGACCGTCAATACTGCATTCTATACCCCTCCACAACAGTCTCCTACATAACCTAACCTAACCTAACCTAAGCTTATTACGGTTATGTAACCGACATATCTCGCGCACGGCAACTGTCAGAGCTGTGTGTAAACATGTGAAAGAAGATACCACCTAACTTTACCTAACCTAACCTAACCTAACCTAATCTACCTACCCTAACCTAACCTAACCTCACGGAGACCGTCAATACTGCATCCTATACCCTCCCACAACAGTCTCCTACCTAACCTAACCTAAGCTACTGAACCTACATATATTGCGCACGGCAACAGTCAGAGCTGTGTGTAAACATGTGAAGGAAGATACCTAACCTCACCTAACCTAACCTACCCCAACCTAACCTAACCTAACCTAACCTAACCTAACCTATCTATAACCTACAGATCTTGCGCAGTCAGAGCTGTAAATAAACATGTGAAAGATGATACCACCTTGAAGATGAATACCACCTTGAGACATGGAGCTCCTAGGAATGTCTAGTGACGCCTCCTAGCGGCCATCGCGGAAAGCTCGTCGCGGAATCCACGGCCAGCTACGTCCCCCAACGCACCGCTCGTCGGTAAAACAGGGCAGGAGACCTTCCCCAGGACCAACTCACCCACCAATGCGAGCCCCATCTTGCCCCACACATTTCTTGCCCCATACATTCACCCTTCTAACAACGCAAAAATAAGGTTTCTTCCCCCAGCACATTTCTTCTCCCAGACATTCACCCTTCTACCGCGCCCTTCACATTTCTTCCCACCATAGATCCCCATCTTGCCCCACACATTTCTTGCCCCAGACATTCACCCTTCTACCAATGCGACCTACACATTTCTTTCCACCATACATTCACCCTTCTACCAAGGTTTCTTCACCCAGCACATTTCTTCTCCCAGACATTTACCCTTCTACCAATGCGCCCTTCACATTTCTTCCCACCAAACAATACAACACAACGAACTGAACACAAAAATACACCTCTAGTGTGACATTAGGCAGCATTATAACAGTCATCAGTTTATTAAGTTATGTGGGGATTACAATACTACCATAACGTGCCTTTCATTCCTAGATCTAAGACTTCTGGGCGTATCAACTGAAAGGTGGAAACCATTATTTCTATGCATGTACCGCAAGATCACAGAGATTGGGATATGTTTTTCTCTGAAATCCAAAAATCCAGTGCGCCGTTAATCCGTCTCTCAGCCATGCAACTGGTGCTACTCCTCACAGAGTATTGTTCCGTTCTTCTTATTTGGTGTTTGCTGCTTAAAATAAGTCGCTCGATATAGATGTCGAAAACCTTAATGTGGTTGTGTCCGGACTAATTAGTAGAGCAACACGATGAATTGATGATGGAAGTGATTAAACTCTGGTAAAAATCGTATCACTTGTTGAACGTAATGAAAGTGAATTCGCACTATTATTTTACTCTGTAAACCTATTGCACGGTACTGACAATTATTAAGGTGTGTTGCCAACCGAAATCGTAGTTTCCGTTTGCGTTAGCGAGATATATACCTCAAACAACATAATCATGCTCGGCAAGGTATGTTCGCTACCGCGATCACACGCTCTTCTTACATCAGGTAGATGTCAAGGCAAAAACACACAGAAAGGTGTACGACTACCCTTGAGCTCACAGTTTCCCCACGCTGGCCCTCGACGCGCGCCACACGGCAGGTTCACCGTCAGCAAGGCCTGTACGGGGCTCTGCGCCTCTGCACCAATGAGTCTGGGTGAGAATGTACCTGTGGTTTGTGTTGGTGTTAAAGAAACGGTTGAAAAATTGATAATTTTAGCGAACAAATGGGCCTACTGCAATTCAGATTGTCCAAGTATTTTTGGTCTGAAGTTACAGAGAACGAAACGATATGAGGGCATAAGCATAGAGCACCATAATCGTATCTAAAGGGAGATATGTAGACCGACACAACATGCTTACACCCAAGAAGGTGTAAGACGAGCCGTGAGCACACAGGTTTCTTACGCTGGCCTTCGGCGTGAACCAAACTGTGTGACACAAGGTGATCTGATATTTCTTTTCAGTTCGTTTAAAAAATCGCATGGAAATACGTTATATTGTTCACATTGAAAATAGTGTTAAAACAATCATGAACTCAGCGACAAAAGGTGGTTTGAAACGGCTGTTGATACAACACGAAAATGTTCGGTGTAAACTCACAGAAAACAAGACAGGCATGGAGAACGCTTTAGCGTCCTCGGACAGACTCGTTCTTTGAGTTTTGAGGGAAAAAAAAGATTTTTTCAGATTTGCATACTTTTTATGAATACAGTTTCTGCACAATCAGTATTTGTAATGTTTTTTTAAATTCTGTGTTTTTCTTGCGTTTTAAACGGACCTAGCCACTGATCTATTACTCCGGGCCCTGCAGAGTACGCGAAAGGCGATCGTTGACTGCAGGCGACGGATGGTCCCAAGACAAACTCCCACCGATTTGCGGTCCCTCAAAACGAGTTCCCTTAGTTTGTTTGTTTTTTCTTTCAAGAATTCTAATATGTAATTTCGAAACAAGAGTCTGAGGTTAAGGATAATGTTAGGCGTTACAGCCCAGTGTCAGCTGTGTCAAAAAATCAAGATTGATAGGAAGAGTCGTCCTGGTTTGATAGAATCCAGCCGCATTAACACGGAACCTATTGATGTCAATACTACAGACCTTGTATGCACCTAGCCTCGTTTGATGAGTGGATTCACCTAGCTGTGTGTAATAATTGAAGCATTTTCCAACAACGTCTTCCTACAGATCTTGCGCACGGCAACTGTCAGAGCTGTGTGTAAACATGTGAAAGAAGATACCACCTAACCTCACCTAACCTAACCTAACCTAACCTAACCCTAACCAAACCTACCTACCCTAACCTTACGTAACCTCACGGGGACCGTCAATACTGCATTCTATACCCCTCCACAACAGTCTCCTACATAACCTAACCTAACCTAACCTAAGCTTATTACGGTTATGTAACCGACATATCTCGCGCACGGCAACTGTCAGAGCTGTGTGTAAACATGTGAAAGAAGATACCACCTAACTTTACCTAACCTAACTAACCTAACCTAATCTACCTACCCTAACCTAACCTAACCTCACGGAGACCGTCAATACTGCATCCTATACCCTCCCACAACAGTCTCCTACCTAACCTAACCTAAGCTACTGAACCTACATATATTGCGCACGGCAACAGTCAGAGCTGTGTGTAAACATGTGAAGGAAGATACCTAACCTCACCTAACCTAACCTAACCTACCCAAACCTAACCTAACCTAACCTAACCTAACCTAACCTCTAACCTACAGATCTTGCGCACGGCAACAGTCAGAGCTGTAAATAAACATGTGAAAGATGATACCACCTTGAGACATGGAGCTCCTAGGAATGTCTAGTGTGACATTAGGCAGCATTATAACAGTCATCAGTTTATTAAGTTATGTGGGGATTACAATACTACCATAACGTGCCTTTCATTCCTAGATCTAAGACTTCTGGGCGTATCAACTGAAAGGTGGAAACCATTATTTCTATGCATGTACCGCAAGATCACAGAGATTGGGATATGTTTTTCTCTGAAATCCAAAAATCCAGTGCGCCGTTAATCCGTCTCTCAGCCATGCAACTGGTGCTACTCCTCACAGAGTATTGTTCCGTTCTTCTTATTTGGTGTTTGCTGCTTAAAATAAGTCGCTCGATATAGATGTCGAAAACCTTAATGTGGTTGTGTCCGGACTAATTAGTAGAGCAACACGATGAATTGATGATGGAAGTGATTAAACTCTGGTAAAAATCGTATCACTTGTTGAACGTAATGAAAGTGAATTCGCACTATTATTTTACTCTGTAAACCTATTGCACGGTACTGACAATTATTAAGGTGTGTTGCCAACCGAAATCGTAGTTTCCGTTTGCGTTAGCGAGATATATACCTCAAACAACATAATCATGCTCGGCAAGGTATGTTCGCTACCGCGATCACACGCTCTTCTTACATCAGGTAGATGTCAAGGCAAAAACACCCAGAAAGGTGTACGACTACCCTTGAGCTCACAGTTTCCCCACGCTTGCACTCGACGCGCGCCACACGGCAGGTTCACCGTCAGCAAGGCCTGTACGGGGCTCTGCGCCTCTGCACCAATGAGTCTGGGTGAGAATGTACCTGTGGTTTGTGTTGGTGTTAAAGAAACACGGTTGAAAAATTGATAATTTTAGCGAACAAATGGGCCTACTGCAATTCAGATTGTCCAAGTATTTTTGGTCTGAAGTTACAGAGAACGAAACGATATGAGGGCATAAGCATAGAGCACCATAATCGTATCTAAAGGGAGATATGTAGACCGACACAACATGCTTACAACCAAGAAGGTGTAAGACGAGCCGTGAGCACACAGGTTTCTTACGCTGGCCTTCGGCGTGAACCAAACTGTGTGACACAAGGTGATCTGATATTTCTTTTCAGTTCGTTTAAAAAATCGCATGGAAATACGTTATATTGTTCACAAAAATAGTGTTAAAACAATCATGAACTCAGCGACAAAAGGTGGTTTGAAACGGCTGTTGATACAACACGAAAATGTTCGGTGTAAACTCACAGAAAACAAGACAGGCATGGAGAACGCTTTAGCGTCCTCGGACAGACTCGTTCTTTGAGTTTTGAGGGAAAAAAAGATTTTTTCAGATTTGCATACTTTTTATGAATACAGTTTCTGCACAATCAGTATTTGTAATGTTTTTTTAAATTCTGTGTTTTTCTTGCGTTTTAAAGGGACCTAGCCACTGATCTATTACTCCGGGCCCTGCAGAGTACGCGAAAGGCGATCGTTGACTGCAGGCGACGGATGGTCCCAAGACAAACTCCCACCGATTTGCGGTCCCTCAAAACGAGTTCCCTTAGTTTGTTTGTTTTTTCTTTCAAGAATTCTAATATGTAATTTCGAAACAAGAGTCTGAGGTTAAGGATAATGTTAGGCGTTACAGCCCAGTGTCAGCTGTGTCAAAAAATCAAGATTGATAGGAAGAGTCGTCCTGGTTTGATAGAATCCAGCCGCATTAACACGGAACCTATTGATGTCAATACTACAGACCTTGTATGCACCTAGCCTCGTTTGATGAGTGGATTCACCTAGCTGTGTGTAATAATTGAAGCATTTTCCAACAACGTCTTCCTACAGATCTTGCGCACGGCAACTGTCAGAGCTGTGTGTAAACATGTGAAAGAAGATACCACCTAACCTCACCTAACCTAACCTAACCTAACCTAACCTAACCAAACCTACCTACCCTAACCTTACGTAACCTCACGGGGACCGTCAATACTGCATTCTATACCCCTCCACAACAGTCTCCTACATAACCTAACCTAACCTAACCTAAGCTTATTACGGTTATGTAACCGACATATCTCGCGCACGGCAACTGTCAGAGCTGTGTGTAAACATGTGAAAGAAGATACCACCTAACTTTACCTAACCTAACTTAACCTAACCTAATCTACCTACCCCCAACCTAACCTCACGGAGACCGTCAATACTGCATCCTATACTCTCCCACACCTGTCTCCTACCTAACCTAACCTAAGCTACTGAACCTACATATATTGCGCACGGCAACAGTCAGAGCTGTGTGTAAACATGTGAAGGAAGATACCTAACCTCACCTAACCTAACCTAACCTACCCAAACCTAACCTTACCTAACCTAACCTAACCTAACCTATGTAACCTACAGATCTTGCGCACGGCAACAGTCAGAGCTGTAAATAAACATGTGAAAGATGATACCACCTTGAGACATGGAGCTCCTAGGAATGTCTAGTGTGTGTGTTGGATGTCGTTAATGCAGAACTTGAGAATGTAAAAGTTCGCCGAGGCACATAGGAGGCAGACGACATAAGTTTTTGGCGAGCGGTCACTCTAGGATGTCAGCGCAGCGACGCCTCCTAGCGGCCATCGCGGAAAGCTCGCCGCGGAATCCACGGCCAGCTACGTCCCCCAACGCACCGCTCGTCGGTAAAACAGGGCAGGAGACCTTCCCCAGGACCAACTCACCCACCAATGCGAGCCCCATCTTGCCCCACACATTTCTTGCCCCATACATTCACCCTTCTAACAACGCAAAAATAAGGTTTCTTCCCCCAGCACATTTCTTCTCCCAGACATTCACCCTTCTACCGCGCCCTTCACATTTCTTCCCACCATAGAGCCCCATCTTGCCCCACACATTTCTTGCCCCAGACATTCACCCTTCTACCAATGCGACCTACACATTTCTTTCCACCATACATTCACCCTTCTACCAAGGTTTCTTCACCCAGCACATTTCTTCTCCCAGACATTTACCCTTCTACCAATGCGCCCTTCACATTTCTTCCCACCAAACAATACAACACAACGAACTGAACACAAAAATACACCTATACTTTGAACACACAATCAAGCACATGAAGAAATAACAACTTAACTAACCTAACCAAACGACGACCACCACTTGTCAGATCGGGATGGACCTGTTTTACCGACGTGTCGCGACGAGCTTTCCGCGACGGCCGCTAGGAGGTGTTGCTCCGTTGCCATCCTAGAGTGACCGCTCATCATCTACCTATGACGTCTGCTTCCGACGATCCACGGCGAATTTAGACATTCTAAAATACTGCATTTAGGACATCCAACGCATACATGATGTCTCTCAAAACTCTTCATCTGTGCACCAGAGTGTGAATCTCAGAATCCAGTCGGTATTCATTGCCCGATTCATCCGTGTTGTGTGATGTGAGGGAGGGTGGTGTACGGCGATGTAAGGTTAAGGGCGGAACACATTTTATTTTTTTAAAAGTGAACGGTGGCAGAGCGCCAAAAAGTAAGAACGTAGCAAAGTTCTACACATCCATACCTATCATAATTAACCAAACTCAACCTCTAAAGCGAGAAGCCGCTATAGTATACAATTACCCTAGTGTGACATTAGGCAGCATTATAACAGTCATCAGTTTATTAAGTTATGTAGGGATTACAATACTACCATAACGTGCCTTTCATTCCTAGATCTAAGACTTCTGGGCGTATCAACTGAAAGGTGGAAACCATTATTTCTATGCATGTACCGCAAGATCACAGAGATTAGGATATGTTTTTCTCTGAAATCCAAAAATCCAGTGCGCCGTTAATCCGTCTCTCAGCCATGCAACTGGTGCTACTCCTCACAGAGTATTGTTCCGTTCTTCTTATTTGGTGTTTGCTGCTTAAAATAAGTCGCTCGATATAGATGTCGAAAACCTTAATGTGGTTGTGTCCGGACTAATTAGTAGAGCAACACGATGAATTGATGATGGAAGTGATTAAACTCTGGTAAAAATCGTATCACTTGTTGAACGTAATGAAAGTGAATTCGCACTATTATTTTACTCTGTAAACCTATTGCACGGTACTGACAATTATTAAGGTGTGTTGCCAACCGAAATCGTAGTTTCCGTTTGCGTTAGCGAGATATATACCTCAAACAACATAATCATGCTCGGCAAGGTATGTTCGCTACCGCGATCACACGCTCTTCTAACATCAGGTAGATGTCAAGGCAAAAACACCCAGAAAGGTGTACGACTACCCTTGAGCTCACAGTTTCCCCACGCTTGCACTCGACGCGCGCCACACGGCAGGTTCACCGTCAGCAAGGCCTGTACGGGGCTCTGCGCCTCTGCACCAATGAGTCTGGGTGAGAATGTACCTGTAGTTTGTGTTGGTGTTAAAGAAACACGGTTGAAAAATTGATAATTTTAGCGAACAAATGGGCCTACTGCAATTCAGATTGTCCAAGTATTTTTGGTCTGAAGTTACAGAGAACGAAACGATATGAGGGCATAAGCATAGAGCACCATAATCGTATCTAAAGGGAGATAAGTAGACCGACACGACATGCTTACACCCAAGAAGGTGTAAGACGAGCCGTGAGCACACAGGTTTCTTACGCTGGCCTTCGGCGTGAACCAAACTGTGTGACACAAGGTGATCTGATATTTCTTTTCAGTTCGTTTAAAAAATCGCATGGGAATACGTTATATTGTTCACATTGAAAATAGTGTTAAAACAATCATGAACTCAGCGACAAAAGGTGGTTTGAAACGGCTGTTGATACAACACGAATATGTTCGGTGTAAACTCACAGAAAACAAGACAGGCATGGAGAACGCTTTAGCGTCCTCGGACACACTCGTTCTTTGAGTTTTGAGGGAAAAAAAAGATTTTTTCAGATTTGCATACTTTTTATGAATACAGTTTCTGCACAATCAGTATTTGTAATGTTTTTTTAAATTCTGTGTTTTTCTTGCGTTTTAAAGGGACCTAGCCACTGATGTATTACTCCGGGCCCTGCAGAGTACGCGAAAGGCGATCGTTGACTGCAGGCGACGGATGGTCCCAAGACAAACTCCCACCGATTTGCGGTCCCTCAAAACGAGTTCCCTTAGTTTGTTTGTTTTTTCTTTCAAGAATTCTAATATGTAATTTCGAAACAAGAGTCTGAGGTTAAGGATAATGTTAGGCGTTACAGCCCAGTGTCAGCTGTTTCAAAAAATCAAGATTGATAGGAAGAGTCGTCCTGGTTTGATAGAATCCAGCCGCATTAACACGGAACCTATTGATGTCAATACTACAGACCTTGTATGCACCTAGCCTCGTTTGATGAGTGGATTCACCTAGCTGTGTGTAATAATTGAAGCATTTTCCAACAACGTCTTCCTACAGATCTTGCGCACGGCAACTGTCAGAGCTGTGTGTAAACATGTGAAAGAAGATACCACCTAACCTCACCTAACCTCACCTTACCTAACCTAACCAAACCTACCTACCCTAACCGTACGTAACCTCACGGGGACCGTCAATACTGCATCCTATACCCTTCCACAACAGTCTCCTACATAACCTAACCTAACCTAACCTAAGCTTTTACGGTTATGTAACCGACATATCTCGCGCACGGCAACTGTCAGAGCTGTGTGTAAACATGTGAAAGAAGATACCACCTAACTTTACCTAACCTAACATAACCTAATCTACCTACCCTAACCTAACCTAACCTCACGGAGACTGTCAATACTGCATCCTATACCCTCCCACAACAGTCTCCTACCTAACCTAACCTAAGCTACTGAACCTACATATATTGCGCACGGCAACAGTCAGAGCTGTGTGTAAACATGTGAAGGAAGATACATAACCTCACCTAACCTAACCTAACCTACCCAAACCTAAAACTAACCTAACCTATCTAACCTACAGATCTTGCGCACGGCAACAGAGAGCTGTAAATAAACATGTGAAAGATGATACCACCTTGAGACATGGTGCTCCTAGGAATGTCTAGTTTGACATTAGGCAGCATTATAACAGTCATCAGTTTATTAAGTTTTGTGAGGATTACAATACTAATATAACGTGCCTTTCATTTGTAGATCTAAGACTTCTGGGCGTACCAACTGAAAGGTGGAAACCATTATTTCTATGCATGTACCGCAAGATCACAGAGATTGGGATATGTTTTTCTCTGAAATCCAAAAATCCAGTGCGCCGTTAATCCGTCTCTCAGCCATGCAACTGGTGCTACTCCTCACAGAGTATTGTTCCGTTCTTCTTATTTGGTGTTTGCTGCCTATAATAAGTCGCTCGATATAAATGTCGAAAACCTTAATGTGGTTGTGTCCGGACTAATTAGTAGAGCAACACGATGAATTGATGATGGAAGTGATTAAACTCTGGTAAAAATCGTATCACTTGTTGAACGTAATGAAAGTGAATTCGCACTATTATTTTACTCTGTAAACCTATTGCACGGTACTGACAATTATTAAGGTGTGTTGCCAACCGAAATCGTAGTTTCCGTTTGCGTTAGCGAGATATATACCTCAAACAACATAATCATGCTCGGCAAGGTATGTTCGCTACCGCGATCACACGCTCTTCTTACATCAGGTAGATGTCAAGGCAAAAACACCCAGAAAGGTGTACGACTACCCTTGAGCTCACAGTTTCCCCACGCTTGCACTCGACGCGCGCCACACGGCAGGTTCACCGTCAGCAAGGCCTGTACGGGGCTCTGCGCCTCTGCACCAATGAGTCTGGGTGAGAATGTACCTGTAGTTTGTGTTGGTGTTAAAGAAACACGGTTGAAAAATTGATAATTTTAGCGAACAAATGGGCCTACTGCAATTCAGATTGTCCAAGTATTTTTGGTCTGAAGTTACAGAGAACGAAACGATATGAGGGCATAAGCATAGAGCACCATAATCGTATCTAAAGGGAGATAAGTAGACCGACACAACATGCTTACACCCAAGAAGGTAGGTTTCTTACGCTGGCCTTCGGCGTGAACCAAACTGTGTGACACAAGGTGATCTGATATTTCTTTTCAGTTCGTTTAAAAAATCGCATGGAAATACGTTATATTGTTCACATTGAAAATAGTGTTAAAACAATCATGAACTCAGCGACAAAAGGTGGTTTGAAACGGCTGTTGATACAACACGAATATGTTCGGTGTAAACTCACAGAAAACAAGACAGGCATGGAGAACGCTTTAGCGTCCTCGGACACACTCGTTCTTTGAGTTTTGAGGGAAAAAAAATTTTTTCAGATTTGCATACTTTTTATGAATACAGTTTCTGCACAATCAGTATTTGTAATGTTTTTTTAAATTCTGTGTTTTTCTTGCGTTTTAAAGGGACCTAGCCACTGATGTATTACTCCGGGCCCTGCAGAGTACGCGAAAGGCGATCGTTGACTGCAGGCGACGGATGGTCCCAAGACAAACTCCCACCGATTTGCGGTCCCTCAAAACGAGTTCCCTTAGTTTGTTTGTTTTTTCTTTCAAGAATTCTAATATGTAATTTCGAAACAAGAGTCTGAGGTTAAGGATAATGTTAGGCGTTACAGCCCAGTGTCAGCTGTTTCAAAAAATCAAGATTGATAGGAAGAGTCGTCCTGGTTTGATAGAATCCAGCCGCATTAACACGGAACCTATTGATGTCAATACTACAGACCTTGTATGCACCTAGCCTCGTTTGATGAGTGGATTCACCTAGCTGTGTGTAATAATTGAAGCATTTTCCAACAACGTCTTCCTACAGATCTTGCGCACGGCAACTGTCAGAGCTGTGTGTAAACATGTGAAAGAAGATACCACCTAACCTCACCTAACCTCACCTTACCTAACCTAACCAAACCTACCTACCCTAACCGTACGTAACCTCACGGGGACCGTCAATACTGCATCCTATACCCTTCCACAACAGTCTCCTACATAACCTAACCTAACCTAACCTAAGCTTTTACGGTTATGTAACCGACATATCTCGCGCACGGCAACTGTCAGAGCTGTCTGTAAACATGTGAAAGAAGATACCACCTAACTTTACCTAACCTCACCTAACCTAACCTAATCTACCTACCCTAACCTAACCTCACGGAGACCGTCAATACTGCATCCTATACCCTCCCACAACAGTCTCCTACCTAACCTAACCTAAGCTACTGAACCTACATATATTGCGCACGGCAACAGTCAGAGCTGTGTGTAAACATGTGAAGGAAGATACCTAACCTCACCTAACCTAACCTAACCTACCCAAACCTAACCTAACCTAACCTAACCTATCTAACCTACAGATCTTGCGCACGGCAACAGTCAGAGCTGTAAATAAACATGTGAAAGATGATACCACCTTGAGACATGGTGCTCCTAGGAATGTCTAGTTTGACATTAGGCAGCATTATAACAGTCATCAGTTTATTAAGTTTTGTGAGGATTACAATACTAATATAACGTGCCTTTCATTTGTAGATCTAAGACTTCTGGGCGTACCAACTGAAAGGTGGAAACCATTATTTCTATGCATGTACCGCAAGATCACAGAGATTGGGATATGTTTTTCTCTGAAATCCAAAAATCCAGTGCGCCGTTAATCCGTCTCTCAGCCATGCAACTGGTGCTACTCCTCACAGAGTATTGTTCCGTTCTTCTTATTTGGTGTTTGCTGCCTATGATAAGTCGCTCGATATAAATGTCGAAAACCTTAATGTGGTTGTGTCCGGACTAATAAGTAGAGAAACACGATGAATTGATGATGGAAGTGATTAAACTCTGGTAAAAATCGTATCCCTTGTTGAACGTAATGAAAGTGAATTCGCACTATTATTTTACTCTGTAAACCTATTGCACGGTACTGACAATTATTAAGGTGTGTTGCCAACCGAAATCGTAGTTTCCGTTTGCGTTAGCGAGATATATACCTCAAACAACATAATTTCCGTTATATATAGTCTATATATGGCTTATATATGGTCCATATATAATTATATATAGGTATATATAACCATATATAGCACTATATATAGCTATATATGACTATATATAGCACTATATATAGTCATATATAGCTATATATAGTGCTATATATGGTTATATATAGAGTTATATATAACTATATATAGAGTTATATATAGCTATATATGGAGGTGTGCATGCTGTTGTATCCCCGCGGGATCATTGTGCAGCTATATATAAGTATACATAACTATTTAAAACACTATATATAACTATATATAGTGCAGATATTGCCTTATTTGAGGCATATATAATTTATGAGTTATATATAACTATACATAATCTATATATAGGGTATATATAATCATTTTTAATCTGTATATAGAGTATTAATGACTATGTAGACTGACATAAAGGAGCACAGTGCCAGCATGCAAGTTTTTATGTCTCTCTTGTGGACGGAGAGAGGAGAGAGTGCTTAACACGTGAGGTTCAGATTACAACCAATATTTATTGAACTTTTTACACAGGGCTGATCGGCAATATCACATGGGCAGTGAATTAGGACAGTGCTGCCATCTGTCGGTTGTCATACATAACACCCTCCAGAGGCCCAAAAAAACAACTCACTGTGGGAATCAATCACGATGCATCGATCCATTTCGAGTAGGCATCAACTACAATTAGGAACTTAACACGAGATAATTCAAAGAAGTCAAGATGCATTCTTTCAAATGGGAATTTATATTGACTTATTAACACAAATACAGCATTACATTTCACAAGACAAAACGGTATAGATTTGGCCTTTTCACCAAAAAATTGCGGATTTTGCCAACTTTAACTAAAGTGCTTATAATATCAGTAAGAGGAGCCACACAAACTTCTTCACTTGGTGACACAGGCACTAGATGGGATATAGACTTCATGGTTTCTCTATTAAATATAACACCAAGATGATCCACTGTATACAATTGCAAACATACATAAATCTTATTATCTACCAGAGCAAAATACTTAATTCTGCCATATTTATCTTGACCCTAGTGTTGCCACATAACATGAAAGTTTTCAGAACGTAACGGCTTGTGAATTACAGAGGTGTATGTATCATGTGCTATCCTAGCCCGTGCAAAGATTGTGGGTGTTTTACCATTAAACAAATTGATCTCTTCTGGAGTCAAGGTAATCTGTATGGACTTTCCCAAAACCTGACCATATGAGAATGCAGATCTGAACCAAACTTGGCCATCTATTCCTTTACTAATATTTTGCAGCATTTGGAGCCCCTGGGCAATTTTAATATTATTGACAATTTCCTCACTAATCTGATAATTGCCATGTGTGGCTGAGGCAACAATACCATTAAGGTTTTCGAACGGAAAAGCACTGTTTGAAAATAAAGGGCCATGGCGTTTAACACTAAGGCCTAAATGGCATAAATTATGAACATAATATGTAACCTTGCGTTCATGGTATAGGTTCGGAAAATGCAACACAAACAGCTTTAGCAAGCCATCTGCTTCTTCAATATTCGCCTCAGTCACATTGCTCTGAAGGAGTAAATACACTCCCCTAACTAAAAGCAAGTAATGTTGAAAGTATCTATCTGGTAGACATTCTTTGAGCACGGGTACTGATTCAAAGAGGAGGAAATAATAATAGTCTGATGCTTTCCAGTATTTAACTGATTTTAGGGCTCTTGATGCACGGTGAACAAAATCAGGATGTCGCACTTCTGCCAGGAGACGGTCAATCACAGGGGTGACAGCTGAGATGTTCCAATCTCCTGTCTCCGTTGTCCAAATGGATATCAAGTGTTTCTCCACTCCAAGGAGTACGGCATGCATATACTCCGGGATGAAGGATGCAGCAATATCAACAGAAGGTATAAGACTCAAAACTGAAGGTCCCTTCACACCCTTGACAGGAGCCCCTGCTTCTTGAGCCTGCCTTGCCTGGTCAATCATTCTTCCATTTTCACGCAACACAAGATTATTTCTAAAAGGGTGGAATCGCTTGCGTTTCTTGCCAGGAACTGGAGCAGTCTGCTTAGCTTTAGATTCGCATATGTTGCAGCCATATATACCATTGAAGTTTGATACATTCTGTGCTTTTGCCCTTGCTGGTGCATCTGCAATGTTCAAAGGATTCTTGACACAACTTGAATGGTTTTCCTTAGTTACTGGATGTGTCCACACCACACCTTCTGAGTCCAGTTTTCTCAATTGATCACAATAGGGAAACAAAAATGTATTCATATTGGGAGGCAAAGAATCATACCACACACCAACAATAACAGTAAAGGATTCCCTCAAATGAACCGGCACTTCAAGTGGGGCACACATAATAAGCCACAACTCTTTGTTACTACTCCTTTTTATCCTTACCCCATCAGTAAACATAGCAAAATTGACATCATACTTATTTCTATCAATATTGAGATTTTTGTAAACACTACCATCTTTAACATCTCTGTAACAACCTTCACTAGGTGCATCCAGAGTCAAATCCATTGCAGCAGCTAAGTTTCTACACTCAAATAAATACTTTAAATTTGCACATACATCAAAATGATAAAACTTGCCATAATCAGGGGTCAAGTCATTTTCATCACACACAGTACATCCTTCACCAATGGCTTTACCTAAAAATGTCAAGCAGTTCCTACAATAAAAATGGGGAGCAGCAGGAACAGGAGGAGCTAGATTCATAACATAATTTAAAATTGCAGTGGCGCTGGTTGGAAAGTTGTGATCATCCGGAAGAAATTTGCAAAATGAATTGACAGTTCTTTGAAGGCCAGATTTAGAATCACAATTGTCTAAATACAATCTTAAGATGTCAATAATTGCTTCATTTAGACTCATATCTGAAAATGCATGTATTTTGACTGCATTGTTTTGAAAAGCCTTAGAGATCCTGGATCTAACTTTGTCCTGATTAGACAGATTGTCGTCAGCAGAATCATCTGCACAGCAACTTTGCTCTCCATTACTGTCATTTTGATCTTCTTCACTACTGCTGCTACTGCCAGATGTACTTTGCTGCGAGCTGAATGAGGCAGAGGAAGTAGGTGACATTTCATCTTCACTTAATATGGGAGACAAGGGCTGTCGTTGCCCACCTGCAACACATAAAATTTTGACAGTGTCCACAATATAACAGAACTAATCGCAAGAAAAGCATACTTGTAATCACAAGTCTTACCTGTGGTGAGGTCAACTGACTCATTATTTTCCATCTGATGTGTGATATTAACTGACGAATCTTCAAGATGGTGCAACACCTGTTGTACCTAATAACAAAATATTGCTCTCAATAAATAAACAAATGGTACACAACAAACAACACTAAATAATTGTTTACTAAAACAAACCTAAACAAATATATACTAAGAGTATATGAAGAATATCGAAGTCCAAATGACTGTGTTGCAACGCTTTCTCAGTGAAAATGATAATTGACGCTCCATTACCTATCATATTAAAATACAACACACCTCCAAATGGTTCTCTGCCTCTTCACTTGAATTCTCCTCGTCTTGGTTGTGTTCATGTACCATCTTCACTACAGAAGGGTCCATCAAAGACCTGTTGACCAAAGAGATGTCAGAAGTTGAATCAGCAGTAAATGACTTTTCTGACTTGCGTGGAGAAAAGTTAGAATTCATTTCAAAGGTATCCTCCTCTTTCTTAACAGGAGAGGACAAATTTGAAACACTCTCCTCTTCAAATATCTGATGATAGAAGAGAGAAAAGAAAATCTAAGAACAAATAAGTCATACTGCATGCAACAAATATATTCCACAGAAAAATACTGTAGGGTTACCATTAAATGCTCTTTCACTCTCTGGTCTAGACGGTTCTGTTCTAATGGCATTACTGAAGACATGTTTCTCAAGACATAAGGAAGATCCTGGAGAAGAGAAAAAAGTTCACAGATTTAATAAAACACAGTCAACTGCAGAAATGATAAGTATAAAAAAAATACACAGAAAATGTTTACAAACCTCAATTTACATCTTTTTCTTTGTTACTTCTTGAGATTTCACCAAGACTTTCCATATTTTCCTCATTATGCTGAAGTATCTGACAACAAAAACAGAATCCATCAAGAATGAAGCTACTAAATATTCCTCAATAGAATATGAGTTGTTCTGGTAACAATACTACTTTTCCATGCAAGTGTTCTGTGTTCCATAGGGTGCTCCCAGATTGATACCTTCACCACAGCTCACTTCACTTCTTGGCTCGTATTGGAAGTGAGATGTCTCTTTCATCACCAAAATAGATTTGTAAAGATATCACGCTTGTTAACTTGACTTCATTCAGTTTGAGTTGCTTAATAAAAGTGAGATTTTAATGTCTGCTCTCACACAAAGGAACCTTTGTAATCCCAAATATACTATACCAGAAGTGTTTCACACGTTAAAATGATTCCTTTGGATCCATACTGAGCAAGACTGACTGAACAATACAATACAACAATACAATACAATACAATGTCATGTGTAAAATTGTTGCTGGAATACTTAAGTTAGCAAGACCATTACAGCACCATTAAACCATTAACAGCTGTTAATACTATTTCCAAGGCATCAATATTTTTTGTTTTGTGCGAAGGTCTGGATAAGTTGAAACAGACTTGGTTCTATGCATGCGGCATGAATTTGGAGCCAGTACGTAATCTCAGACACCAAATTAGGAGCTAGGAAGCTTTCAATGCAGAAATAGTTGTGGGCAAATATTCCAACTGAAGTGAAGGTATCATTATGGGAATACTCATACCACTTGTGTCTATCTCATGGAAAAAAATGACTTGCAGAGAGGTAAACATTTGAAAGACTTCTGCAAACCTTTATAACCTGACTGTGCTCAAATGATGAAGGAAGATGTGAATTGAAACTTAAGTTGCTGTGCTGAATCTCATCACTTTCCGTGTCTTCATTCAAGGACTGCAACTTAGAATGGATTTCTATTCTTTCGTCTATCTTTGTGCCCATTTCCTGAAAGAAACCAATCATTACTGAACAAAGTTCAACAAAAATTGAGACCAAGTAAAACTAATACCTTTATGTCCTGACTGTGGTCGAATGAACATTCTGAATCTTCTGAGTCTTCTTCCAAACACTGCGCAGAAAACGTAAATAGTACAAGACATGACCTTTACCAGACATTACACCAATGTAGACAATTTTAAACAAACCTTTTCATGTTCAGAGAGTCTCCTGTCAACACTGTTCTCATCACGGCAATTACCAGCTTGTTTTACATTTAAAGGGAATTCAAATTGTTGAGAAACATTGGCACCACCAGTGAAAGGAGGGATAACTTCAGACTATGGTAAGGAAGAAACAAATACTACATTATAAACAACAGGAGCGCAGATTCACTCAGGACTTCACACTATTAACATACCTGGAAGTGCTTCTTCACGTGGGCTTCAAATCCTGACACCGTCTGACTGCCAGAAGATATGTTATGATGATAACTTTCATCAGCTGATGACCCCGATGAGTCCTGGATAATTAATTAATCAATGGAACACAAGTATTAAAATGTGACAAGTGACAAAATGAATGTACTTCATAACGTGACTGGTGTGACATAAACTTTGATGTCAAGACTCACTTCATCATCCTTCAATCGACGTTTTCTGGACTGCATTTTTCACTTCCAGTGGACACTGCAACAGAAAGACGGGTAAGCGAGTGCTAAAATCAATATTTAGACACAAAATGCAGATAGTAAAGCACAATAAAATTGATTGGGAGAGTAAGTTTAGAGAAAGATATGAATGTAGTTACCAGAAGTTACACAACAAAATATAACCTTATCTTTGCGAAAGCGGAACGGAAGGAATGTGAAATAACCCAGGACGGGTGAAACCAAGGCTTAAAATATTTACTTGCACTGATACTTACCCAAGGAATCAGGTATTTCAGAGAACAGTTTTCATTACAAAACAAATTGTTTGATTTTGGGGCTTTTGGGACGCTGATGTTCAGCTGTGTGGCTGTGTGGAGTGCGTTCTGCTACTGCTCACCGGATGCGGATGGGTCAGACTGTTGCTGGCTGCTGGCTCTGGCGTTCCGTGTCGGTAATATTACAACAGTTGTGGCTTGGCATGTATTTAAAAGTTCAACATTTGATTGAAGTTTCTTAACAACGTCATTATCAGCAAAGAGACGCAAACTCTTGTGAAAAAAATCGACCGCCATCGTTAAATTCACCAGTTGGCAGCACTGATATCTTCGCCCAGCAATCTTCCCAGCGTTCGATCAACGGTCAACTGTGTTTCAGCGTGCATGCAGTACGGGCTAGTAGGTGAAGCCGAAGCTAGAATTGTGTTTTAAAATGCCGCCCACCACGTATTACATAATGTATGCATATTCTGACAATACGTATGCGTTGATACCCGGCAAATCATTGATTGCCGCTGGTGATCCCAACGAAGGGGTAAACGCGAACTTTTTCTATGGCAAAAAGTCATTCCAAGGCAAAGTCGTCGCCAAAGGTAAGGAGGTCGTTGGTGCAAGCGAGATTTACTTTGTCTACTCACGAACGCGTTTTCAATCTGCGTCATGCTCATGTCATACGTTTTCCCGTTTTCATCATAAAAACGCCATACTTTGGGGTTATGTTACGACTCGATCGAGGTGGTCGAGGTATGGTCCGGTAAAACTTGTTGGGGGGCTTGGGTTTTGGTTCAGCATCGATTTGATGCTGTACATAGTAGCGGCTCCTGCTACGTTTAACGTAATTTTTTCTGGGTTTATTTCGTCATCTTTTCCACTTCTGTTCCGTGTGATGTGATATGGCCTGGCCTGCTTACGTACATAAGGATTCTTAACCTCTTAACGAGTAAACGGTTTTTGTATTCCAGGAAGAAATACGTGTTCTTGCCTCGCTGTACCAATTGTCCTGGTCCATTCCTTTTTTTTTTTTTTTTGCATTGCAGTTGTCTGCAGGTTGAGGTTAAGTTTCATGCTCCCAAGTTCTCTCTTCATAGCTAATGTGGTCATTCCCCTCTCTCTTTGCAAACTGGTCCCGTCATGTTAAAGGTTGTTGTAGGGTTTTCAGTAGTCCTATCTTTCAAATTATAATTGTCGATTTTTCTGTTCATTTTGAAGGTACTTTAGCTGAAATGGAGAGCAAGTTAAAGACTCTAAAAGGAAAGCAGAAGAAGAGTCCCTGCTGTGGTAATGAGGACCCTCTCAAGGCTCAAGCTGTTTTATCGTTGGTTAGGGATTCCAAGAGACCTCGCACTGCTCCCGACCGGTATGCTGGTGAGACTTCTAGCTCTTCTTCTGCGAAATCTACTGCATCAGCTGAAGTAAGTTGCCAACCAATCGTATTGTTGTGCCTTAAGATAGTGTCTATTGCATATCAGTGTGGTTTAGTTGGAGTTTGTCAGTGAAGTGTTGCCTTTTCCTTTACAGAAGGAAGAAGCCGCAAAGAGAAAGAAGATTCTCGAGATGAATTTGAAAACTGCAAAGACCATGGCCAATGCGAAACTTCTCAGCGTAGTTGGGGTAAAGAGTAACAAAGACAAGGACGATGATTACTGTCCTGATGATGATAATAGTTATGTTGATTCGGATGACTCAGGAAGCCTGATGGAATTGGTTAATGCTGCCAAAAAGGTATACTCCAGTGACAGCCTTTTAAAACTGTTCACTTCATTCCATGCTCTTCTTACATTCTGCTTCTGCATGTTGTTTGTCATTTAGAGACAGAGCGACCAAAGGAGCCTTGTCAAGGGCATCAACAAGATTCAGAGCGATGTGGAACCAAGCCCCACCAAAGAAGAACTGAAGCGGGAGCTCAAGGAGATTAAGATGAAATTGCAGTTTTCGTATGCAGGTATATGCGTTGTCATTTGTTGTTCATATAATGCATGCCAATCTGGCCCATTTTAAAAGTTGGTTTCTTTATCTACCTTTTCTTATGTGTCATTTATTTTGTTTTGTTTTATCACTTGTTCATCTGAAGTGACTACAGAGTGATGCAGCACACCTTTGTGCCAAGTAGGATTTTTGTGGTTGTGGGTGTTTTTTGAGGGTTGTTTTTCTTATTCATTAATAGCTTAGGATTTCATTGGCATTTTTGTTGAGGGAAGTAAAGTAATGCAACAAGTCACAATGTCAATATAAATGTCCACATGCTGTATCCAAACCCTGCTGTCTGAGATGAGAAGTCTATATTGTGATGGTTTTTTTAGAGTGTCTGTTTTTTTTTTTTTTTTTTTTTTTTTCAGAACCACTCCACTAGAGTTCACTTGATTTACTGTTTTGAAAATTTAGTGACCGAGGAGCTTTTTCTGCTGTCATGTTGCATTTGCTGTAATGTTACCTTTTCTTATTTCTAGGTGACACTCCCCAAAGCAGCAGAAATTCAGGTTGGCCTTTTTTTTTTTTTTTTTTTTTTTTGGTGTGGCTCTGATTGCTCAGTTGTTGCACTCCCTTTTTTTTGTGCGTGTTTAATATTCTAGAACAGAGGGAATGTGCTTTGTATACATGTGAATCTGAGAAGTTTGAATTGCCTCCATTTTTATGTGAACCTTCATTTTAATTCATTTTCATTTTCTTTTATCAGACTGGTTGGAAGCTGATGAAATTGTATCTGATGGATGTAAAGACATAAATGGTGAGATCAATAATATTATTTATTGCAATTTTTAAAAATCTTTGTCATGTGCACCCACTGATAATTAATTTTCCTGATATTTTTCAGAACTTCCTGGCCATGAACTAACTAAATTTAATGAAGACCATGCTCAAAGTGAGTTGAAATATTAAAGACAATTTTCTTTCCATGTGCATTTCATTCAATTAATTTTGCTTCCTGCATTGCAGATTCCAACAGCCCCAAACCTGAGTCCCCTTCATGCCATCTCTCTGACAAGAGTCAAGAGGACAAGAGTCCCGAACATGTCTTAAGTAAGTCACATGACAGCCATACACAAAGTCAGTTGAAATTAAATATATTGTTTTCTTTTTATTAATTTAATTAATTGTCCATCCGGCATTGCAGATTCCAACAGCCCGATGCCCAAAGCCTCCAGCTCCAGCCTCCAGAAAAGGAAGAGCAGCCCAGAAAAATTGGAGTGCAAGAAGAAAAAGAATAAGTGTGAGGACATTGAAGTGGACGATGCACCTGAGATGATTCACCCCCAGCTTAGGGGTAGCGGTCCTGTAAGTGTATTTATGTCTTTTTTTTTTTTTTTTTGGTCCGTCTTGTCTTTTGATTTTAATATGTTCATTTACACCTAGCATTTGTTTTGACAGGATACGATGCACCTTGGGAAAGGGGTCTATTGCAAAACTGCATACCTGAGGTATGCAAGAAGAAGCAATTCCGTCGTATGCTTTGTGCGCCGAGCATTTGCTGGGGTGTTTGATCCCTTCAAAATGGATGGCATTACACTGACTGGGCAGGGCTACAGAGCTGGAGGTGGCCCTGTTGCTCAGAAAGCAGCCCTACACATAGATGCCCTCAATGTTATCATCGGTAAGTGTTGTTAATTATACATTGTTATTGGTAAGAAAGAATCCATAAAAGTTAGCAGTAGTTACAAAATTAAAACCAACTGAAGCACCACTGTCTGAATTCATTTTTGATGAAAAATTTGATTTTAGAATCTTCACATGCCTGAGGTCTAATGTAGGGATGGTTTGCTGTTATTCTCATTTAGACTTTCATATTTCTTTTCTTTTTTCAAATGTCCTCCTGAGCATATCTTTACTATCAATCTGTGAAAAAAAATAGTATATTTGATTTTATTTATTGTAACTTAACTTCAAATTTGCATTGCAGAATTGGATTAGCATTAGTCTACTTTGATTAAAGCTGTTTCAATTTATATTTGAACTCTTAGCAGAGTCTTTCCGAATGGCAATGAGACTTTGTATTAGTGTTCATATCTGACTGAAAGTTTGGACGGGGTTGCACTTCACACAAATAATTCAAGAAAGAAAATGGAAGGTGTGTGAAGCTTAAACATTCCTCTGTGCCCTGACAGGGGCTCATCAAGATTCAAAGTTGTATTGGAGAAGCTGGTGGCTCTCGAAGGAATTTTTGATCATTTCATTTCAGTTTCATAATCCGCTAACTCTTTATAAAACATAGCTTTGAACCAAGATGAGCCCCTAATTATATTATGGCACAAAGGAATGTTAAAGCATCACACAACTGCTTCCATTTTCGTTCTTGAACTCTTTCTATAAAGTGCAACCCCGTCCAAACTTTCAATCACATACCGTAACTTAAACCGTGTCTCATTGCAATTCTAAATGACTTCTGCCTAGAGTTCAAATATAAATTTAAACAGATTTAATACAATTAAACAAGGCAATCCAATGTTGAAATGAAATGAAAAGTTATTTTACTACAAATAAAATTAAGGTAACTCCCTTTGCAAGGGAAAATGTGCAGTACATGCCCTCCAATAATTTATTGGTATTTCTTTCTTTTCCAGAGTATGGCAACGCCCTTGGCCACACCAAGAAATGGAAAGGGTCAAACTTGGAGAAAATGTCTCAACAAATCTCGCAGCGAATGGGGGAGATAAGAAGAAGCGTGGCTGCGAACAAATTTGTAGATCTGTAGAGCTTGACTCCACAAATTTTTATTTTTTGAGATATTTCTATTTGTACTCTATGTAGTGTTTTAATTCTATCTATTGTTGGAAAAGTGTACAAGTCAATTAGGGTACTATTTATACTGTTATCCTGGTCATGCTTGATTTTATGTTTCTGTATGTTAGTAGATCTTACTAGACTACAAATTTTTATTTTTCTACTTCCCTGTACTCTACTTTCTTTTTTTTTTATTGTTCTTGTAAAGTCTACAAGGAAATTAGCTGTTTATTGTACTGGATATTATTTCTTAATACAATGTGATTCCCATTTTAGTATTCTTTGACTTTTCTTCCTTGGTGTGCTCCCTTTTTACTCTTTTCATGGCGGAGGGTGTGATACTGGCTATCCCCTGTAGGAACCGCACTCTTAATGTAAGCTATATATAGACTATATATATTGCCACATATAATTATATAGAGCTATATATAGGACCATATATAGTTATATATAGAGCTATATATAGTTATATATGAAGCTATATATAGAGACCTATACATAGTTATATATAGAGCTATATATAGTTATATATAGGACCATATATAGTTATATATAGAGCTATATATAGTTATATATAGAGCTATATATAGTTATTTAAAACTTATATATGGATTATATATCTAGACTTATATATGGATCATATATAGATTATATATGGATAATATATAAATTATATATAGGGGAGAAAATCACTTGGGTTGCAGAGAACGAAACGATATGAGGGCATAAGCATAGAGCACCATAATCGTATCTAAAGGGAGATAAGTAGACCGACACAACATGCTTACACCCAAGAAGGTGTAAGACGAGCCGTGAGCACACAGGTTTTTTACGCTGGCCTTCGGCGTGAACCAAACTGTGTGCCACAAGGTGATCTGATATTTCTTTTTAGTTCGTTTAAAAAATCGCATGGAAATACGTTATATTGTTTACATTGAAAATAGTGTTTAAACAATTATGAACTCAGCGACAAAAGGTGGTTTGAAACGGCTGTTGATACAACACGAAAATGTTCGGTGTAAACTCACCGATAACAAGACAGGCATGGAGAACGCTTTAGCGTCCTCGGACAGACTCGTTCTTTGAGTTTTGAGGGAAAAAAAAGAATTTTTTGAGATTTGCATACTTTTTATGAATACAGTTTCTGCACAATCAGTATTTGTAATGTTTTTTTTTTAAATTCTGTGTTTTTCTTGCGTTTTAAAGGACCTAGCCACTGATCTATTACTCCGGGTCCTGCAGAGTACGCGAAAGGCGATCGTTGACTGCAGGCGACGGATGGTTCCAAGACAAACTCCCACCGATCTGCGGTCCCTCATAACGAGTTCCGTTAGTTTGTTTGTTTTTTTTTTCAAGAATTCTAATATGTAATTTCGAAACAAGAGTCTGAGGTTAAGGATAATGTTAGGCGTTACAGCCCTGTGTCAGCTGTGTCAAAAAATCAAGATTGTTAGAAAGAGTCGTCCTGGTTTGATAGAATCTAGCCGCATCAACACGGAACCTAGTGATGTCAATACTACAGACCTGGTATGCACCTAGCCTCGTTTGAACCTACATATATTGCGCACGGCAACAGTCAGAGCTGTGTGTAAACATGTGAAGGAAGATACCTAACCTCACCTTACCTAACCTAACCTACCCAAACCTAACCTAACCTATCTAACCTACAGATCTTGCGCACGGCAACAGTCAGAGCTGTAAATAAACATGTGAAAGATGATACCACCTTGAGACATGGAGCTCCTAGGAATGTCTAGTGTGACATTAGGCAGCATTATAACAGTCATCAGTTTATTAAGTTATGTGGGGATTACAATACTACCATAACGTGCCTTTCATTTCTAGATCTAAGACTTCTGGGCGTATCAACTGAAAGGTGGAAACCATTATTTCTATGCATGTACCGCAAGATCACAGAGATTGGGATATGTTTTTCTCTGAAATCCAAAAATCCAGTGCGCCGTTAATCCGTCTCTCAGCCATGCAACTGGTGCTACTCCTCACAGAGTATTGTTCCGTTCTTCTTATTTGGTGTTTGCTGCTTAAAATAAGTCGCTCGATATAGATGTCGAAAACCTTAATGTGGTTGTGTCCGGACTAATTAGTAGAGCAACACGATGAATTGATGATGGAAGTGATTAAACTCTGGTAAAAATCGTATCACTTGTTGAACGTAATGAAAGTGAATTCGCACTATTATTTTACTCTGTAAGCATATTGCACGGTACAGACAATTATTAAGGTGTGTTGCCAACCGAACTCGTAGTTTCCGTTTGCGTTAGCGAGATATATACCTCAAACAACATAATCATGCTCGGCAAGGTATGTTCGCTACCGCGATCACACGCTCTTCTTACATCAGGTAGATGTCAAGGCAAAAACACCCAGAAAGGTGTTGAGCTCACAGTTTCCCCACGCTTGCACTCGATGCGCGCCACACGGCAGGTTCACCGTCAGCAAGGCCTGTACGGGGCTCTGCGCCTCTGCACCAATGAGTCTGGGTGAGAATGTACCTGTGGTTTGTGTTGGTGTTTAAAAGTTGCAGAGAACGAAACGATATGAGGGCATAAGCATAGAGCACCATAATCGTATCTAAAGGGAGATAAGTAGACCGACACAACATGCTTACACCCAAGAAGGTGTAAGACGAGCCGTGAGCACACAGGTTTTTTACGCTGGCCTTCGGCGTGAACCAAACTGTGTGCCACAAGGTGATCTGATATTTCTTTTTAGTTCGTTTAAAAAATCGCATGGAAATACGTTATATTGTTTACATTGAAAATAGTGTTTAAACAATTATGAACTCAGCGACAAAAGGTGGTTTGAAACGGCTGTTGATACAACACGAAAATGTTCGGTGTAAACTCACCGATAACAAGACAGGCATGGAGAACGCTTTAGCGTCCTCGGACAGACTCGTTCTTTGAGTTTTGAGGGGAAAAAAAGATTTTTTGAGATTTGCATACTTTTTATGAATACAGTTTCTGCACAATCAGTATTTGTAATGTTTTTTTAAATTCTGTGTTTTTCTTGCGTTTTAAAGGGACCTAGCCACTGATCTATTACTCCGGGCCCTGCAGAGTACGCGAAAGGCGATCGTTGACTGCAGGCGACGGATGGTCCCAAGACAAACTCCCACCAATCTGCGGTCCCTCATAACGAGTTCCCTTAGTTTGTTTTTTTTTTTTTTTCAAGAATTCTAATATGTAATTTCGAAACAAGAGTCTGAGGTTAAGGATAATGTTAGGCGTTACAGCCCTGTGTCAGCTGTGTCAAAAAATCAAGGTTGATAGGAAGAGTCGTCCTGGTTTGATAGAATCCAGCCGCATCAACACGGAACCTAGTGATGTCAATACTACAGACCTGGTATGCACCTAGCCTCGTTGTGACTGTGACTGCATGGGAATTATAACTGCCAATGCGAGCTCTCCAAGCATCAACTGAAACTCCCATGATGCAGGCCTAAAAAAAAGCACAAAACAATTTTATTTTAAAGTAGTAAGCAAAAACACAAAAAGAAGTTTTACAAAAGCCACAGAAGGGAGGAAACAAAATGGATACCTGGAGCAATCGTAGCTTAAGTATGGAGATGGAGGAAGCCGCAGTTTACACCTTTCAATTCCAAGTGCACAGAACTCCAGAACTGCAAGCAACGGTTCCATTGCAGCGCGTGTTGGCCCTATCAAAATAAAAACAAACATCAAAAATCAATTGCTTTTAAAAATTGTGTAAAAAAACAGTTTAAAAAAAGCTGTAGGAGAAAGAAACTAAAATACATACCTGGTGCAATCATACGTTAAGTATGGAGATGGAGTATGGAAGCCACAGTTCACACCTCTTAATTCACAATGCACCAAACTCCAGAATTGCACCAAATGGTTCCACTGCAGCGCGTGTTGACCCTATCAAATTAAAATCAAACATCAAAAAACAATTTCTTTCAAAAATTGTTTCACAAACAGTTTGACAAAAGCCATAGGAGAAAGAAACTAAACTACATACCTGGTGCAAACGTAGGTTAAGCACGGAGATTAGTGGCGGTAGCCGTTTCAAATGCAAGTGCTCCGAACTCCAGAACTGCACACAATGGATCCACTGCGGCACGTGTTGACCCTATCAAACAAAAACTGTTCCCGTTACAAGTGTGAAAGATCATGTAAAGGTAGAACGAACGAGATAGAAAAGTGGCCCCACACCGGTAGACCTAGGCTACGGACGGCGTCATAAGAAGGGAGGGGAGTGGAAGGGGCAAAGAAAGAAACAAGCTTCCAAACACCAAAAATTATTTTAAGAAATGAATAAAAATGAACGACTGAGGATTGCGAGTTGACACTATTCTGTAGCAAACACTAAGAATCACTAATCAGCCCCGCCAACTGACACTCAAAGCGATATTATTGCTCTACTAAAAAGTAAAACAACAACAAAAATATATGGCCAACGTCTGAGCCCAAACTTCTTCCGTTTCTCAGCTCTATAACAATAATTAAAGGTGATATGATGATTGAATGGCATTCTAAATATAGTTAAAACAAGTCAAGTGGAAAAGAATTCTGGGACACCTAAATTGAAAATATGCACTTTGATTCAATTTTTGGATGAAGGAATTCCAAACGCCACACGTTTAGTTGGCACTCACGTCGGGAAAATTTGAATTTGAGCGGTAGTGGGGCAGTTGCGTCCAGGTCAGCAGTGCATTCGTACGTTGGAATCTGTTCAGTTCAATGCAACGGTGCTCGCAATTGCAGAGAAGATGGATTTAAAAGAGAAAGTTAAAGAAAGTGTGCAGCGCCACCTTCCGGAAGCGGGCGAGACTGCAGATCACATCGCAGATCACATTATCGATGAGATGGGGCTGCGACGAATGGATCAGCTGAAGTTGGTGCAAGAAGCCGATGTGACGCGCTTCTTGTCCATCATGGACACCAGGACTCTCCTGCAGGCGTGGAGGAAGGTGCCGCAAGACCAAGGTACGGAGAACCAACATTCTTCATCATTAGAATACAAGAAGCACTAAATTTAAAGTCCCAAAGTAGGGTCAAGAGAACAGACTTAAAGCTTGTGGCTGATGCTCTTCGGGTTGAAAAATGAGCTGCAGTGGCTGGGGACCTAGCTACACAAACCCACCCCCACCCCCTGCTTCCCTCGTCCAGGTTGCCCACGGCGCCATCAGATCCACTGCGGGTGGCAGAGAGCAGGCCGTCACAGCGGGGCCCTTCCCCTGTGCTGTAAATTGACGTCTTCTAGTGCACATCGTGGCCGCCATGAAGGAGGCGGTGCCAGTGTACGTCGCCGGCCATCGTTAACTCCCTCCATGGCCTTCCCTTCGCCGCGTCCCTCCCTCCCCTTTGCCCTTACCGTCGTCCACCTTGCACAGCCACCGCCCTGTGGTCCGCCGTCGGCGTCACTTCTGGTGCATGTGGTGGCCGTCGCGGCCTCCGTCGTCTCGGCCTGCGCGGCCTCCGCCGTCTCGCCCTGTGCGGCCTCCGCGCGGCCTCCGCGGCCTCCGTCGTCTCGGCCTGCGCGGCCTCCGTCGTCTCGGCCTGCGCGGCCTCCGCGGCCTCCGTCGTCTCGGCCTGTGCGGCCTCCGTCGTCTCGGCCTGCGCGGCCTCCGCGGCCTCCGTCGTCTCGGCCTGTGCGGCCTCCGCGGCCTCCGTCGTCTCGGCCTGTGCGGCCTCCGTCGTCTCGGCCTGTGCGGCCTCCGTCGTCTCGGCCTGCGCGGCCTCCGCGGCCTCCGTCGTCTCGGCCTGTGCGGCCTCCGCGGCCTCCGCGGCCTCGTCGTCTCGGCCTGCGCGGCCTCCGTCGTCTCGGCCTGTGCGGCCTCCGCGGCCTCCGTCGTCTCGGCCTCCGCGGCCTCCGTCGTCTCGGCCTGCGCGGCCTCCGCGGCCTCCGTCGTCTCGGCCTGCGCGGCCTCCGCGGCCTCCGTCGTCTCGGCCTCCGCGGCCTCCGTCGTCTCGGCCTGCGCGGCCTCCGCGGCCTCCGTCGTCTCGGCCTGCGCGGCCTCCGCGGCCTCCGTCGTCTCGGCCTGCGCGGCCTCCGCGGCCTCCGTCGTCTCGGCCTGCGCAGCCTCCGCGGCCTCCGTCGTCTCGGCCTCCGCGGCCTCCGCGGCCTCCGTCGTCTCGGCCTCCGCGGCCTCCGTCGTCTCGGCCTCCGCGGCCTCCGTCGTCTCGGCCTGCGCGGCCTCCGCGGCCTCCGTCGTCTCGGCCTGTGCGGCCTCCGCGGCCCCCGTCGTCTCGGCCTGTGCGGCCTCCGCGGCCTCCGTCGTCTCGGCCTGTGCGGCCTCCGCGGCCTCCGTCGTCTCGGCCTCCGCGGCCTCCGTCGTCTCGGCCTGCACGGCCTCCGCGGCCTCCGTCGTCTCGGCCTGTGCGGCCTCCGCGGCCTCCGTCGTCTCGGCCTGTGCGGCCTCCGCGGCCTCCGTCGTCTCGGCCTGTGCGGCCTCCGCGGCCTCCGTCGTCTCGGCCTGCGCGGCCTCCGCGGCCTCCGTCGTCCACCTGTGTACGTCCGCTCCGGCGTCCGCCGTAGGCATCAAGTGCACAAAGCGGACGTCGTTGGGGGGGGGGGGGGGGAGGGGCAGTGTACGCCACCGGCTATCGTCACGGCCTCCAAGGACTTCCCTTCGCTGCTCCCTCCCGTTTCCCTTTGTCCTTGCCGTCGTCCACCTTGCACAGGTACTGCCCTGTGGTCCGTCTTCGGCGTCACTTCTAGTGCATGTCGTGACTGGCATCCTGGCCTTCGTGGCCTCCGTCGTCCACCTGTGTACGTCCGCCCCGGGGTCCGCCTCCCCAGCCAGCCCGCTCGTTCAGGCATTACCCCTTGCACAGCTAGGCAGGGGTTATTTGGTCAAATAAGGCACCGCAATCACCCTCGGAGGGTTTGCCCGTCTTAATCTACCCGGATCACCCCGCACTTCCCTGTGAAAGGCTTTTTCCTGCTTGTTGAAAGGGAACTACTTCTTAACGCGGACGCCTAGCGGCGGAGGGAGTGCGAGCGCGCCCCGCGGAGATATACAAGCTTATTATTAGTAGAGGTAGAGACCGGCACGCAAGAAAGCGACGGGACGGACGCCGTGTATTTCGAGTTTCGAATTTCGAATTTTGAGTGCGCAGTTTGTAGTAAATGTAAGAAGAAACGCGATGGACTCGAAACTCCTCGAGGTATTGAAGGAGTGGGAAGTTGCTGATGCCTACATCCGGAAATTTGAAGGTGAGTTGTTAAAACAACAGGTTGGTGGCCTAATGCCTAGGCCTAACATTGCTTTAGACAACGGCTTTTACCCCTTGCGTCTTGTCTTGTCCTTTAGTCATGGTTGAAATTTCGTAATTTCTTGTTTTTACAACGACCGATGTAATTGATCGGTTGCTCATTAACTCTGCCATGAGTGTGTGTTAACCTAACTTCAACGCTTCTCACCGTCCGTTGCCGACTGCACACTTCGTGTTTTCACAGCTTGAATTTCTAGAAACTTTCAAGGCCTTTTTGTAAGCCTTTCAATCATTTGCCGTTGTAGTCGGGGACTCCCTCGTCAGTCTTATTTTCCTTGCGTTTACTGTACGAATCGTGAACGTCTGAATAGGCGCCATGCTTGGACCGCTAGCTAATCTCTCCGCGATGGAGCTAATCTCCTGGCAATGGTGCTAATCATTTCGTGCCATGACTAAATCTTTAGCACCACGGCTAAAATTTAGCACGACGTCACTAAAATAGCTGAATGTATGCTGCGAAGTACTTTTCTATTTAAGCTATTCTGAACTGCGCATACAGGTCACCAGTTCAATACATTTTTTATGTTTGACTCATTTCTCTTATTTTATGGTAACCTAATTGAGTTTCATGTTTGTTCACAGAGCAAGAAATCAACAGCTTGGGTACACTGATGCTGCTGGGTGATGCGGAAATTGACGAGATCTTTGACAAGTTGGGTCCCAGAGCCCAGTTCAAGTTCAACCTCAGAGCCGTGGTGAGATCAGAAATTTGTTTCTCTAACAGTTTTGTTGGTTTATGTTGAAGCAACTCGATCAGCACAGTTCTTGGGTTGGTTTTCAGAGCAATGTAATTTTGACGGTAGAGGACCTAACCAACATTGCTAGGGAAGTAATTGAGGAGGAGAATTTGAAAAGGGCGAGTTTTTTAGCAGTTCTTTTATAACTAATTATCAGGAGTGCCTTAAAAGGGTTTTTCAGCGGCACTTGTATTTTTGACTCTTAAAAGCAAAATGTTTCAGGCAACAAGGAGTCAAACGTCGGCAGAAATTCCCGGTAACCAAGTAAACTTAGACAACAAACTTGATTCTGCAAGTTCCTCTGACGTGGATAATGAAGGCAATAAGGCCCAAGACGATCCAGTGAAGGAGCCCCAACGCATATCTGAGGATAAGACACTGGATGAGAATGCCAACAGAGAAGTCCAGAGCAATGTCAATGCAACAGCAAGTTTGACATCACCGCCCAGGACCAGTGGGAAGAAAAGATCAGCAGACTCCTCACAACAGGACTCGGTAAAAATCTCTTTATAAATAACAGCTGCAAATCTTACTGTGTGCGCTTGTAAACATTTTTGTGTCTCAGTCTCAAATCTGTTGTGGTTTAAGGTTATGTTTTTTCTTGGTCTTTTGATGCAGAAATTGAAGCGCTTGTGCATGGGGTGTTTTAACGGAAAAGTTGTGCTCAGTTATTTCAAGGAAAACAATGAGTTAAATGATGAGCACCGCAACTACCTGGCTGATGTCATTCTTAATGATTACTTGCAAGAGGACTTCAGTAAAAAGTAAGCTCAATATGCTCTGCAAAAGTTTTGGTTTCTGTATTATCAGCTTATTTTATTGTGGGTTGTTTCTTGGTTTTCTCTTTCTTCTCTGCAGGATCCCTGTAGAGGTGGAAAAGTCTATGACTGACAGCATCATAGATCTCTTCCCAACGGAAACCAAGGTCCTAATAGGATACTGCAATAATTTTGTCAGATTTCCATGGGTTTTATCTTGGTGGATATTCTTTACATATGGTCATTTGGTTTTTAGGAAATTTGGATGTCATCAACCACATGTAGCAGGGAATCGGCTGTTGGGCGTGGCAAGCTCATCACCCGTTACTATGGAAAGAGGAGAATTATGAAAAAAGCCGGCCTCGTGAAGAAGAAAGATACCGAGAAGTCCACACATAACCCACATTCACAGCATCTTGAAGATATAGGTTAGTACTGAATGTGATATCAATATTGGAGAAAGTCTAAATTTAATGCATTTGGTTAGGTTCATTATCCGGCTTCTAAACTCGCAGATTAGATACTTTAAATAGCAGTCTTGTTTGTTGGACTCAAGGAGGTCGAGCCAAAATTTATGAAGTATTATTATATGAGCCTTCATCAGTCATAAAGGTGACTTCTACTTTTAGCATTATCATTGTGTTCATTTGGTTGTCAATATTTCTATTGCAGATGATGATCTGGAACCTGAGGCGTTCGATGAAAAGGTGCTATGGCTTAAAAACAACAAAAGACCGTGGTCAAAATTAATGGATATGTGGAAAGAAACCTCTAATGGCCGCCTGCGGCGGTTCTTTGGTACCAAGATGTCTGTTGGTGATTACATTGGCTTGTATCCAGCATTAGAGGAAAAGACGGGTTATATGTTGGTAAGTAATTTTTTTCCAATGCTGGTCCTTTAAAGTACTGCATGTCTGGTTGAGCATATTTTTGTAACCTTTTTTTTTTTGGTGTCTGGTTTTGCAGCTTGAAGCAGACTTTGAGTTTCTGCATAAAGAAACTTCAATGAATTTATATGCAGAGTGGCCTTCTCTTGCAGCTTTTATTGAGTCCAAATTACCGAGATCAGTGAAATCTGAAATCGATGACTGTCTCACACCAGGTATAAATAAGCAATTTAAAAAAAAAAATTATTATTATTTTTTTTTGAACTTGTGAGTAATAATGTCTTCATTTCACAGAGGGTAAGAAAATTAAAATCATCCAAGCTCTTCCCTACTTGTTTCAAGTTGTGACTGCTGCCAAAAAGGGAAAGAGCAGGCAGTGGAGACCATCCCGTGAAGAAGTAGCAGAATCTCTACTCCTCCATGTTGTGGTGAGTGGTGTTTCTTCTGTAGATTTTAGTGTGGTGTTGGTGTTACTCCTTAATTTTTCAGCTAAGTTTCCAAACTCCTTTATTTTTTTAATTTATTTTTTCAGGTAGTTGCAGATATTATTACAAGCCTTGCCAATCGTCTTCAAGGGAAGTACGAACCATATGGGTTAAGTCTGAGTCCTCAAGCCGTAGTGGTAGGACAAACAGTGGACAGCATAGAACAAAGTTATGTTCGTGTCAATACTGTGCTCTATGAGGTGGAAAACCCTTTAAAGGCTCTTGACATTGCGTTCAAGATCATGCACGTCCTTGATTGCAAGTACCCAAAAGAGAGTGAACGTGAGTGGTATTTCCTTGAAAGAAGCATCTATGGAATTAACCTCGACAAGAAGAATCCCCTGATTGCCAAGACCACAGCAGTTAGCAATGACTTCTCTCGATACAAGAAGTCTTAGGTCATTACCAGTTTTACCCAGATGCATGAGTGTGGCTGTTGGAGGTCTATAATGTCCTGATTGTGTAGTGTGATGTGCATCATTAGTTCCTGTTCTTCAGATCTCTGCTCAATATTTTGGTCATTTAGGAATATTTGTTGACACTTTCTGTCAATAATTTTGAGTTTGAGCTTTTTGAGTTTAAGTTTTTTGATGATTTTGTTGTGTTGTATTAAGGAATCTGATGGCCAAGACCTCCGCAGTTATCTCTGACTTCTTTCCATAGAAGAAGATTTACATCAGTGCCAATTTAACTCAGTATTTTGAGTCTAGCCATCATCTGATATGTGGAGTGTCTCGTGCACAATTAGTTCCTGTTCTTAAGATCCCTGTCGGCCAGTATTTTAGTAAGGTATTTTTAAGTATTTGCACTGAATACTTTTGTCAATAATTATTTTTACTTTAAGTTTTTAGTTTTTGATAATGTTGATGTGTGTTGTGTTCTCCAAAGAATGTGTATTCTTATGCTTAAGTTAATTTTGCAGTTCTTGTCAGTTAGTGGTTAAATATCTTGTGAGAGAAATATAAGGTGATTTAATGTAACTGTACGTGCTGCAGCAGTGTTCTGTGCACTTGGTATGTGTTCCCTTTGTGATGTATCTAGTTCAGTCTCTGTGATCTGTCTGCCATAGATCTTTATCTGGGCTGTGAATCTGCCATTGTTAGTATTATATTTGATTTCAAACTAATTTCCTTCTTTCAGTTTTTTTATATTTTTAAAAAAGTTTAATTTTAATTATAAGACCTGAAAGAGCAGATCTCATTGTAATAACGGACTGATATGCTCTCAAGCACATTTGTAGTTCATAAGTTAGTTTTTCCATACTCTTCTAATTACGTATTATTTTTCACTTTTTTTTTAAAGGTTTGGTGGTACAGTAATTACATCATGGTATGTATTCCATGTTCTGAATGTGATAAAGAGTTCAAGGACATAGCCACATTTAATTTGCATTTTCGAATAGCTCATCAGAGTTGTAATAAGTATGTCTGCAAAATTAACAACTGTGGGCGGAAGTATAATTTGTATGCCTCTTTCACAAAACATCTGGTGTGTTCCCATAATGTGGTGCGTCGTGCTCATGGTGATTTACCGTCTGTTCTTGTTCCTGAAAATGGTTCAGGTGATTTAAATCTGCAAAATGCTGATCCGTCAGACAGTACTGAAGATCATGCAGGTCACTATGAACATGTTCAGGACGACATTTCAGAAACTGATGTAAGGGAAATGCTTGTGACTCAGCAGGATTTTATAGTTGCTAAACTGTATGCCAACCCTTCTTTTCCCCGCAATCTGGTTGATAAGATGGTCAAAGATTTCAGTGACTACCTCACCAGTCCATTCTTTGACCATTTACGGGAACTTGTTACTCAATCATTAAAGCCTAATTTGCCTTTCAGTACCAAGGAAGAAATTGACAAAATGTTTGAACTTCTTATGAATCCGTTCAGTCACTTACTCACTGAGTACAAGCGCTTCCAGTATTTTGAGTTAAGCGGACATTTCATCAAACCAATAACGTACCGAATTGCCAGTAGGGAAGAAAGAGTTAAAACTAAGAAAGGTGTTAGTCTACAAATGAAAGATGTCACTGGGCAGTTCATTCCTTTAAGGCAGCTGCTTTCAAAGTTTTTTGAGCTTCCACATGCTTTGAATGATACCCTTTCTTACATGGAATCTCTCCAAAATGAAAATGATTGGATCTGTAACTTAACTCAGTGCGAAGTGTGGAAAAGGAAACGTGCAGCTTACAGCAAGGATGACATTGTTATGCCCATAAATGTTTACTTTGATGAGTATGAGCCCAACAGTGCTCTTGGCGCACATTTAGATCCTCTTGGGTGTACTTATGTCCACGTCCCCACTCTTCCTCCTGAATGCAGTTCTAGTTTAGAGAATATATTTTTAGCCCTCCTATTCGATGCTGACAACCGTGTTGTTTACGGAAATAGAAAAGCGTTCAAACCCTTGATTGACGAACTACTGTATTTAGAGGAGGAGGGTATTTCAGTAAAGGCATCAGATGGACTCAGTGTCAGAATTTATTTTGTTACTGCCCTTGTGTTGGGGGACAATAAAGGTTTAAATGGTATCTGTGGTTTTGTTGAAAGCTTTTCCGCTAATCATTATTGTCGGATATGTTCCATGCACAAAGATATTGCCCAAACGACTTTTGTGGAAAATGTAACATATTTAAGAACTCCTGAAAACTATGCCTCTGATGTCTTGTTGAAAGATCCATTAAATACAGGAATCAAAGAAGAGTGCATTTTTAATGCACTCCCATCCTTTGAAACGCCTACTGATATAAGTGTAGATGAATTTCATGATCTTGTCGAGGGTGTTGCCCATTATACGATGTTACCAGTCCTAAATCACTTTCACAACTTAAATAAAATGTTTATTCCAACTATGAATAGTAGACTCTATTGTATTGATTTAGGAGTGGATGCAGATAATAGGCCTCCTCTTTTCAATGTTGACAGACTTACCAAATCCAAAATTAAAATGACAGGTGCTGAAATGTACACCTTTATTAGAATTTTTGGTGTTTTGGTTCATGATATGGTGTCAGAAAATGATCAGTATTATCAGTTGTACCTATTGTTGCATGATATTGTGTCTTTAGCTCATGCCAAAGGATTACCAAGAGATGCAGGTGAAATCCTGCAAGTGAAAGTGAAGGAACATCATCAATTGTATGTTAGTCTTACCAAAGAGACCCTGAAACCCAAGCACCATATATTGTTACATTATCCTCGTTTATTTGCTCAATTTGGCCCTTTTGGCTCAATCTCTACAATTAGGTTTGAGGCTAAGCATCGCAAACTGAAAATGACATCCAATACTTGTATGACAAGAGTTAACTTAAGTAAAACTGTTGCTTTGAAGGAGCAACTTAGCTTTTGTTTCAGAAGTGTTGCTAACTCTTCCGTTAGACCCCCTATGGAAGTTGGTTGTATAACACTTGTTGATTTGAGAGACCTAGAGACTTATGCTTCATTTAGTCTGACGCTACCTGAAGATGTGTTCTCTGATCCTAATCAGAAGCTTGCTAGTTGGGTGGTCTTTAAGGGGACCAAATACCAGGCTGCACAAGTCGTCCTTATTGGCACTGATGATATAGGCCTTTTTGAATTTGCTGAAATCAAGCTTATATTGATTCTAGAGGATAGACCATTATTTATATGTTCGCCATTCGAAACCCTGGGTTATTTTTCTGATGTAAGGGGATACGAAGTTTCTCCTGCTGCAGCGGGCTTGAACTGGTTTGCCGTTGAACAGGGGAAACTGCTTGATCCACACCCCCTTTGTGTTTACATAATGTCCACAGGAGAAAATGTCATTATTCCTAAATATGTTATATAATATTTAATTGGGTTAGTGCTAATTGTGATACTGTTGCCAATGGTTATGTAACTTGAAATTTCTATGGAATAAAACAAATGAATATATTTTACACACTTTTTTATTATTATTTTACAGCGATGGGTCCTGTGGAGGGGTTCTGAATATGGAAACGCTGTACCCCCACCCTACAATATTTAGCTGAGCGTTGTTGCTGCTCTGCTAAGTCTTAGCTGCTGAGCTAAAATTTATTGGCCAAGTAGCGGAAGTATTTTTGCAATCCTGCTAAGCCTTAGCTCTTGGGCTATCTTTTTTTAGCCAAGTAGCTAATGCAGGCTCCCTAATAATTCTCATCAGATGTCAAAATTAGCATACCAGCCCTATGGCTGGTATTTGAACACGAGACCACATCAACTCAGCAGTACACACTGTGTTGGCCACCCCTGTTTTCTAGGAGCCCCAGAGTGCTCCAGAGCCACTGAGAAGGAGGGCCATTGCTCTCCAATTCTAAGTGCTAATGAGGCCACCCTAACTGATCATATTGAACTACAGTTCTGGCATACATACTCTGTGCCAGTACATCCAAAACTTAATTGTGAATGTTCCAAAAAATTAAAGGGCTTCCCTTCTACACCAATGACATTTTTTTTATGTTATTTTCTTCCTAGAAGCACACCTACTGTGTCAGGAGTGTGTTATAACTTACTTTATTTAGCGTTTTAAAAATTTGGTTTGCTTTCTTCGAACAGGGAATGATGATAAAGAGAACGAGCCGCCAGAAGATGACCATGGCAGAGACTAGAATCAGGAGCCAGCACCCAGTCGCCCTTTGAATCCACACGGCCCAGATCATGGGATTGGGAATTCATTATGACTAACATGGACCTGGCTTATGGAGAACAAAGGAAAGACATAAACCATCAAGCAGAACAGATTGAAAAAGAAAAGAAGAAAGTGGCTAATGCAAAGAGGGCAAGGGCACGCAACAGTACTGTGGCAGAACCAGAAGAAAATGCGGATGAAATTATTATCACAACTATAGACCAACTAAGAGACAAGTGGCCTTTCCTCTTTCATCCCAGGTGCATGGCACAGCACTTTCAGAAACTGATGGGAAAAGATATTGAAGGTTGTATAAATACCTATTTGCAAACTGATGGAGAGGGCAGCAAAGTTTTGGAGTTCCTCTTCAGTACATGCACGAAGAGAAAGGTGGTGAAAAGGTTGAAGAGGGCAATGAAAAGGGGGCAAGAAACCCTCCCCCCAAACAATGCTGAGCTGGCTACACTTCTCAAACTTCTCCTCAGAAAATTTGAAGAGCAGGAGGAAGCCCTTTGGCTGGTAGTTGACATCAATGTAAGTACACCTGTAAAGAAAGAAAAGTTATGTAAGAAATGTACAATTTAACTTTAAAAAAAAAAATGATTTCTTTTCACAGTCTCATGCAAAGGAAGAAGACATTCCCCTGCTTTGCAAAGTCCCATTAACTCCTAGACTTGTCATAGCAGGTAAAGTTGTTGTCTTTTTAAAAATTTTCACAATTGGATTGAAGTTTCAACTATTATGTTCACATAGCTAACTATGTTGCTCACCTCTGCTACAGGTGAAGACATTTTCAATTCCACCACAGTGTTCTACACTATGGACGGACACGTGTTGGGCACTGCTGGAAACATTTTGGAAGGGATCAGCCTCCTATTTGGCGCATACTATGCCTTCAATTTAAATTATGATGCTGGAGCACAAGTAACATTGGAGTTTATCCAAAGGTAAGTTATATGGTGAGAAGACTATTTCTCTTTATATTGACATACTTACAGTTAGACTCTAGTTCTGATTGTTGTAGCTTTTTTATTTAAAGAGTACTTTTGATCAATTACTTATTTTTTACTTACTTCATTCTGTATTAATCATTTCTTGGTTAAGTAGATGGCTTTCTGTTTAAAACCTGATAGGTTGAGTATGCTAGCAAAGCATTGAAGCCAATGAAATGTTGTAAAATGGTGTAAAATAAATCTAAATATCCTAAACAGATGCTTATTTACTTAAGACACAAACTTAAAGAAAAATAAACATCCATTTAGAAGTAGCACTCAAGATGAGATATAATGCCGGTCCATTGGACAAATGATTTTATCTCGAGCCTCAGACCTGAAACAGAAGTGAATAAATTGGTGGTTAGACGTAACACAATGTCATGAGAAGGAAAGTTAAAAGGGGATGAAAATTCAATACACAGCCTTAGCTCATTAAAAAACTTACATTTTATTTCAATATTGACAAAGTGCAAGTGCTCTGGGCTTCAGATAGTACACAAGTTACAAATGTGATGGATAGCTTCACCTGCAACAAAATGTTAGCTTATCATAACAAATATGCATTTGTGGAACACGAAAGAGAAAAACTCAGTCAAACATACCTGTGGAAGAAGTTGGTAGACAAATCGCAACCCAAGTTCGTCTCTTCCTAGCAACTAAAAACAATCTGACGAAAACATAACCTGTACACCTGTACACTACAAGTATCGTCGAGTTCAGTTCGAACTCGAATCACACTCGCGGTCTCGTTCGATAGATCGAAGAGATTTTAATCGCCTTTCGAGAGGGGGGAGGGGGGAGCGCCACGAGACGCTTTACTGAATTAACCATAACAAAGAAAATGGCTCCTGTGTCATGTTGTTAGAAGTTCGTTGTTTGTGTGTTCATCAAATTATTGTAGATTAGGACGAAGCAACAAGTATTCCAACCGACCTTCCATGGCTAGGAAGAATCCTTGTTGTTGAAAAATGTGATGGTCGCAAAAGTGAGGGCCATCATTAGTTGATGGTTACGGGAAAATAGCGACGGACTTCATTGGCCCAAAAACAAAACAAATGTGTTCTGAGTTAATTAATTTATAAATAGTGGGAAGTCTTCTGTAGCTTGAACAATATAGTGGTGATTGATTGCATTGCCTTGACCTTGCCATCTTGCTGCAAAGGTCTAGTTAATCCCTCATCAACACTAATACGTCTTAAAATAATAAAGTTGAGTTTGTGTTTCTGCATTAAATTATATATATTTCAGCATTCATCACAGATTTGAGCATTTGAAATAAATTTATCAACAGCTTTTAACATGAATGTAGCAAACAATATGTCCCTACTGTTTACTGACATTAGCTACTGCTTTAACTGAGTGAAAATAATATTTTATGCCTTGTAGCCTTTGTTTCCGAAAAGATTGGCATTTTCCAAAGCTGGATCGGTTTTCCATGAGATAGTCGGATATAATTCTTTCCAAAAAGTTGTTGGATTAGCCCCAAACTTTATCATAATTATCCGAACTATTTCGGTCATTCTGGTTTCCGAATAAATGATGCAATTTTTTTTTTGGAAAATTCCGACTTGTTGTTACAGTGTACATGTTAAACTGTAGGTCTCTGACTACCTTTTTTTCGGTGTCATAAGTGTAATAAAGAAGGAGTTCGAGTTTGTAGTGTTGTCTGTGGTCGGAGGTGGAAAATTAAGTTAGTTCAGAGTTCATTTTCAACGGAAGAAGAGAGAGAGAGAGAGAGAGAGAGAGAGAGAGAGAGAGAGAGAGAGAGAGAGAGAGAGAGAGAGAGAGAGCGAGGCCAGACAGGCAGTGCGGGGGCGGCTGTCCTCTGCCCTACCGGGCGTACAGTACCCCTCACCCCACAGCGGCTCGGCGGCAGGATGTGGCGTAGGACGTGACGCTGCTCAAGTACAGTTCTTAGTAACTGTTTAACCGATAACTCTGAGCCACATGCTTGCATGTGTTTAGTTAATCCATGGGCGGACTCGCCTGCAGCATGCAGTGCAACTCACTGATCTTTTAAACAAATCGAATCTGTCGAAGCAATTACGGGAAGCGGCCGAACAGTTCAATTGGGCCACCTTCTTTTCTTCATCTGATGACCCGGGCCAGAACGCCTTGCAAGTAGACAACAGAACCCAGCTGCAGGTTAGCTGGGCTGCCTAGGCGTCGGGCGCTCGCTCGCCTGCAGGTAGGAGCGGGAGCGCACTGCCAGTGACGAGGCAACACCGCATGTTGCGGGGCTATCTCGCAACGGTCAACGCTATTTCTCATAGCCTGCTAGCCTCGTGCGGGGAGCGCGCTGTCGGAACGCCGCCACGGACGGAGGAGGGGGGTGTGTAGGCGGAGCCACTGCGCAGCGCTGCACCGCTCCGCCTGGAGTGGGGGGGCCCCGAGTCTCCGCGCCTGCTGCCACGCACTCTACGCTGCGCGCAGTTTCACGTGCGCGCAGTTTAACGTGCGCGCAGTTTCAAGCGCGCGCAGTTTCACGTGCGCGCAGTTTAAAGACGGGCTCTTGGCTTCTCCCACAAAATGTGCGCGCAGTTTAACGTGCGCGCACCTTCAAGCGCGCGCAGTTTCACGTGCGCGCAGTTTAAACACGGGCTCTTGGCTTCACCCACAAAATGTGCGCGCAGTTTCACGTGCGCGCACCTTCACACCCAAACGAAGCAAAGAGATGCGCGCAGTTTCATCTGCGCGCAAGTTAAGCGGTCCCCGATAGTGAAATGAAACTGAATGCAGAATGCGGCAACAACGACACTTGCTGAGGGGAGGATAAAAAAAGCGGAATAGTCGATGCAGAGAGCTCCTCGCTCCGCTCGGGCTCAAAAACATAGAAATGGCGAGCATCGGAAAAAGTGCGGCGCTAATTTTGATGCGCAGTGTATTTATGTCTGAACAGTTTATATCTAATAATATTTATCTTATCATTAATACCTAACAATATCCTCTTACGGAGTCGAAGAACCTTAAGTTGTGCTGCCTTCACCCTGCACCATAATACCTTGAAACTCTTTCAATTTTCCACCCACCCTTTGACATAAGGGGGAACATGCCTGGAACAGTCACTTTTCCGAATAAAAGTCCATTTTTTCCCCTATCTTGGCCCACTCCTCAAGGTACACTGAACCTTCACGTACATCAATCATATCCCTTTCTTTCATTAAAACTTAACCTGCCCCTTAAAAACACCTCATCAAACAGCAACAAACAATGTCTGTCTCTCTCTGGTAAACGAACAACAGTATGTTGAAGCACAGTTAAAAAAGAGAAGCATACCACAGGCTCTAAGGGGATTTTGTGCAAAAGAGTTTTAAGGGTTGACTCACTGGGGACAATTGTAAACTGCCCAATATATCTATAAACTCTTCTGTTGCGCTTATACACTGTCAACCAAAATAATTTGTCACTGAATGTCTAGGACCTACCATTCTTTTTTCTTTTAAAATTCCTCATCTCACCCTTACCAATTTGTCTAGTGACTGGTGAAATGCAGAGCTGATAAACCGTATCAACAAACCTGGTTTTCACAATACTTTTGAGGTTTGCATTTACCCTCCTAATGTGCCCCTGCTTTTTCCGAAACTCAAAAGCCATCTGCCTATACTGCTGTGCAGTCTTCGCAAGTTTGGCTTACCCAGCTGTTGGCTTAGATACACCTGAAATTTTGGCCATTTTCAGCTCAGACACCCTCCTTTTTTCAGTTCTCACTGCCAGAACCTCTTTGGTCAAATGAACCTGTGAAAAGAATTTCAGTCTGAATATATAAATCTGCCCCTCGTGCCTGCTTGCTCATCTAGGGGCACCAGAAATAAGTGGAAGTGCAAACTACTAAATAGCATCCACAAGGATTGAGTTAAACAAAATAATATATAAAAGGGTGTGGGTTGAGTGGGCTTAGTGCCAACTGTTTAGTCGGATAAAAATATCGGATGATTGGAAAATGATCGGGAGTGCACCGTAACGCGATCGTTACGGTCTTCGGAGTGCGTTGTTGTATATTTGGCAGTACATCATGTCCCCCTGAGGCAAGGAATTGGTGCGGGGTGCGCGGCGAGTTAACCATAGGCGACAACATGAGCGCGTGCGCGCGCACACACTCACAAACAAAGAATTTCGCAGTAAACGTGTTGCACAGATGCAACAATATCGCATAGTGGGTCGGAAGTGGTCCCAAAGCTTGAGTAACGACTAGGCACAACTGCCAGACGTGGTCCATCTTTGCACGCACTCACGCGCGTGCATCACACACACACACACACACACACACACACACACACACACACACAAGCGCGTCCGCGCCGATATTGCCTGAGAGTGACGGTATTTGAACCCGGATGGCTGTAACAGGGCTGCTACATTGGGCTAACACCGCTGCAACCTCCGTGCAGGCAAGCTGTGAACGTTCACATGAGTAGTCTCGAGCTCTCGAGCGCCTGCCCAGTGAGGACAGGCAAGCCCGCACGACACCTTTGCGCTACGGGCGGGCTAGGCGCTCAGTATGCTGACCACTTAGCTACCCAGGCCGGTTGTAGCCGCGCTGCTACATCAGGCTGCGCCGCTATCAAGTCGTCGTACGTGTCCATTACTGTGTATTTGTCGTTGGACGGTGGCCGGGAAGTGAAGGTATTCGAACCCGGCCGGTTGTAGCCGCGCTGCTACATCGGGCTGCGCCGCTATCAAGTCGTCGTACGTGTCCATTACTGTGTATTTGTCGTTGGACGGTGGCCGGGAAGTGAAGGTATTCGAACCCGGCCGGTTGTAGCCGCGCTGCTACATCGGGCTGCGCCGCTATCAAGTCGTCGTACGTGTCCATTACTGTTTATTTGTCGTTGGACGGTGGCCGGGAAGTGAAGGTATTCGAACCCGGCCGGTTGTAGCCGCGCTGCTACATCGGGCTGCGCCGCTATCAAGTCGTCGTACGTGTCCATTACTGTGTATTTGTCGTTGGACGGTGGCCGGGAAGTGAAGGTATTCGAACCCGGCCGGTTGTAGCCGCGCTGCTACATCAGGCTGCGCCGCTATCAAGTCGTCGTACGTGTCCATTACTGTGTATTTGTCGTTGGACGGTGGCCGGGAAGTGAAGGTATTCGAACCCGGCCGGTTGTAGCCGCGCTGCTACATCAGGCTGCGCCGCTATCAAGTCGTCGTACGTGTCCATTACTGTGTGTTTGTCGTTGGACGGTGGCCGGGAAGTGAAGGTATTCGAACCCGGCCGGTTGTAGCCGCGCTGCTACATCGGGCTGCGCCGCTATCAAGTCGTCGTACGTGTCCATTACTGTGTATTTGTCGTTGGACGGTGGCCGGGAAGTGAAGGTATTCGAACCCGGCCGGTTGTAGCCGCGCTGCTACATCAGCTGCGCCGCTATCAAGTCGTCGTACGTGTCCATTACTGTGTATTTGTCGTTGGACGGTGGCCGGGAAGTGAAGGTATTCGAACCCGGCCGGTTGTAGCCGCGCTGCTACATCGGGCTGCGCCGCTATCGAGTCGTCGTACGTGTCCATTACTGTGTATTTGTCGTTGGACGGTGGCCGGGAAGTGAAGGTATTCGAACCCGGCCGGTTGTAGCCGCGCTGCTACATCGGGCTGCGCCGCTATCAAGTCGTCGTACGTGTCCATTACTGTGTATTTGTCGTTGGACGGTGGCCGGGAAGTGAAGGTATTCGAACCCGGCCGGTTGTAGCCGCGCTGCTACATCGGGCTGCGCCCTATCAAGTCGTCGTACGTGTCCATTACTGTGTATTTGTCGTTGGACGGTGGCCGGGAAGTGAAGGTATTCGAACCCGGCCGGTTGTAGCCGCGCTGCTACATCGGGCTGCGCCGCTATCAAGTCGTCGTACGTGTCCATTACTGTGTATTTGTCGTTGGACGGTGGCCGGGAAGTGAAGGTATTCGAACCCGGCCGGTTGTAGCCGCGCTGCTACATCGGGCTGCGCCGCTATCAAGTCGTCGTACGTGTCCATTACTGTGTATTTGTCGTTTGACGGTTGCCGGGAAGTGAAGGTATTCGAACCCGGCCGGTTGTAGCCGCGCTGCTACATCGGGCTGCGCCGCTATCAAGTCGTCGTACGTGTCCATTACTGTGTATTTGTCGTTGGACGGTGGCCGGGAAGTGAAGGTATTCGAACCCGGCCGGTTGTAGCCGCGCTGCTACATCGGGCTGCGCCGCTATCAAGTCGTCGTACGTGTCCATTACTGTGTATTTGTCGTTGGACGGTGGCCAGGAAGTGAAGGTATTCGAACCCGGCCGGTTGTAGCCGCGCTGCTACATCAGGCTGCGCCGCTATCAAGTCGTCGTACGTGTCCATTACTGTGTATTTGTCGTTGGACGGTGGCCGGGAAGTGAAGGTATTCGAACCCGGCCGGTTGTAGCCGCGCTGCTACATCAGGCTGCGCCGCTATCAAGTCGTCGTACGTGTCCATTACTGTGTATTTGTCGTTGGACGGTGGCCGGGAAGTGAAGGTATTCGAACCCGGCCGGTTGTAGCCGCGCTGCTACATCGGGCTGCGCCGCTATCAAGTCGTCGTACGTGTCCATTACTGTGTATTTGTCGTTGGACGGTGGCCGGGAAGTGAAGGTATTCGAACCCGGCCGGTTGTAGCCGCGCTGCTACATCGGGCTGCGCCGCTATCAAGTCGTCGTACGTGTCCATTACTGTGTATTTGTCGTTGGACGGTGGCCGGGAAGTGAAGGTATTCGAACCCGGCCGGTTGTAGCCGCGCTGCTACATCGGGCTGCGCCGCTATCAAGTCGTCGTACGTGTCCATTACTGTGTATTTGTCGTTGGACGGTGGCCGGGAAGTGAAGGTATTCGAACCCGGCCGGTTGTAGCCGCGCTGCTACATCGGGCTGCGCCGCTATCAAGTCGTCGTACGTGTCCATTACTGTGTATTTGTCGTTGGACGGTGGCCGGGAAGTGAAGGTATTCGAACCCGGCCGGTTGTAGCCGCGCTGCTACATCGGGCTGCGCCGCTATCAAGTCGTCGTACGTGTCCATTACTGTGTATTTGTCGTTGGACGGTGGCCGGGAAGTGAAGGTATTCGAACCCGGCCGGTTGTAGCCGCGCTGCTACATCAGGCTGCGCCGCTATCAAGTCGTCGTACGTGTCCATTACTGTGTATTTGTCGTTTGACGGTGGCCGGGAAGTGAAGGTATTCGAACCCGGCCGGTTGTAGCCGCGCTGCTACATCAGGCTGCGCCGCTATCAAGTCGTCGTACGTGTCCATTACTGTGTATTTGTCGTTGGACGGTGGCCGGGAAGTGAAGGTATTCGAACCCGGCCGGTTGTAGCCGCGCTGCTACATCAGGCTGCGCCGCTATCAAGTCGTCGTACGTGTCCATTACTGTGTATTTGTCGTTGGACGGTGGCCAGGAAGTGAAGGTATTCGAACCCGGCCGGTTGTAGCCGCGCTGCTACATCAGGCTGCGCCGCTATCAAGTCGTCGTACGTGTCCATTACTGTGTATTTGTCGTTGGACGGTGGCCGGGAAGTGAAGGTATTCGAACCCGGCCGGTTGTAGCCGCGCTGCTACATCAGGCTGCGCCGCTATCAAGTCGTCGTACGTGTCCATTACTGTGTATTTGTCGTTGGACGGTGGCCGGGAAGTGAAGGTATTCGAACCCGGCCGGTTGTAGCCGCGCTGCTACATCAGGCTGCGCCGCTATCAAGTCGTCGTACGTGTCCATTACTGTGTATTTGTCGTTGGACGGTGGCCGGGAAGTGAAGGTATTCGAACCCGGCCGGTTGTAGCCGCGCTGCTACATCAGGCTGCGCCGCTATCAAGTCGTCGTACGTGTCCATTACTGTGTATTTGTCGTTGGACGGTGGCCGGGAAGTGAAGGTATTCGAACCCGGCCGGTTGTAGCCGCGCTGCTACATCAGGCTGCGCCGCTATCAAGTCGTCGTACGTGTCCATTACTGTGTATTTGTCGTTGGACGGTGGCCGGGAAGTGAAGGTATTCGAACCCGGCCGGTTGTAGCCGCGCTGCTACATCGGGCTGCGCCGAGCCGGGGATCGCGGGCCGCTATTGTTGGAGGGAACCAAGCAACTGCGGCGTGGACTGTGTAAATGCGTCTTGTGCGTCCACTTCGCCGCTTGTTGTCTGGGCTGTCGACTCGGTCCAACCCGGTAATTATGTCCGACGAGCTCGCCAATCCGCCAATGCAAGCTAGTTTGCAAAGGAGTGGGGCATGCACGAGGTTGCCCTTCAGCACTGCCACGCCCGCGGTGCCCACCAACTCTGCGACGGACTTGGCTGATGGCTCCGGTGCCTCACGCCTACGGTGAGTCCAATAGGGTATTTCCGTGGATCCTGGGCCGGAACCAGTAGGCGGGAGTGGGGGCTCGGGGGGCGCCGGCCCGCCCGAGCCCCCCACTCCCGCCTACTGGTTCCGGTCTGGGGCTTACTTTTGTTTTTCGCCCTTCCGGTCCAGGATCCACGGAGATACCTTTTTCCGAATCTCGACTTGCTCTAACGAGGCAAGTGTGTTGTACGCAAAATCTTCCGGAACTGGTATTTGAACCCAGACATTCTATAAACAGAAGTCTTTGCGATAGGATTCCACGTTCTAAGTGTTTTGGTTCGAATACTGGGCTCGAGATTATGCGAGTCTCATCGCTCCGCGGTGTGCTTGCGCCAGCGCGCCTGGAGGGTAGGCAGCGCATTCGACGGCTTGGCCAAATGGTCACATACCTTCCAGGCGTTGTGGTGGAGCTGAGACGTGCGTATTCCAGAGCCAAGAAACGGGCGGGCAGGCGATACCCGCCTGCGTCCGAATACGTCTCCTGTCCCTCTCTGCCTCAACGGAACGACAGACACAGAAGAGACATTTCGACTGACTCGCACGCAGGCGGGTATCGCCTGCCCGCCCGTTTCCTGGCTCTAGCGTATACCTCTCACCCTAGACCTGCTTATGTTTGGTTCTTCCAGAAATTTGCTTGCGTGCTGCTGCTGCTGGCCGCGGCCGACCCCCGCGCCCCCTCGACCTCCACTCTAGCCTTCGGACGACACGTTCCGTAAGGCCCTCCGAGAGGCCCTCGAAGAGGCCGTCCGCCCCCTCCAGGCGGGACAGGTGGAGCTCGTAGAGTCGGTGACCGGCGATGTCGCCGCTCTCCGGGCCAAGGTGCAGGACCTGGAGCTGGCCTTGGCGGTAAAGAGGGAAGCCGACCAGAAGTTCCAGGAGAATGTGATGTCAATGCTCGGCTCTCTCATGCATGCCATGTGCGAGGTATGATTTCTATTTGCATCTCCAGAACTGCAAATTCATAAACCAGGTGTCATCATTTTCTTACATAAGAAAATAATTGTTGCAGGAGGGCGCTCCAGCTGAAGGCCACCAAGACATTCCTGAGGAGGCAGCGCATGACCATGACGGAAACGTTGAAATGGAAAGAAGTACTGTATCACTTATTTAATTCACTAAATAAATAAAATAACAATGAAATTCATTCACTTCAAAAGCCAGAGGCAACAAAAAAGAAGAAATCCCAGAATCTAACACAAAACATCAGTACTGAACAATACATCATTATGATCTATTTCATTCACTTAGGACAATATATTATAAAATGTGCAAGATAAATTAAATTTTCGTTCACTATAAAAATCTTATTACTAAAGGTGCAATTAATTCACAGCCGTTGCTAAATCATATTTGAGGAACATTACTTATTGTTGTGAAAATCTTTGAAACATGTTTTGTATGAGTTCAGGCAAAGCAGCACCTCACACTTTTCACACCGCCATGATGTGTAACCATCCTTGCAGACTCTGCATCTTCCCCTTGAACAATACATCATCATGACCTATTTCATTCACTTAACACAATATATTATAAAATGTACAAGATAAATAAAATTTTCCGTTCACTATAAAAGTGTTATTACTAAAGGTGCAATTAATTCACAGCCGTTGCTAAATCACATTTGAGGAACATTACTTATTGTTGTGAAAATCTTTGAAACATGTTTTGTATGAGTTCAGGCAAAGCAGCACCTCACACTTTTCACACCGCCATGATGTGTAACCATCCTTGCAGACTCTGCATCTCCCCCTCTTCTCTCCAAAAAGAGGCCAGTGTTCACCTGCGCTCTCTCTGATGTACTGTGGAGGAAGCGTAGATTTGGGGCTATGGCTGGGGCTGCTTCCTTCTGTATTACTGAGGGACGGCCTTCCCCTCTTCTTGGGTTTAGGAGTCAACCAAGACATGATGACATCCAGCCTGAATTTTTTAGACCCCTCCATGTCAGTGACGCCTGCAAGGCGGTTGTCCCTACGTGCAAGCAGGAATCCATTAGTCAAAGCTAAGTCAATCAAAAAGGTGAACAGAGGGATGGGCCAACGCTTGGACCTAGATGGGAGTCGATACAGGGCAGTGAGGTGATCGAACAGATCAACTCCACCCATATTAGCATTGTAGAGCTTCACCAGGTTTGGTCTTTTGACAATAACCTTCTTCTTAGTCTTCCTGTCCGTCCTTTCCACTTCCTCGCATGGTTCAACTCCAGCCCATGTACTGGCAAGAATTACTGGCTTGCTGTCAAACCACTTCATTACTACCAGGTCTTCACTGTCAAGAACCTTGTGTTCGAAGGCACCCCTTCCCTTCTTCTTGAGATCTTTGTCTGGGGGCAGGGTACATCCCTTGACCCGATTTGCACGTATGGTGCCCACTGATAAAATACCAAAGTCCTCCTTCAAATGCATCATGAGAGGAATTCCAGTAAAATAGTTGTCGAATGCAACAGCACTTCCAACAGGATTGTGGATTGATCTACAGAGGTAAGAAACTACTTTACCACCAAATCCTAGACGCTTACATTCTTCTTCTGAAAAGACTCCGGCCAATGTTGGCTTTCCGATGTATGGCAATATATCAAAAACAAGGCCATCACTGCTGGTCAGTAAGAAGAGTTTGTAGCCATATTTGTGAGGCTTCCCCTTCATATACTGTTTAATTAGGGATTTGTTTCCTTTGTATGCTACCATACATTCATCAATACTGAACTTCCGGCAACCAGTCTGATCAATTTCTTGACATTTTGCTCTCACATGATCAAGTAACGGCCTGATCCAGACCAGTTTGTCACTCTTGTCATTATCTGGGATTTCAGCCAGGTGGATACGTGCACGCAATTTCTGAAATCTCTTGGCAGTCATGTTGTTAGCCACAAGAGGAACCATGGTGTTCGGCTTCCAGTAGTCATGGTAACTGGGCAGCTTACAAATTCCCATAAATATCCATATGGCAGTAAAGACCTTCAATTCTTCTTTTGTCAGTCTCAAATCTTCATTGTACTTGGACAAGGCATACTTACTAGTTTCGTCAACAATAAGCTGCAACATATCATCAGAGAAAAAATATTCAAAGTGTTCTACATTTTGCTTGAGTTCATCGGGCTCAGCTGCTGTGTCGTCAAAAATGGGTGTTTCCTCTATGTCTCCTTCCTTCCAGATGTATTCCTCAATAACAATGTCCTCTTCATCTTCATGATTGATTCTAACGTTTCGCCTGGATTTACTAATTCCTTGATGTTGTTTTGAGGTTCTTTTGGGCCTACGATCAGAATCAGAAGAATCGTCTGAAGACTCTGCTTCTGCCTCTGAAGATGATGAAGAGCGAATGCTTGCATCAGAGTATTCTTCTAAATCAATGACGTTAAAATCATCATCAGGATCAACATCAGACTCATCATCCAACAGGTAACACACATTCTTGCGCTTCCTCTGTGATTTTCCTTTAGGATGTTTTGGAGTGGTATTCTTACTGCCTTGAGGAGAAACTAAAAAGAAACAAACAGAAACAAGAGCAAACGTCAGCACAACAGAAGCGCTAAGTACGGGTAGTTCCAGTAAACATATAAAATAACTACACATTACCGGATTGTTTGTCAAGTCTCGAACTGATATCAGCATCAATTGGTGTAGCAGTGGGGGGAGTGAGGGTTACACTTGCACCAACACTGCCTTTAGAAGACACTGGGAAAAAATAACAGAAGCAGAACATTCAGCACCACAACAGGCACAAGATAAAGATAATGAAGATATAAATGCAGTTTAAAAATTACCAAAGAGTTTGCCCAGTGCTTTCCGGGCAGCAGGCTTTGATCCAACAGAATTGGAAAAATCTTTTGCAGCAGGCTTTTTGACTTTAGAAGGAACTGGAAATAAGAACAGACAGGACAAATGTTAGCACCACAAAAGTGCAAAGCTTGTGTCTCTCACCTATCATGCGCTAAGCTGGGAATCATCAGCACAACAAAACAAACAACTTAAGACTTTTTCATAAAGAAAGAAAAAACTATTAGTGATAGAATGTTAAGAAAAATAAGTCTTTGAACAGATTTAATTCACATTTAAAGCTGTCTAACTCGTCTTGAGCAGTCTTTAGCAAAATATTATTCAAGAGAATGAGATTTATAAATTCACATTTGATACCACAAGATGTGTGAATTTTATATTTGCGGATCAATCTATTCTTGCTGACTACTAACTTTTAGTTAAATACAACTCTTTTTATCAGGATGCAATAACAACAAATTACCAGAGACTACTTTCTTGACAGGCTTGGTCAATACAAAATTTAGGTAAGTGGATCCTGGGTACCTGGACCTTATTTTATCAACAGTAGAGGGACCTGACAAAGAAAGCATAGTAAACAATTACAGTAACTTAAAAATGCTAGGAAATAAGGAAATATTTAAGTTACATAACAGTAGTTTACCTGGTTGTGATGTAGTATCAACCTGTTGACCCATACTCTCTCTGCCTTTACACACAGAACTCGAGACTGAAATGAAATTAAAAATAAAATGAAAAGATGTCATGACAAAATCAACAGAACAGCTAACTCTGGCCACTAATGCAATACATACCTTTGCTGATATTTTTCACAGAGCTGTAAATACCAACACCAAGTGGCAAATCTTCACTTCCAAAACGATTTAAGATTCCAGCCCCATCAGATAACTCTTTGTCTGCTTCGCTATCAAAACGATCATCACTGTGCATTTCTTGCAATATTTCCTCAAAACCTTCCAATGGTGATGTTGTATCAAGCACCTGTTGACTAGGATCAGACTTTGTTCCAGACAGAGACTGCGATGAGACTGAAAGAAATTAGAAGTAAAATGAAAAGATGTCATGACAAAATCAACAGAACAGCTAACTCTGGCTACTAATGCAATACATACCTTTGCTGATATTTTTCACAGAGCTGTAAATACCAACACCAAGTGGCAAATCTTCACTTCCAAAACGATTTAAGATTCCAGCCCCATCAGATAACTCTTTGTCTGCTTCGCTATCAAAACGATCATCACTGTGCATTTCTTGCAATGTTTCCTCAAAACCTTCCAATGGTGATGTTGAATCAAGCACCTGTTGACTAGGATCAGACTTTGTTCCAGACAGAGACTGCGATGAGACTGAAATGAAATTAGAAGTAAAATGAAAAGATGTCATGACAAAATCAACAGCTAACTCTGGCTACTAATGCAATACATACCTTTGCTGATATTTTTTACAGAGCTGTAAATACCAACACCAAGTGGCAAATCTTCACTTCCAAAACGATTTAAGATTCCAGCCGCATCAGATAACTCTTTGTCTGCTTCGCTATCAAAACGATCATCACTGTGCACTTCTTGCAATGTTTCCTCAAAACCTTCCAATGGTGATGTTGTATCAAGCACCTGTTGACTAGGATCAGACTTTGTTCCAGACGGAGACTGCGATGAGACTGAAATGAAATTAATAATAAAATGAAAAGATGTCATGACAAAATCAACAGCTAACTCTGGCCACTAATGCAATACATACCTTTGCTGGTATTTTTCGCAGAGCTGTAAATACCAACACCAAGTGGCAAATCTTCACTTTCAAAACGATTTAAGATTCCAGCCCCATCAGATAACTCTTTGTCTGCTTCGCTATCAAAACGATCATCACTGTGCACTTCTTGCAATGTTTCCTCAAAACCTTCCAATGGTGATGTTGTATCAAGCACCTGTTGACTAGGATCAGACTTTGTTCCAGACGGAGACTGCGATGAGACTGAAATGAAATTAATAATAAAATGAAAAGATGTCATGACAAAATCAACAGCTAACTCTGGCCACTAATGCAATACATACCTTTGCTGGTATTTTTCGCAGAGCTGTAAATACCAACACCAAGTGGCAAATCTTCACTTTCAAAACGATTTAAGATTCCAGCCCCATCAGATAACTCTTTGTCTGCTTCGCTATCAAAACGATCATCACTGTGCATTTCTTGCAATGTTTATCTAAACCTTCCAATGGTGATGTTGTATCAAGCACCTGTTGATTAGGATCGGACTTTGTTCCAGGCAGAGACTGTGATGAGACTGAAATGAAATTAGAAGTAAAATGAAAAGATGTCATGACAAAATCAACAGCTAACTCTGGCTACTAATGCAATACATACCTTTGCTGATATTTTTTACAGAGCTGTAAATACCAACACGAAGTGGCAAATCTTCACTTCCAAAACGATTTAAGATTCCAGCCGCATCAGATAACTCTTTGTCTGCTTCGCTATCAAAACGATCATCACTGTGCACTTCTTGCAATGTTTCCTCAAAACCTTCCAATGGTGATGTTGTATCAAGCACCTGTTGACTAGGATCAGACTTTGTTCCAGACAGAGACTGCGATGAGACTGAAATGAAATTAATAATAAAATGAAAAGATGTCATGACAAAATCAACAGCTAACTCTGGCCACTAATGCAATACATACCTTTGCTGGTATTTTTCGCAGAGCTGTAAATACCAACACCAAGTGGCAAATCTTCACTTTCAAAACGATTTAAGATTCCAGCCCCATCAGATAACTCTTTGTCTGCTTCGCTATCAAAACGATCATCACTGTGCATTTCTTGCAATGTTTATCTAAACCTTCCAATGGTGATGTTGTATCAAGCACCTGTTGATTAGGATCGGACTTTGTTCCAGGCAGAGACTGTGATGAGACTGAAATGAAATTAAAAATAAAATAAAAAGGTGTTATGAAACATTCAACAGTCAAATCTGACCACAAAGGCAATACACAAATCTTTACTTTCAGAACAAATTATTTCTTTAGTACTGTGACCTTCAGTTTTGTATGCAACATATTGTTTGAGCTTTTTACTAGAAAGTATTTGGGTTAAATACTTCAGTCAACAGTTATTTAGTACTACTTACATAGTTCAAATTCAGATGTTCCTTCCAGTGTGGTGTTATCCTGCTCATGGTTTACAGCCCAGCCGGTCCCATCAGATGACGCTTTGCTAGCAGTTCCTCTCTCAGAGTCAGTCAGGGCAGGTGCACTTTCAAGTGACTTTCTACTCTTTTTGCCACCCGCAGTTCCTCTCTCAGAGTCAGTCAGGGCAGGTGCACTTTCAAGTGACTTTCTGCTCTTTTTGCCACCCATCTGTTGTTTTTGTGAACCTATGGAAAAAAGCAATAATCTTTAAAAAAAAAAAATCAACACAAAATGTTTAAAACTATGGTAGACCATAATTCTTGATTGGCAAAATATTATTGACAACTTACTTTGGCCAAACAGCGATGTATTTTCTTTGTCATCTCCTTGATTTCTTACAACTTCACACGACTTCCTCTTTTTCCCGATATTGTTTGGTTTACACTTGGACTCTACGCAATAAATCAATAATTTGATATAAGTAAATAAAAAAGACAAGATTTAAAGCTTATAAACAATTTCACTAGTAAAATATTCTGTTGACAATACTCACTCGGGTCAAGTTTGGATTGTCTCTTGCATTGTTTCCTTTAATGCTTTCAATTGTGGTGTTGAATAAAGCACCTGTTTATAGTTACCATTGAGATCATAGTTTGGTTCATTGCTGTCAAAGCCGACCACTGACTCCGCTGGTGACAGAAACACAAAATAAATACTTCTTCAGAGTACTACTAAAACATTCTTTTACATATGATGCAAGACACTCCAAAGATTCTGTTATATTACATCCAAAAGGTGAGGTAGGATTGGGAATTACTTACTTTCACATGAAGCTTCCAGATTTAGTAGGTCTGATATAGCCAAGATATCAAGACCTCCATTACTTACAGGACAAGACTTCGAGACTGAAATGAAACATGCAATAATTAGATCAACAAGTAATTACATCTCTGAAAACCGCCTGAATACATACTACTGCTTAAATGGATTGTAAAGTCTCTCTACGACTAGCAAAGCACTATTTGCATGTGGAATATAAACTGAAACAGAAAACCAATACCTAACTGTGCTTACCTTTGTTCGCTGTTGCTTGACCCTTGACACTGTTACTGAGTGGGAGTTCATCGAAGCTGTCAAAGTGATCCATCTTTGTTTTTGGTAACTTGTCTTTGGACTCTACTGCAACAGAGGTTACTTATAAGAATGCAAATCTCTGCTGTATTAATATATAAAACACATTCATTTATTGCACTGGCACTCACTTGACTCATCTCTAGAGGCCACCTTTGTTGGCTTCACATTAGTGTTACCCACTTTATGTGACTCTGACATGAAATGATGATCATCATGCCTGACAATATTTTGGTCACTGAGGACACTATTACAGAGTGGGAGTTCATCGAAGCTGTCAAAGTGATCCATCTTTGTTTTTGGTAACTTGTCTTTGGACTCTACTGCAACAGAGGTTACTTATAAGAATGCAAATCTCTGCTGTATTAATATATAAAACACATTCATTTATTGCACTGGCACTCACTTGACTCATCTCTAGAGGCCACCTTTGTTGGCTTCGCATTAGTGTTACCCACTTTATGTGACTCTGACATGAAATGATGATCATCATGGCTGACAATATTTTGGTCACTGAGGACAGACGCACAGGAGCTCTCACTTCCGTCTGACTTCCTTTTCAGATGACAAATGTTTTCATCTACGGATTCTATGGAAGAAAGCAATCATCTTATACAAGTGAACACAACACACGATGTTTAGAACTAATATATAATTTAATTTCATACTAACTTACTTTGTGTTCTGCTAGTTACGGTGTTCTCAATAGAATGTAACATTGTATGGCTGTTGCTGAAACATGAAGCATACTTCCCTTCACTGGCTGGGCAGCAGGTCTGTAATCGAAGTCATTTTGATGAAATATAGAGTCAGGAAAGATTTAGTGATGTAGCCAGCAATAACCGTAATTTGTATGAAAATAGAAAGATTTACAAAAGAGTTGTGACGTATCAAAATTTGTCCAGTGAGGTTAAGTCACGCATATCTCGGCCAACCCTCCCAATTACGTCGATGAATACAATAGCAACTGAGGAAGATATCCGAACTGAACCAAAGCCGAAGTATCCGATTTGGAAGTTTGAGCAACAACTATATTGGCCATGTCATCTTGGCAGCATTTCCAGGCGTAGCCAAATCCATATTAATTCACACATCAAAGCTGTTTCGTCGCATCGCACTCGTACTGTTTGTAAAAATACCTCCACCTCCGATCCGAACTTCTCCGGCGAAACCAAAAGCTGCCAAAGCGGGCGAACAAGTTTCTACACGCTAAAAGGACGCCGTTGAAAGCCGGTGGCCGTTTTCACTTGCACAGCACTGGACGCGTCGCGTATCCCGCGCATGCGGCATTCACGCAGTGTTGCCACATGCTACCAACCCTAAACCGCGAAACCGAAAAAATAAACCGCAAAAATGAGACCTTTTCGGAAGCTAGATAGTCGATTGGGCTATTTTGGGCTATTTTGTCGTGCTTTTTGCCTTCATTTCATCCTTCAAAATAGCCCAATTCGCGGTTTATAGCCCAATCTGGTAACACTGCATTCACGGCACACCAGATCGCCAAAACTAAAAACCGTCGGCGCCACCAACCTTTCGTCACTGGATAGCCCCCTGCCTTCGGAGCGTTTCGGAACGTGTTCGAATTGTTTGTTGATCGGGCTTCGGGACGCGCACCCTGCCTTCAAGGCCATGTAATGGGGAGGATTGTGTGCCACATAAATATATTTTTTATTATTACTAGATTTCAAAGGTGAGATAACTATCTAAATGGGTGACACAGGAATCTTGAAGGTTACATTATTTTTATTACGTTTGGGGAAGTGGAGGGGTAGTTGGAAGAATCGCAAAGTGCTACTTGGCTTCCCGTGTCGTGTTGATATTTCCTATTATATATGGGTCAATGATTTCTCATTAAAAAATTATAACATACGATAGTAGGATTTGAACCCAAAACTGTTCATATTTGATTCATATCATTCGAATAGTGAGCGTAGGTTATGTTTTGTCATTACTGTAGTGAGTTTGCTGTCATAAGTTGTTTTTTTATTTAATTTAATAACACAGTTCTTTATTATGTGTTTCAGGAGCTAAAAATAATGCCAGTCATCAGTGCAAGTATATTTTACAATAGACGTCAGCAACTTATCACTTGCATTCCTAAAAATAATGTGGAGTCGGATGGATCTGGTGAAGATTCTGATGATGATAGCGATATGCTGATTACCACAGCTACACGAAAGCCCTCTGCATTGGTAGCTGTTAGTGACTTAGAAGCTAATTTCGAAGGCAGTGATGTTTCTGAGGAGCGATGGCCAAGGATGAATGAACAGCCCAGCTCAGTAGTTGTACCTGAAAGTGATCATCAATCGGATTCATCAGGTGCACAAACACTTTCTTTTTACTGATTATTTTGCCTGTAGGAAACTTAATAACGAGCATCTAATATTACGTATGGTCCTTTTTTCTTTTTGGTGGTGCACTGCAATACAATTTAATTCAATCCACAGCAGGGATTGAAGACTCATCGAATGGACAGCATGCACATGCTGCTCTTGAAATTCCTCTGGTAAGCGACTACTTGCACAGTAATACAACGGAACAAGAGCCATGCAGTGGAAAACAAAAGTTACTTGGAAGATTTCTGAAAGATGCCATGTCAGGGGCAACTCAAGACGGCTCTGCACTTGGTAAATACAAGGAATTTTTCATTGTGCTGTATGTAAACAATGCTCTCAGTATGCAGTCAAAAATGTCAAATCTTTGTGTTTTTCTTCAGGCCCTGATTTTTTTGACTGTGATTATTATTCATTGGAGGACATGCACTCAAAAGTTTTCCACGGAAGAAGGAATGAAGACTCTACTCAATCAATTACTACTTCTTTTAAACCCATCAAAGGTAATTTGAAATTCTTTTCTTGCGGTAAAAATATTCTTTCAGGAATGTTCTATGTGATAGCCCATTCTTTAATTCTAGATTTTTAGATTAAAATAGTGGGAGGCAATCCTTGAAATTAGTTATTTACAAAAAATTGGTTTCCTGTTTCAGGTTTGGAGATAACAACCTCTGCTTCACCTGTAAAAATAAAAAGTTCAATCCATGACTCAGATCCTTCTTCCTTTCTTGGTGTGAATGAAAGTGCTAATCATACTGATGAAAATGAAGAGGAGAAGGCTGGAGGGAAGGTAAATTAGAAGAAGTAAAATTTCCAGCCAGACCAAAATTTATTGCACCGAAAAGGATGTCAAGACCCATTGATTATTTCACTTATTACTTTGATGATAGTTTGGTGGCTCTCATAGTGAAACAAACAAATTTAAACTGCACCCAAAAGACCAGCAGTAAATACTCTTTAAATGTGACTAAAGAAGAGATTTTAGCCTTCCTGGGCATTTGCATCTATATGAGTGTTTGTTCACTTCCATCTTCTAGAGACTACTGGACTGGTATGACAAGAGTGCCTCAAGTGGCTGATGTCATGTCGAGAGACCACTTCAAGAAGATATTAGCTCATATTCACTTTCACGACAATTCAATTCCTGGCAGTGATCCATTTCTGAAGATTCGAGACTTGCTCAACTACATCCGGAAAAAGTGTCAAGATTTAGAGTATGAGTGTGATCTCTCTGTGGGTGAAACTATGATCCGATGCAAAGGCACAAGAAATTCCAATGTTCATCAACATCATCCAGATAAGCCCAGTTCTGATTTGGGATTCAGACTGTTCTCATTGACGGGGACCTCTGGTCTAACATACGATTTCATTCCATATTGTGGCTCTAAAACATTTTCTGCTGAGGGTCTGACAAAAGCAAAGAAAAAGCTTGGAGTTGGAGCTATGGCAGTGATCTCTCTCTGTAAAGGAATTCAAATGAGAAGAAACACTACTGTTGCATTTGATAACTTTTACACTTCACTTCCTCTGCTTTCTTACCTCAGGGAGATGGACCTTCATTCCATTGGAATAGTTCAAAGACAAGGTACAAATGGGTGTCCGCTTACTGACGAAGATGCTTTCCTGAAAAGAGGCAGTGGAATCTACGAGAGTTTCGTAAACAAAAATGCAGTCACTGTTATTCAATGGGCAGACAATGAATCTGTTTACCTCGCTAGCACATTTGTTGGTGTTGATCCGGTTACTGTAGTGAGGCGTGGAGAGGTTGATGTGCCATGTCCCAGAGCAGTGATGAAGTACAACCAAACAATTAAAGGCCTGGAGGTTGCAGATAAGTACATGGGCATGTTTTGCGTACCTACCAAAGGAAGGAAGTGGTACATTCCACTCTTTGGCTTTAGCATTGATTTGGCTCTCAAAAATGGTTGGCTTTTGTATAAGAGACACTGCAAATTATTGGGAGATCCTCCAGAAATAAAAACTTTCAAAGACTTCCGCTTGTCTATCAGCTTCTCACTTATGAGTGCATTGCAGCGTGAAAGAGGGCGACCAGCCGTCAACAAAGTTTTATCAAAACAGAAAATCGAGAGACCCACTTCTGCCAGGCCTGTGGATGACTTAAGACTGGATGGCACTCATCACTGGCCTGGAATAAGGAAGAGGGGTCGATGTCGGTACTGCACTGATGGATTTTCTCGTTTCTATTGCACCAAATGTTCCATGACGTTATGCTTAGTGGAAGATAGAAATTGTTTTGTGCAATTCCACCTCTCATGAAATAAATATTTTATACTGTGTCCTTGTGATATTACTGACTCCGTTTTGTTCTAAGTGAATTATTTTATAAGTTAGTAAAATAAAAATTACTCATTGTATTTTTAGTGTTCCATGATGTTATGCTTATTGGAAGATAGAAATTGTTTTGTGCAATTCCACCTCTCATGTAATAAAATATTTTATAATGTGTTCTTGTGATTTTACTGACTCTGTTTTGTTCTAAGTGAATTATTTTATGATGAGTTAGTAAAATAAAAATTACTCCTTGTATTATTAGTGTGCTAAAAGCCTGTTGATTGTTTTGCATTCCTACTTTTTTGGGTGGTGAAGAAGGGGCAGGGTTGGGAAGTCTGAGCGGTAGGCGCCAGGGTGGTGTCTTGTATGGCAGGCTTGGCGGCATTGGGAGTGGCCTGTAAGGCGGAGTAGGAGGGGCTCGGGGTCGTGGCCGTCGTGGGCATGGAAGGGGTCTCAGGCGGGGGATAGGGTTGCGAGGGGGTCGCATGTGCGCCGGCCGCAACACGAGAAGCGAGGAATAGGATGGAAGAGCCATCTTTATGCCAACTGAGTTATGCAACAATAAATACTCACGCCACGAAGGCGGCGCGGGGGCGGGCGCGGTGGCCGGAGTGGGGGCGGGGCGGGGGCTGCGAAGGCGGCGCGCGATCAGCACGGGGGCAGCGCGATGCCAACGCGGAGCGGGGGCCGCGGGAGCCAGCCTACGTTGTGACACAGTTCCAAAGGACACGTGGTGAGCGCTGTGGCCGGTCAAAACAACGGGGCGAGTGGTAGGCTCCGGGTTCGAATGCCTTCACTTCCCGGCCACCGTCCAACGACAAATACACAGTAATGGACACGTACGACGACTTGATAGCGGCGCAGCCCGATGTAGCAGCGCGGCTACAACCGGCCGGGTTCGAATACCTTCACTTCCCGGCCACCGTCCAACGACAAATACACAGTAATGGACACGTACGACGACTTGATAGCGGCGCAGCCTGATGTAGCAGCGCGGCTACAACCGGCCGGGTTCGAATACCTTCACTTCCCGGCCACCGTCCAACGACAAATACACAGTAATGGACACGTACGACGACTTGATAGCGGCGCAGCCCGATGTAGCAGCGCGGCTACAACCGGCCGGGTTCGAATACCTTCACTTCCCGGCCACCGTCCAACGACAAATACACAGTAATGGACACGTACGACGACTTGATAGCGGCGCAGCCCGATGTAGCAGCGCGGCTACAACCGGCCTGGGTAGCTAAGTGGTCAGCATACTGAGCGCCTAGCCCGCCCGTAGCGCAAAGGTGTCGTGCGGGCTTGCCTGTCCTCACTGGGCAGGCGCTCGAGAGCTCGAGACTACTCATGTGAACGTTCACAGCTTGCCTGCACGGAGGTTGCAGCGGTGTTAGCCCAATGTAGCAGCCCTGTTACAGCCATCCGGGTTCGAATACCGTCACTCTCAGGCAATATCGGCGCGGACGCGCTTGTGTGTGTGTGTGTGTGTGTGTGTGATGCACGCGCGTGAGTGCGTGCAAAGATGGACCACGTCTGGCAGTTGTGCCTAGTCGTTACTCAAGCTTTGGGACCACTTCCGACCCACTATGCGATATTGTTGCATCTGTGCAACACGTTTACTGCGAAATTCTTTGTTTGTGAGTGTGTGCGCGCGCACGCGCTCATGTTGTCGCCTATGTGCTCGTGCTCGTGCGTGCGTAGCGTGCGCGTGCACGCGCGCGGATGCCTGGGGTGGCGTTCGCACTGCACCATCCAAGGGTTCATCAGGCTGGGTCATGTGTGCACAACAGGCGTTCTAGTGCGTTGGAGACACCCCCCACACGTCTAAATCGACTCGTACTCGTTACTACTCGGCGTTGCAGCTGTCCCTACACGTAGTTTCGGTGCTATGTGCTCAGAAATGGCCAATTTGCCGTTTTTCAAATCCGACTGTCCCTCTATGCGATATTGTTGCACCAGTGCAACAAGGGTGGAGGGTTGCCTACTTGGCAGGGGGATGCGTTGGTAGCATCCCTGATTTTTTCCGACGACTTTTAAACGACAAGGGTGGTTTTGAAATTTGAAACATGCACAAAAGGGTGTTTCTGGTCAACAAGCAACCGGAAACAGCCGTCTGAGTCGACTAGGGTTGCGCACAGCTCTCTTGGTGCAGTCGGAGCAGGTACACGAAGTTCGTCCGTTCGGAAGTCTCTCGGCACGTGGCGCGGAGTCAAACAGCTTACCACTCGTCTACGTTCATCGTGTAGACCGACCCCATTCTCAAGTGGGAGGCTAACAGTGAGGGACCCAAGCCAGGATTTCGCGTCAAAGATTTGTGCGCGCTTTTGTTAAGTCCGCCATGCCTGTTACGAAAAAGAGATATCGCTCAGAGATTGTTAGTCCTGCTTACGAAAGTAGGGGCGCAGTACACAGACAGACACATTAAAGTTCCGCGCTTAAACCTCCAACGCGACGAAGACGTCCATAACCAAGAAGGGATAGGTAGTATTTTGACCCGCAAGGCCTCAGAGCCCAAAGGGGGTGTGCGCCAGGCGCGGAACAGGGCTTTGAGAGGAGAGAAGCCTGTTAGGCGACGACGGGTCTGGCGTGCGTCTTTGCATAAATGTATTAATTTGTGAACTGAGCAAAGCCACGTACCCCACTGGCCTAAAAATTACTGCCCGTGCGATATCTTGAAAACTGCTTTACCGACAGAGGACAAATTGAGCAAGAAGACAATCCACCATCAAAGTTGGCAAAAAGTGGGCTCGTTCTTAACCGAATTAAGTAGGCAAAGTATTTTGAACGAAAGATGAATGGTTGATTGTGAATCAAGAAACCAAGACATTTCAATTTCGTGGAGTTCAATGCTGTTAAAGACCTTGATTTGCTTGCGGGGCGGTTCCTGTCCTCTCCTAAAAAGGCAGGAGTGTTTTAGGCCCATTCCAGCAAGCAGCTGGCGTTCTCACCTCTGACTACTTGGGCTAGTTTTAGTCTCGCCCAAGGTCTCAACTGCATACGCGATATGGGTATGAACGACAACGGCGCCCCGTGGTTGCCACAATAGTCCGGTGCAGGGCTCGGTCTGTGCGCGGCGCCTGCCCGAAAAAGCTTTCCCATATCTTCCAGATAGCGCCACCGTATCACCCGCTTCGCCTGATCCCGTTTGATAGCAGCACCATCCCAACCTCATTTTACACGAATAACACACAATCTACACATTTCCCCTTACCCCCGATAATTTTAGACATATTCAGTTTTTATTCACCTTCCAGCATGTAATCGTCATATTTTCAATCTCCTTCAGGCGTCATAACCTATCATAACTCACTGAGACAAATTTATTTATCAAAATACATAAACAACTAAAAAAACTTTATTCCTTTCACTAAAATTAGCAATCTTAAAAATGATGCCTAGCTTCCATATGTAACTGTCCTCCTTTATGAGATGATACTGTGTCACTAAATGGCATCCCTACCGGGTACAAAACTTGTTCTTCTTACCCACATCTTTTTGTGTGGGATAGGGGTAAAGAACGAGTCAAAAGGCCACCAGATATGTTATATACCGAGTCCTACCTCAACTCATATTGAAAAACCAAAGAACGCAAGGAAGTAAGCAGTCCCAATGAAGAATGCAGGGAAACTACGAGTAAACGCTGTATCACCAATTATGTCAGCTTTTATTGAATCAGGTGCAGCGGTTCTAGTTTTGCCGCTATTGGGAAGTGTGCTGTACCTACCTTCAGTTTTCATCCAAGTACAGGACTGTTACCTCGGAAGCAGAGCATCTGGAGATCGAATCTAGGAGTCGCAGACATATGTCCCATTTGATGGGATCCAGCCCTCTACAGTGGCGTCAAGCGGGGGGTTTTGCCGTAGCGTCTGTTACAGCTCTGAGGTGGTGGATCCCCCCTCGAGAGGGTGGTGAAAGGTGAAAAGTGAAAGGAAAGAGGCGGAAAATGAGAAGAAAGGAAGGGCAAGAAAAGAAAGCGCCAAAACATGCACGTTTAATAGCGTTTTATGGCGTTAATAGCGGTCTGAGGGGTCGGTGGGTCCGCACGAAAGTCAGCTTGCTACACCACTGGAATTCAAGCTTGACGCCACTGAGACCTCAGTCCAGTGTGCGTATGGCTAGGCTTACCCCCTCCCCCTCTCCCTAAATTGGTCTCGTAGTTTATGAACGTCGCCGAAGCGACGCTGGGCACCCCACTAGCCCCACCGAGAACGCCAACGAGAGGTTTGACGGTCTCCACCCCCCAACTCTGGAAAGCTCTCTGAAGAGGAGTCAGTGTGACAAGGGCGCCGGAAGTGGGGGGCAGGGAGTGGGGGATTAATAGTCCCCCCCCCCCCGGTCTCCACCCCCAACTCTGTTATGTTTCGCGTATTCGAAGCATGAACACTAAAACGGCGGTCACTTTTGATTTTGTCAAAGTTACGTGCGCGCCTTGTCTGACTCCCAGACTACATTTTAAATCATTAATGTGCTCTGTCTGTGTAATATGTCAGGAATCACTTCTGGCGAGGAATAATTAGGGATTAAAAGTACTGGTAAGATTCACACGGAAAGTTAGGGAAAAATTAGTAAGTTGGGGTAATTTTTGGTACTAATGGGCTGTACTTTGCCCCCCCCCCCCCTGCCGAAAAGAACTTCCGGCGCCCCTGCAGTGTCATGTGATAATTGAAAAATAAATAGACTAATTAACCGTAGTTCACCCCGCAGAGCTCCACACGGTCAACCGACAGCCGCAGACAGGCCTAGGTAGGTGTGCATCACGCGCGGAGGACCCCATGGGAATACTCAATTGCCATTGGTCAAGGGCTTTTCCCAGATTTCCCGACAATTTCCCATGGGATTCCCATGCGAAACAAACATAATCGGTTGGGAGAGAGCGTCCCCATGGGAGATGGCGTCCCTAAGCAGACACTGTGGGAGAAAATATCCCCATGGGACACCTACGTCCAAGAAAAGTATCAAAAGGAACCCTGGCCGAATTTGAAAACATTATTCAACCATATTCTATAAAACTAATACAGACCCCAGTTTGATTCTCTTCATAACATTTCTCTTGTCAGTAGACCTTTGTTTAAAGTCGATCTCAGATTTCACTGTTAGAAAGAGGCTAATAATGCACAAGAAGGGGCCAGAACTAAATTCTAGTACACACCAAATGGAAGAAAGAACAGCATTCGTAACAAATAATGCAGCAGTTCTAGCCTTCAGGACTTTTCTCAGGAGTCTCCAAGTCTAGAAAAATTATTCCAGTACTTGAATGCAACTTGCGTACTTAAATATGCATAAAATTTTATTAAGAAACAGCTGTCAAAAGAACAGCTCACCATCGTTGTCTGGAAGAAATAATGTGTTCACAAAAGTCTCTACTTAAAATAGTTCCCTTCAAGAAACTGATAGTAATTTACCTAGGGTTGAGCGGATTCGAACCCACGAACCTTGGACCCTCGCGCCGACACCCCAACCACCTTTTTGTTGTTGTTGTTTAGTGCTCTTTGTTTTCCCGATCCCCCCCCCCCCCCCCCCCGGTCTCGTGTTTGTTGGGTTTTCGAGTTTTTAGTCCTTTAATTCGACACGGGTGTCATAGGGCACCTCTACCCGGAGCACGTCAGTCATTTTCGAGCTCAGCCGTCAGAATCGTAGGTGACGTTCTTGAGGGGTGAGATGCCTTTTCTTTGCTCTGGACTTGGTGGGACCAGGACGGAGTGCGGCGCCCGCATGGGCGTAGCGGAGTCAGAACGCGTACTGCTTCCCCAAGGAGACCAGCACGCGACACATTGAAACTGCACTTTGAACTATAGTTTGAGTCAAGATGATCAGTGTTTGAAGTATGTTCTTAGGGATTTATTTTTACTTGCATATCTTGTTACAGCAGCGACTTGATTTACGGTAACCTAGGTAATCGTTTTCTAGATTACTGGAATGGGGAACTCGCAAATGTTTACCCTAGACTCCCTTAAGGGGAAGCTTCACGGCCGGCCGAACTCCGCAGCCGCCGCGTCGCTGGGCGCTCGCGCTGCTAGGCCTGTGCGATTATTAAAATTAATCGCAATCGGTCAATGACCAAAATAATCGAAAAAGCTTTCGATTCGATTGCAGGTAATCGACAATCAAAAACTGCACCGATTAATCGAACCGTTCCGATTAATCGGACCGTTTCCATTAATTGAACCGTTTCAATTAATCGAGCCGTTCCGATTAATCGATGCGGTTTGATTAATTGAACCGTTCTAAATAATTGAGTCGTTCCGATTAATCGGAGAACAGCTGTTATTTCAGCTAATAGCCCTAATAGACCGTCACTGTGCGCTATCCTTATGAAAGTATGATCGCAAATTTGTTGCAGTAAAAAATAACGAGAATATTGATATTAGTAATTTCTTGAGTGGTGCTGTAAATATCAGGGACGAAATGGTTGCAGAATTTTAAAATGAAAATGTTAATTGTACAAAAGTGTGGTGTGGCCTTACTTATTGAAGTCAATCGAATTACATCAAACAAACCTTATAAAAGACGACAAAAGCCAGTGAACCTGGTGGTGTGCGAAGTACAATCGACTACTTAACTTATCAAAGACAAAATAAAGTAAAAGTAGGGAAGGAGGTAAGTACAGTCACAATCTACATAGTTACAGTCACCGCGGTTTGCTGAGAAAACTTTTGTTAGAAAATACAAAGATGAGCTGCTCTGCGTAAAATAATCGAGTCAACTCGATAATCGAGAAAATAATAGAGCCAACTTGATAATCGGTATTAGAAAAGATAAGCAAGCAAACTCGATAATCGATAATCGAGAAATTAATCGAGTCAGGTTGATAATCGATCATTGTCGATTAGCGATTCGATTATCGATTAGCGATTCGATTGTCGATTACCACAATTGAAATCGGCGGTTCAAAATTAATCGACGATTAGTAAAATCATCGGTTTTGACTTCCGATTAATCGATAATCGCACAGGCCTACGCGCTGCCGTGCAGAGGTAAACTTTTCACGGTTCGACATATCGGTCTCAATTTTCTCCACCACTCATAGAAAGACCAAGCTCGGTGCCGGTCCAATCAGAATTGTTCTAGCGTTTCTCAAACTCTGGATATGACACTCAAAATAGGCCATAATCACGCCACAGGAACTCCGAACGGAGGTCATTTTTCAAAATTTCGGCTTTTTTACGCTGTTAGCAGGACCTTTATGTACCTTTTCTCAAAATCCCAAATAGATATCATGGCTAGGAGGACCTGAACGCGAGAGCTCTGCACCGCACTTCTCGCCGGCCCAGTGGTTCTGGGTGCGTGAGGCCCGGTAAATAAAAGGACCAGCCCCTAGTGGACCCCCCCCCCCCCTCCCCCCTCCCGCCGCCCCACTCAATTTCTGCATCTACACAATTTTCATCTAGGTGTGTCCATCCTTTGCATTGCTGACATATCACCGACCGGATGTTGATTATAAATCAAGATTAGGGGTACCGGACTTGGCCGCTCCCCTCCGTTTACCAAGGTGGGTCAATTGACCCATCGGCGCTTTTCTGACCTAAAACATGATTTTAAGGTGTCGTTTTGTGTTCCTGACGTTGTTTGTGGACTCTATTACGATTTAAAAAAATCACAAAAAAGTATTAATATTTTGCGAGGTACACTGCAGAAAAAAATAATACGAAATGGGGGTATGGCGGTAATTGACCGGCGCTTTTCTGACCTAAATCATGTTTTTAACGTGTCGTTTTGTAGTCCTGACGTTGTTTGTGGACTCTATTACGATTTTAAAAAAATCACAAAAAAAGTATTAATATTTTGGGAGATATACTGCAGAAAAAATTTATACGAAATGGTGGTATGGCGGTAGATCGACCCTTTCTTGACCGACCTATATTTCGGGAATAATCCACTTTGCCGACCAGGCATAGTGCCGACCTATATTTTCCTCTTTGCCCACCTATTGTATTGGCTTCTGGTCAAAGGAGTAGGTTGGGTTAGGCAAAGTTAGAGATCCACTAAAAAAAAGGTCAGAAATGAGAAAAATGTAGGTCGACATTATGCCTTGTCGGCGAAATGGCTTACACTCCCGTGATAATTTAAAAAATTAATATTAGGGGGCCTGCTTCTCAAAGTTCTATTTTTAAAAAAAAACCGCGTCAGAGCGTCACTGATTCGACAAATTAGGTAACCTGTGCTGGTTGCCGAACCCTTATATTGCAATGAGTGTCATAACATTGCTCAATGAACTTGCCCAGGTACGCGGGACTCATTTTACATCGCCTGGATGCAAAAAAGCGGAACACTGAGGGCGGAAAACGTGGTCAGTATATGGCTGGGTCGAATGACCCACTTTGGTAAACGGAGGGTAACATGGCCTTTATTCCAAAACTATTGAACCGAAAAAAAAATTAAGGGCCGAAAATGCTCCAAGTGCCAAATTAATGAAAGTCAGAAAACCCCAGGCCCGAGAAAAAAGAAATACTCAAGTGGGAGAGAAAGAAAGAGCGCATTGGGACAAATGACCCAGCCCGATACCCCTAGTGTTTAACAGATGCGCCTGACAGGTGGCGGGTTTGCAGCACGACAGCAGGGAGCGCCGGGCATCCAGCGGGTGCCCATGTGGCGCGAACGTTGTGCGGGTTCCGTCTTTTGAGCGTGAGGCGTCTGAGCAGGAGGGGCGGGATGCAGGTCGCATGCACCTCCTCAACAGGCTGTAAACAGAAAGGCCACAAAATTAGAATAAGCTTACACCAATCTTCTCTTTTTTACAATGCAGTGAACAGGGGCGGTCATCAGCATGCTGATATCGAAATTGAAAGTGCTACATATCTGGAAAGGTAGCCCGTCCAAAGTTAAGACGTAAGAATTTTTTTTTTCGGACAACTTTTAGCGGTGGTGCCAGAGCCTTTTATATTGAGAGTAGGCAACCCGCCACACCCGGCAACACGCCACACACATACAGGGTGAGTCCTCTCATTCTGTCAATAATTTGTGGGTAGGCAGGGCACCCCTAGGGTATCGTTTTTCACCAATGAACTAGTGGGCGCAAACGTCTAGGTACGGAGATAATTGCCGTTTTGTAATTGACTTCCGCGCCGGCGAGTTAGGCAGCCCGCTGCGCGTGCCCGTGCAGAGGGCTGCCTACCCCACCGGCGCGGCCGCCGGCGGAGCGCGCCGTACGCCTAGCAGACGACACCCTGTTGTCCGCTGGCGCTGGCTTCGCTGGCAGCAGACGACGCCTGTGGTACGGTGACAGAACTGGGCGTCCAGGAAGGGTGCTACCGGATCGCCGTTTGTTCGGGCGGCTACACAACAATCTGCGGGAATCAGGGAACTTAAGGTGGATTTAGTTTCTGAGGCTGATCGTGAAGCTGATCGCGTTGTGTTTTTGTTTTGGGTACGTTCTACTCTTCTTGTTGCGTGATGCTAATAAAACGCGGAGAAAACTCAAAAAACTGCAAATTTGAGCGAAAACGTACACTGCGAAATGTGGATGGCTCTCTAAACATCGTCGGTAATTGGCTAATCGAAATATTGTAGCACACTCAGAGTGGATCGATAACGATGACACCTATGATCGATGTCGATTCGACATCGAACCAATGTTCAATTTCTCACTGGGCACCTTATTTGCTACAGGGAATTCTGACGGTATAATCTCGTGCGTTGCAACTTAGTTGCCTCTAACTGCATAGAAATCATTGAGGCAATAAGGTACTTCCCTGGTGTTTGAATCTCTGGACTTCTCGCACTCAGCGTTCACGCACTACACCCAGCGCCCTCTAACGGTCTGGATGGAACTATTACTGCCCACATCTGCCCGTTTTCGAGGTGTCCGAACGATGAACGTACCCAAAACAACAACACAACGCGATGAGCTTCACGATCAGCGTCAGAAACTAAATCCACCTTTACGCGTGAGTGGTGTTTGTTGTTGTTTTTGTTGTTGTCGTCGTCGTCGTTGTTGGTCATGTTCCGTTCGCAATGCACGCTCCAGGGTAACTGACAGGTTTGTTCAATGCAGGGACCAAGGCGTGATCCCCCTCAAGCTCGTCCTGTCCGTGACAACGTTGAGCTGCAGGTTCTTGGCCAGGTCGACGACAACCCTCACACCAGCACGCGCGAGATCGCAGCCAACGTCGGCTGTTCTCAACGGACGGTTATGAAAGTGCTCAAGGAGCAGCTCCTCCACCCCTTCAAGTTGGTCCAGGTGCAGGCGCTTGGTCCAGACGACTATCCTATCCGCCTGCAGTACTGCCAATGGATGCGGGATAGGATAGTCGAAGTTCCTCACTTTCTGAGCATCGTCGCGACCACCGACGAGAAGGGCTTCGCCAGGGAGGGGACCTTTAATGCCCACAACAGCCACTACTGGACCGACGAGAACCCCCACGCCATGCACACCCGTGGCTACCAGCAGAAGTTCCGGGTCAACGTGTGGGCGGGCATCGTGGGAAACCACCTTCTGGGTCCCGTCATCCTCCCAGGCAACTTGACCGGCCCCTTGTACCTGGAGTTCCTGCGCACCACCTTGGAGGACCTGCTGATGGACCTCCCACTTCCTCTCTGGAGGGACATGTGGTTCCAGCAGGATGGCTGCCCTGCACATTGGGCCCTCGCCGTGAGGGCATATCTGAACGCGAGGTTTCCAGGTCGGTGGATTGGTCGAGGTGGTCCTGTGGCGTGGCCGCCGCGGTCGCCGGACCTCACCCCTCCGAACTTCTTCTTGTGGGGGGCCATGGAGAGGCTTGTCTACGCCACCCCCGTGGGGAGTGAGGAGGACCTCATGGGCCGGATCATCCTGGCCGGTGAAGAGATCCGCCACAATCCGGGTGTGTTCGACCGCATGAGAGAGAATTGGCAAAAACGGATCGACAGGTGCTTCGAGCAGGCTGGTAGACATATCGAGAACTTCTAATTTTTTTTTTTTACAGTTTTTATGTTACTTCCTTTTGTCAATTTGTTGACCGCGTCCCGTTTTCTTTCAGTTTATTGCTTCTAATTTTGATTTTGTTGAGTGTGGACCGCTGTTTTTTAACGGCTGTTTTTTTTTTTTTTTTTTGGGTCGCTGCACTGTGTGCAAGGCAATAAAAGAGTAATAACGAATGTGAGGCCGAGTTCGAAACAAAAGCCAACACGCGGCGCTGGGCGACGCCGAGCGGACAACACGGTGTCGTCTGCTAGGCGTAGGGCCCGCTCCGGCGGCGGCCGCGCCGGTGGGGTAGGCAGCCCTCTGCACGGGCACGCGCTGCGGGCTGCCTAACTCGCCGGCGCGGAAGTCAATTACAAAACGGCAATTATCTCCGTACCTAGACGTTTGCGCCCACTGGTTCATTGGTGAAAAACGATACCCTAGGGGTGCCCTACCTACCCACAAATTATTGACAGAATGAGAGGACTCACCCTGTATTTATACGATACTAAAAGGTCTTCTCTGGAAGAAGGCATCATGCCTGTTTCATGGACCGAGCACTGGCCGATGTGTAACCTAATCTACACTATAAAAACTTTCAACATCGAAAACCACCGGAAGTAGTATCCACTTTTGCGACTTTCCACTCCTTAATTGGATGTTGGTTATCACTGCACACAGAACTGACTACCGTGGAATCTCAAATACAAACAAGGAATGACCCGGAATTATTCAAGATAAGAGGTTATCAAGGGTAGCGCTTGCCTGGCTTTAGCCGGCGACGTTGAATGACACCTGGTTCAGTCATCCGTCGCAGTTTAGGGCACAGAGATGGAGCAGGAAACAGGTCCGTGGAACGCTTGTGAATGTTCACATAAGCTCCCTTACGTGTTTAACCGAACAACAGACTTTCCCTTCAGAGAACATCTTGCATCACATTTTCAGCAGTAAATCTAATGCAAGATGATTCAATGCATGTAGAGAATGAGCTTATCTTATTTTAAGTTGACGCGACTAAAGTATACGGTTCTCTACTGTTTAAGTACAGCAGGACTGGCTGGCTACGCGCAGCGAAGTCACAAATCTGATCTCGAAAACGTTTCCGTTTGGGCTGTCCAGTTCGGGTTGTACAGTCACCGTAATTAAAACTTTTCAGCGATAACACGCAGAGAATATTTGAACTCATGTAACCGCGATCCTCTACATTAATCGTTATCTTAACGAGAAAGTACAGGGTGGTCTAGGACCTTTTGTACAAACTTTCAGGGGTGGTAGAGACCACTATAGGGGTCAATTTGAGATAGGACAGAACACTTGTAGTCGCAGACGTCTCTAGAGACGGGCAAAAAAATGCGACGTTAAAAATGGCAGTGATCGAGAACGGATCAGGATGCTATTACAAAATACAAGCTCTGTGCAACTTTCGCAATTCGCACTTTTTGTGTTTCGCCTAGAAGGTAGGCAATTGACGCTACCGAATCACACCAACGCATCATGGGTTACGTACTGAACAGGCGTCAATGAAAAACGATCGTGTGTAGGAACTCCGCGGATTCACAGCTCATTTCATACGGGGTTCATGGGGTTGAATTTTGAAAGATACCTTTCGTGGCCATGCTTCGTGGTTCATCCTTGGCAACTACAAAGCCAATCGGGGATAATTTAAACAAGGATTTTTTTTAAAAAATAAAGGTTAGGTTATCTCATGGAGTTATTGTGGAATCACCCGAAATAACTGTGCGTACTTTTGAGAAGGCTGTCGTCGCTGAGTACAGACTTTAAGGGGGGCACCAGTCGACGCGCAATGGTTTCGCCACCACAATTCCCCTCACATTTCCTCTCACATTTCGCTTTTTAGCCCGTCCCGACACGTTTCTTTAGAAACGGCAGGAGCCGGGCTTATAGTCTGATGCCGCATGTTCGTTCGGGCGGACGTATGTTCGCCGACTTATCGTTCATAGAAAAACTTCAAATTTTGAGGATCAACTACTTTTTTAACGTAGAATCACGTGCGGTGGCAACAAGTTTCGATTTGTATCGCATTTTTAATTAATGAAAATTTGTCTGTTTTGTTTTTTGAGGTTAGGGTTGGCCGCCGCGCGCACACTATTACCATCGCGGCGCGCACAGGGACGGGCTCCGGTTAACGATTTTAATCGTAACAAATACATCTGCTATCGGGCACTTCTAGGGAGACTTGAGGCGGGGGCCGAAGGCCCCCGCAAACGCCGCCGGCAGGCCCTGCTGGCCAAGTCCCCCTGTCAATCCGAGGTGCCGGTGGAGCGCAGCGGAACTGGCACCGAGGATGACGGAAGGGACGGGCCAGCTTGTTAAATAGTGTGTCCAGTCGCTGTACCCCACGACAATTCGGCATATCCCGTATAACACGGTGTCTGCCAACGCGCACACAGAGAAAGGATTTCTTGTTTCAAGTCTATTAAATGTCTTGACCTTTTGGGAATTGAGCCAAGCAAAGTAATTACTCACGTGAAGTCATGTTGTGCTGGATCAGGACTTCTTCTCTTGAACCAAGACTTTTTTGCCATTGGTTTAAGACTTTTGCAGACTCATTCATAACGATGCCCAACGGTGGTTGAATCAAGTAAATTTTACTTGTTCCAAGAAACGGTTTCCCTGAGTGCGTTACCCCTCTGTTCTCACCTGCATTCTAGGATAATAACTACTTTGCTTTTCTATTTTTTTTAAGCCCTTCAGAACAAAATCACCTACATTCCCTTCGCGAATGAAGATGAGGAGCTAACCAATTAAAAATCTGAATAACTAAAGTAAATAAATATGAAAACTGCACTAAATCCAATTTTGTGACACTTCAGGCCTACCAGTATTTCACGTTGTGTAATAGTATTTTTGTTCTCTAGGGTGATTTATGCACGTTTGGGGACATGAAAGCGACACTTCTTATCCCATTACTCGTAAAGATTCGTTCTCGTCAGGTGTCGGGTGCGACCCTCATCATTTCAAGAAAACTTGCTGGGCTCGAGCGCTGGAGGTGGCGGCGGTGGCGTTCGTGCACGTTCACTTGTATTTCATGAACGGACTGGACTTCCTGCTGTTCTATTGTATTGCACGGACGACACCCTCTCCCTGGTTGGTGATGGGGGTGATCTTGGCTTGGCTGTACTGGGACCGTACTTCTCCCAGCAGAGGCGGACGGCGCATGTAAGTGCGGTGGTAAATTACATTGCAAGAAGACACAACTGTTATAAAAAACGTCGGAAAATAGCGACATGCTTCGCGATCACAGTCATCTCGAAACAACCCGTGTTGTTATCCATTCGATCGAGATAAGTGCTCTCGGACACACCAAAGTGCCTAACCTAACCCGCATATCGTCATACGAGCAAGCTATTTAACACACGTGTTCTTTTAACATCACTCGTGTAGATTGGAGGCACCTTTTTTGGATCTAACTATGCCGCGGAAACCTATCGTCTTCTAAAAAGAAAAAATAACCTAATTAATCAAATCGCTGAAACTTTAAAATAAGCCCTACAACAGAGCGTCGTCTGTTTTAAACATTACTAATCAAAAGTGGTGGACTTATTTCGGCCCATTGGCAGACGGCCAGCATCGCTTCAGGCGATCCCTACTGTGTTGCAAGTCCCTGCTACAAGACGGCCAAAAACGGCCCGAGTGAGACATCAAACGGCATTTTAACGACTAACCTTTTCGTGAAATCCGGTCTGCACTGCACAGTTCAGAAACTTTAGAGTGCTCGTTGCAAGTTTCATTCTAAACATGAACACGACTGGCGACCAAAGGGTTTCGCAGGCCACCAATTCGCGGTGTGAAAAATTGCGGTGACTACGCCGGCGAAGGAGTTGATATCGTAGCCTTGAAAGTCTTTTCTGAGGAAAGTCTTTACGAGGCCAAATTTCTGCAGTACTTATAAGGACCTGCGCTCATAAGGAATCGTCCTTCAAGTCAGAAAGCTAGGTTTGTTTGATGAGTGAATTTCTATCTAATGGATCGTCTAAGCTAGAAAGATAAGATGAAACACAAAATTTTTTCGTAACTTTTTATTTATTCTTATAATACATATTCCGCGCTATGATTTACAACTCCCGTTTAAGTTCGGTACAACCCAACTGCACTCATGGCCACTCCAATTCCAGGTGGGTGCACAAGCTGTTGCTTCCCATAGCACGTCGCGTTCAGAGTTACTATCCTGTGGCGGTCGTACGAAGAGACGGCGCTCAACTACTCCCGACGAAGAACTATATCATGGATATACATCCCCATGGCGTTACCATGGTTCGTATTGTGTATGGCAAGATGTCCTATCAGGGCCACAATGGCGCTTTGCAGCTTCCGAATTTCCGAAGAAAATTCCATTGGAGTTTAAAATTTATTTCGCTGCGAAAAGAAACCATTCAGACCATATCCGTAAATACCAGCAAGCAGTTATGCCCACCACCAAGCATGTACGTGAAGGCACTACACATGTTCAGAAGCGCACTGCAAATCCACGAGAAACCCCCGGTGCTCAATTTAGGTGCCATGTGGCGACATTTTAAAGAGTCGCTCGTTGCTTCCAAGGAGCGACTCTTTGAAAACTTCCAAATACTGTGGTATTTAGATTCAATCGGAGCTCACAAACTCATCTCGCCACCAACACTACAGTGTTAAAAAGGATGTAACGCAACTCTCACGTTTTTAGTGTGCACCCAGAGAAACAGATTCTTAGGCTCACAGCATTCAAGAATATTTTCTTGGACCAAGTCAATCTCAGAGTTAAATTAAGAAATATTCTTGACTCGACAATCATATCCTTGAATGTTTTCAAAACACGCTGCTCTTTGCTTGAATCAAGAATTCGTTTCTCTGGGTGTGTGTGAATGTGCGTGTTATCGCAGAGTAAGGTTATTTTGGGCTTATGTTAAATTATTTCAGCAAGTAATCTTCAGTGAATTTTATTCTTTGGCTCTTTACACTTTTCTCACTTCACATCAGCACACACTCTCTCTCCTTTATACAGCCACTCCTCCAAAACAAAAGACGACGCACCACAAAAACAAATGACTGACATCAACACTACCAACCTCACAAAACTACGCGTGTACCAGCTGAATGGACGGGAGACGGTAGATGTGTGGGCTTCCAATATATAGAACTAGCGCATAAGGGTCAGTTAGTTGCGGTTAGCAAATATAAATGTTTCAAGTAAAGGTTAGCCACTCGGTTATGCCGGGTCTAAATTATCAAAACTGGAGAAAAGTTGTGGAATCTCAAAGCTTGGTACATTTGCCAAACCAGATGCGCGGATTCATGCTTCACTTTCTGTATGCCCAGGTATGCCCTCAGCCAAAACATGAACTTAGGCAGTGCAACGTACCTCGCACTACGGTTTAGTGTCGTACACAACGCTTGCAAGCAAGCGAGAAAGGCAGAGCAAGGCATTTAAGAAATTTCTAATGTTTGCATTCCTTCTCCTTTCAGGGTGCGGCAACTGCTGCTTTTTACGGTGGAGGAATGCAAGCTGTGTTTCCAGGCTTCAATTTTAAAGTCGTCGTGTGGGATCCTGTATGTTTTACCTTACCCCTCACGCGCGAAATGGCGATGGGCCTGGGTAAGGCCGGTCTTTTGCTACTACACACTAGAAATGTCATATATGAATAACGGCCCACACTTTTGAGTTACCGCACTCTGCAAAACCAAATGTGTGGATTAACGTACTTTCCCATTACGAGGAGATGGCTGCAGGTCGCCCTCGGGGGATGGTTTTGCACCAACTTGAACGGGGGGTTGCGGAACGTGGATTTTCTTGTTCGAATAGATGAAAAACCGTCCCAAAATTTTTCCCCGATTTTTTCGATGATATTTGACCCTGCCGAATCGCCCTCAAAGTTCCGGTAATTCAGTAAATTCAGTTAAATACGCGGCAGCCTATGAAGGTGGTCCATATCCGCAAAATGAGGTGAATTGTTATAGGCTGACTCGTCAAAAGTTTCATATTGGCATTAAAAAAATGTGTGAAAAACAATATTTAGGGTTCGCGCAGGGGTCACGAAGTGCCCTTATAAACAGTAAAATTCAATATTTTTTGAAAATTTAAAAATAAACTGTCTAAAGTCAATCTGGTCAAAGTAAGACCCTCTGTATCGGCGTTTATAAACGGAAGTTATCTGTGTGGCGACGTTAGTGAACGTTAGTTATCTGTGTGTCGACGTCAGTAAACGTTAATTATCTGTGTGGCGACGTTAGTAAACGTTAGTTATCTGTGTGTCGACGTTAGTAAACGTTAGTTATTTGTGTCTGGACGTAAGTAAACGTTAGTTATACGTGTGGCGACGTTAGTAAACGTTTGTTGTGTGCATCAGCGTTAGTAAACGTTAGTTATATGTGTGGCGACGTTAGTAAACGTAAGCTATCTGAGTGTCGACGTTACTAAACGTTACTAATATGTGTATCGGCGTTTGTAAATGTTAGTTATCAGTGTGGCGACGTTAGTAAACGTTAGTTAATTGTGTGGTGACGTAAGTAAACGTTAATGGCGTGTCGACGTTCGTAAACGTTACTTATCTGTGTGTCAACGTTAGTAAACGTTTGTTATCTGTGTGTCGACGTTAGTAAACGTTGTGGCGGCGTAAGTTAACGTTAGTTATCCGTGAGTCGACGTTTGTAAACGTTAGTTATTAGTGTATCGTTGTTTATAAACGTTCACTTACGTCGCCCCACTGATAACTAACATTTACAAACGCCGATACACATATTACTAACGTTTAGTAACGTCGACACACAGATAACGTACGTTTACTAACGTCGCCACACAGATAACTAACGTTTACCAACGTCGACACACAGATACTTTACGTTTACTAACGTCGACACACAGATAACTAACGTTACCACCCTACAACTTACGTATGCTGATGTCGACTAACGTTATCTGACGTTGACTAACGTAACCGGGCTTTAATGAACGTAAACGAACGTTAACTGCCATTGACTAACGTTAGGTGACGTTTACTGACGTTAACCGTTCCCGAATCATACTTTTTACGTGCGTGTTGTATGTTAGTCAACCGCTTGAAGACATACGATAAGAAGACTCTTGTCGATATACGATGAAGACGGTATTACTTATTTATACTTACCATTAACAATCGATATTTGCGGGTTCTTTTTTTTTTGGAGGCAGGATGTTTTCGTAACTTAAAGCTAGCCAGCCCAACATGTTTTTTACAAACCGGTATATTTAGCCGATAACAATCACTTTTAATGTTATAACTTATTTGGTCTTATCCTTAACAATTGATTTTTAACTTTTTTTTGTGGCTGTATAAAATGGGTATGGCCAGCTTGACGGAGGTGAAAAACCTCGTTTTGCTAGATTTTCGCACTTTAAACGCCGATATCTTGAAAACCGTAAGAGATACAGTGTTTTCTTTGAAATTTTAGCCCTCGACGATCTTACTTTGGCCAGATTGACTTTAGACAGTTTATTTTTAAATTTTCAAAAAATATTGAATTTTACTGTTCATAAGGGCACTTCGTGACCCCTGCGCGAACCCTAAATATTGTTTTCACACATTTTTTTAATGCCAATATGAAACTTTTGACGAGTCAGCCTATAACAATTCACCTCATTTTGCGGATATGGACCACCCTCATAGGCTGCCGCGTATTTAACTGAATTTACTGAATTACCGGAACCTTGAGGGCGATTCGGCAGGGTCAAATATCATCGAAAAAATCGGGGAAAAATTTTGGGACGGTTTTTCATCTATTCGAACAAGAAAATTCACGTGCCGCAACCCCCCGTTCAAGTTGGTGCAAAACCGTCCCCCCTAAGGTCGCCCCCTCCCTTTCAAATAATTTTCCTTTCCTCTCGTACATACGAAACGTAGATGTAGGATATGAGCAGTTGCCAAAATATCTGGCACTCTGAGACCCCTCAAAATAATTTTTTGTCATGAAAATCAATTTTTTTTTGTCAGTGGATGTCCAATAGCGCACTTAACGAATGGCCAAGCTCCCACGATTATAGTACGCGAGTTAGAGGAATTTGTAAGCGTGCAGGATTACCCCATTACCCCCGGTACACGTTCCCTAGGGACCCTTGACCCCCGGTAAACTATCCCTAGGAACCCTTGACCCCCGGTAAACTATCCCTAGGGATGGCTTACCCCCCCCCCCCCCCGTGAGGGGGGGGGGGGGGGGGGTAAACTATGCCTAGGGATCCTTTACCCCCCTCGAGGGGGGGGTTACCGGGGGTAAAGGATCCCTAGGTATTTAGTACCCCTCCCAATTTGAAGCCGAGGGGGTAAAGGATTCCTAGGTATATATTACCCCCCGGTACTTGGTCACTAGGGAATCGTTACCCCTCGGGTCGCAGGGGGGGGGGGGGGGGATAAAAGGACCCTAGAAATTTTTTACCCCCCCGGAAATTCAGCACCTTGGAGGGGGTAATAGGTCGCTAGTGATACATTGCCCCCCGGTAAATGTTCCCTAGAAATACATTACCCCCGGAAATGACCCCCACGTTGTCCAGCACATGTCCGTGTAGCGGAGGTCGGCTACCAGCTGTTCGATCTCTTAAAAAAAAAAATCCTTTTTTTACAAGATTTGAAAATTTTAACAGTAACAATCTAATAATAAGATTTTCGATGTTTCCCTGCCGAAGGTCGCACTTAAAACTTAAACAGAACAAAAAAGTACTTCAAGCTTAAAGTTATCTTGAGATGACGGTTGACAGAAGCTTTACAATGGTACATACTTTCAAAATTACCCCCCGGAAATTACCTGCACCATACGTTAGGGGGGATGGGGTAATACACACATCACCTAACCTGACCTAACCTAACCTAGGGAAAATTTACCGGGGGGTAAAGGAACCCTAGGGAACAGTTACCGGGAGGTAAAGGAACCCTAGCGATATATTACCCCCCACAGCGACAGCGGGTGGGTCATGTATTCCTAGGGAACATTTACCGGGGGGTAATGTATCACTAGCGACCTATTACCCCTCTCCAAGGTGCTGAATTTCCGGGGGGGTAAACAATTTCTAGGGACCTTTTACCCCCCCTGCGACCCGAGGGGTAACGATTCCCTAGTGACCAAGTACCGGGGGGTAATATATCCCTAGGAATCCTTTACCCCCTCGGCTTCAAATTTGGGGGGTACTAAATCCCTAGGGATACATTACCCCCGGTAAACCATCCCTAGGGATCCTTGACCCCCCTCAAGGGGGGTAAGCCATCCCTAGGGATGGTTTACCGGGGGTAATGTATCCCTAGGGATTTAGTACCGGGGGTAAGGGGGTACTCCTGCACGCTGACACCGGCAGGCCAAGCTGGCCAAGTCCCCCTGTCGAGTCGTTAATCCAGCTCGCCTCAGCTAAGAAAATAACTTCCGAATACCAGAATCCGGGTTCGAGGACATGCGCGGAAGTTACGTCTAGATCCTTCAGAGTATTATTTGAGCACTTTGAATGCAACATGAACTCTAAATAGTGAAGGAATGAAGTCCAGGACGTCGGACGTCCTGAAAACCAAACCGCATCCCGTTAAGACCAAATTTTAACTACTAATGCCACGAAGACACACAGTTGCCTGATTTCTTGTTTACTGCTCATGTGCGGGAATGAAGGGTGAATTGTGGGAGGGTTGGGAACCGACAGGCAGTATCTCCTCGTGATGGGTCCTGGATATATTCATGACCTTTGTGAAAAGAACTAAGAGCTAAGTTCTAATTTTCCCAAACTTTACAAAAGTACGGTTTTTATTAGCATTGTCCTGGTAAGAGGACGACTTCTGTGCGATTAGTGCCAAAAGGCACTACGAATTTATCAAAATGAAAACAACTGCAAGGCTCATTTCATTGGCGGTTCGTGTAGTGTTCTTATGTTGTCCTGCAGGCTTCATATCAAAGAAAGAATGCAGTATCCGTCACGTGCTGCAGACCCCGGGGCGTGGGAAGACCGTGGTGATATTCTCCGGCGACTACCGCGAGGTTGTTAATCTTCGAACGGACATTTACCACATTGATCTCAGTCGGAGAGGCTTCTGTCGCGTGGCTCTGCTTGAAGGGCAAGTGCACACTATTCGTGTCAGTTTCTGCGGATACTGTCAACAAAACCACAATATTGTCCTAAAGTTACAAGTTACGTGAACTCCAGACCACGTCGGGACGTAGTGGGCTTCGCTCATCGCCAAGCACTGTTCCGCCCTTTCGCCTTTTCGCGCTCACCATGACGTTCATTGGCGTGAATTAGGTGTCAGTGACTGCTGAAGAGCGAGACTGAGAGTATTCCGGAGTAAAGCTTGACCGGAATCAAGAATAACTAAAGCGGTCGTGGTATGAACAATGAGGCATCACGTGCCGTGCCGTCAGCTACGACTCGACTCAAAAATCTCGCTGACGATATCTTACGACCATGGGTCACACGGCACTGGAGGATCCAGGGCTAAAGCCGAGGGGTCAATAACTATAATTCTGGGTGTGCGCCAAAAAACTCAACCACTCAGCGCCAACTCACGTCCAACTCAACGCCAACTCACGTCCAACTCAACGCCAACTCATCGCGAACTCAGACAACTCATCACCAACTCATCGCGAACTCAGACAACTCATCACCAACTCAGCACCAACTAATCGCGAACTCATGTCAGGCAACTCAACGCAAACTCATAGCCAAGGAATCTTCCATGAAGTACGTCCGCTCAATTCGACCCCCCTCCCCTCCTCCTTCGTCCGCTTCTGCCCGATTTTGAAGACATCCCCCTCCCTCCCTTGCCCTTCGACGTCCGTTTTTACCAAACTAGAAACCCTGTCCCGAAATTAAAAAAAGAAAAAGATTGATAACGGCTTCCTCCGTTCGCCTTCCTCTCTTCTTTTGGAATTAAAAGCAGGATGTCCGATAAGCTCGCCCCCCCCCCCCCCTTGTCCGCTACTGTCCGTTTCCGGACACCGTATGTTTCGGCCATCTTGGAGCATTCCAGCTTGAAACGTAACGTTACTATCTTCTTTAAGCATACGATGGGAACTCCCTCATGCGTTCACATGAAACTGCCCCGCTTCAAACCGGGAGTAGCTGTGAGTAAGCATGAAACGGGCGTAACGATACGCCTTAGTTTTAAGAGGGTTTTAGGGGGGGGGGCAGTGACCTTGGGTGGTAAAGACTTCATGGCCAGGTACGAAATTTTGAACGGATAGATATATCTATGCGGTTCAACTGGCATCATGTTCGGGGTCTTCATAAACATACCCCTACCAAAATGGCGTAATTAGGTCACGCAATATGGGTACGACCCCTGAATACTAGTTCGCTATTGATGTTGTTTCTACATTTGCCCTACATACTCATACAATACTCATGCATACTCCCACATCTCATCAGATACTCACGCACACTTCATTATACTCATGAAATACGCTCTCTCCCACATACTCATAACCAGTGGGGGTACACTCAAATGGCGCGCCTCCGTCGTGTGTGCGAGAGAGGCAGAGAGCGCCCCCCGAGAGTAGTGTTGCCAACGTCTGCACGTCAAACACGCTGCTGCGAGTCATCTCCGTCCGACTGCCTACTAGGCAGCTACAGGTCCCAATCACTCCCACCATCCGCCGCAGCGCAAGCGGCTGCGGAGTCGCCACTCATCTCTCTGATGGGTCGGGCAGCACGGGTTCGATACCCGCTCGTTTCATTTTACTTTTTCGACAAAAATTGCTTGCCTGCTCTCGGGGGGCGCCCCTAAAATTAGGCAACCCGACCTTCTCTGGCCGTTGGAAAGAACAGCACGAAGTCAACACCCTCTGCTCATAACTCACAACTCCTGACAAACTCACACATACTCTCAAAACTGCTGTACACTCACGCACACTCATGCTCTCACACTCATGCTCTCAAAGAGGCGTGCTCAAAACAGCAGGTCCTTCAAAACAGCAGGTCCCTCAAAACAGCAGGTCGGCATGATCGTGGGGGCCTGCTGTTCGTGAGCACCGTACGAGCACCGAACCTAACCCAGCCTAACCTAATCCAGCCTAACCTAACCTAGTCGAGCCTCAGCCAACCTAGCCTACTGACCTGCTGTTTTGTTGAAGGACCTGCTGTTTAGGTGCCCTACCAACCTGCTGTTTTGAGGGACCTGCTGTTTTGACGGACCTGCTGTTTTGCGGTCCCCTCTCATATACTCCTGTGTACACCTTTCAAAGGAATGAGGGATCCCTTGAGTAAAACCATGGCTGGGTTACGTTTATGCCACGGTATGCTATCATATGCCATAGTTGCCGTGCCTTTATGTCCAAATAAAGCGTAATCGAATGCTAACGTTTTATTAGGGCGTAGTACACTGAAAACAAAATTGTCGTAAATTAACGACACCAGAGTCGCTAAATTTGATAGCGAGCGCAGTCGTTTCTGTACGATCAGAGACGTTTTCGTACGACAAATGTCATTCAATTACGACTAAAGTCGTTTAACTACGACTTCAATATCGTAATGTAACGACATTACTTGTTTGCCATCGCCTATATCGTTTTGAAACAATAAAAATGCGTCCTGAACACAAACGGCTATTTTCGTTTTGGAACGAAAGGTTCATCAAGCAAATTGTCGTATCCTAACAACTGTTTTTAACAGGGTACTACGCATTAGATTTACCAGCGAGGCCAAATATGACAAAAATACACATGAAGCGCAACGAACTGAAAAAAACAAACTCGCAGGAAATTCAGCCAACTCATCGCCAACTCACGCCGACTCAGGCAACTAACGCTGACTCAGCCAACCCATCACCAACTCAGCCAACTCAACGCAAACTCACCAAAAATTCAGCTAACTCAACTCAAATTCACCAATTCAACTCAAATTCACAAAAATTCAGCCAATTCAACCCAAATTCTCAAAAATTCAGCCAATGCAACTCGCAACTCAGGCAAAATTTCGGAGTGGTTTGCCCCTCACCTAAAGCAAGTTTCTCTTTGGGACTTCCCATTATCAGAAGGATAATGTGCAGTGTCAGGCTATGGCTAACTTTTTAAATTATTTAGATGACTGGAAGATGCCAACAATGCTGCTCTTAATATCAGTCTGGCAGCAGATAACACTATTGCAGTGGATTGTAATGACAGTGAGATTGAAGATACCCGTGCTAGTAAAAGAATTGTCGGTTAACAACTGATGGTGTTCGAGACTACACTTCCTTTTCACATCTTTGTTAACTTATTTATACGTAAAAGGAGCGTCTTTTGTGAATGCCAGAATTCTCTGCCAGGATCCTTTAGAGCAACTGAGGTTACCAAAGGGCAAGGCAGGGAAGTAGCAATAACCGCAATATTTTTCAAGAATTGAATAGAAACCGGGCTGTTCATACCATTGCTCAACTTGGCATGAAAAGAAGGAAAGGAAATTCTGCTGAGGGTTGTAATACTGTTGAAGGTACTTTATGAACCTCTTCCAAAAAGAGTTACTAAGCATCTTCATAAGTTTGCTTACTACATTCTGTGTATGTCTTTAATTCAAAATTAAAATGTATGTATTTGATTACTTTGAAGCCATAAGTCTCTGGACACCGACATGAGTCTGCTCGTGGCTGACGGCGCGGCACGAGCTGCATAACTTTTCATGCCGTTAGCTTCAATATCTGCTTTCGTGATCGTTGTCAGGTGAAGCTCCACTCCGGAATATCTTCATAGCATCGCTCTGCGGATAGTGAGGCCTCTTAGATTTCCAGTGATTAGGTGCGGTTTAAGTAAGACTGTTGGTGATTCCCGCCGAACAATATTTTATCGCTCTGAGGACAAGGCATTCCGACGAAACCTTTAGACGAGACGAAATAAAACGGCTGTTGGCCACCTTTCAATAATCTTACTTCGTTTTAAAACGATAATTAAAGCGCTAAATAGCACTTCTTTGCATGTATAGGAATGCACTGCTTGGAGAGCGAAGAACAAAAACGTTAGCGCGTCATCATTGTGCCGTTGATTTTGGTCCTGCTTACAGCGCATCGCTCGTCCCCGCCATTATGCTCGGAGAGAACTTGGCGTTTAGGCAGCCGCTGGTCCGAATCACGGATTGGATCCATCAGAAGACTCATTGGCGAGTCCCTCTTCATTTCGGCAGAGGATTTTTTCAAAACCGTTGGGGCATCTTACCGTTGCGGGTACCACATACACTCGTTGGTAAGTATCGGTAGTGATAGAAGCGTCGTGGGCGTCAAAAGGAACTCTTCTCGCTAGTAAAACTGAGGCGTAACGTTTTGCCCGTTTGAAGCGTACTCGCATACGTCTGTGCAGAACTATGCTGAGGCATCGGAGAGTTCCAGCCGTCTGCTTAAGAACAGCGTATCGTTTCAAAACGGGCCTAACATGAACGCGCAGTTTCACCAGTGAACGCTGAATCCACATCCGTTTTGTTGCAGTGGGCTCTGCAGTGCAGGTGGAGAAGACGCCCGAACCGACACGGGCACAGATAGAGGCGTTGCACATTCGCTACGTAGAGGCCGTGCGAACTTTGTACGAGGAATTTAGTCCGAAACACAGCAAACCCATACTGCCGCTCGTAATAGCGACGTAAAACGAAAATTTAACGCAAGATCTGCAATGAGCGTAGTCTATGGACTGGACTAAAACCGGTTTGACAAGTGCCAGGTCATGAGATTAGTGCGGTTTATGGATACGCAACGGGGGCCCACGAACGCGCTACCTTCCCCAATATTCCGCAGGTTTACTCCGTAATTGTAAGTCCAATACTCACAAGCAAGGTATCATTTGAAAGAGGAATGTCGAAAGTATGCCCACAATTCATTTTGACATCGACCGACCTCAGCAAGTTTGAATTCTGGCGGCGAGAAGTCAGCGTCCTGTCATTCGGCCGACTGGCGGGCGCGAAGATGGCGGCCTGCTAGAACGACTCGTAAACGGTCCGCTGCAGTTTTTCGAAATACGGCGAAATACGGGGCATTTCACGCGCAAATCATCTTCAAATGACTGAAAATATTTTTTATGAATATGTTGATAAAAGACGTAAATAACGATAAATCGGAAATCAGCCGCGAGTGAGGTTAAGAGGTTATGGTACCCGAAAACGGCTGATTTCCGATTTATCGTAATTTACGTAAAATAAGGAAAAATCACAACATGTTTTACTTAACCCTTTACCCGGCCGCGTTGCCGCTTTTTGTGTTGGTTTTTTGTGTTGTAACTGCTTCAAATTTTTTGAAAAGTGTCATATTTTTTCCTCAAGTTCTGTATACCATTCCTCCACTTTATTTTTTTCCGCAACTGGCACACTAAGTGTGTTTGCAGTGCTGGGGTCAGTTGGGGGACCCGAAGGTGTGGGTGTAAGATCTCTGTTCTTCATAATTTGTGCTGCTTTTCTAGTACATGTCTTGCAGATGAATCCCGATGTTGGATAATCCTTTCTTCTCTGATTTTCGCAGTAACGGTGTAGATTCTGCTTGCATTTTACTCAGAACACTCCACTCCTCAAGTTCTTCTTACAAATTCCGCAAGTTTCTGCAGTCATTTTGAGATTATGTTTCCTTAGTACTTAGATTTCTCAACTGATTTGCTTACTCACATTTATTATTCTTATTAACTCTCAAATTTTGACTGGTTTAAATAAACTTATTCCTGTCTCCCTTCTCGCATTGTTTACTTAGTATATTTTTTTTTCTAATCCTAAAAGCACGCGCTCACCAAGAGAGTTGAGTTGTGAAGCTCCATACCTTGAGGCGTCGGGTCAAATGTTGACCTAACAATGGGAACAAGAAACGGTATAATAAACTACACACAATGAAGATACAGTAAGTTCTTTTTTTTTTTTTTTTTTGGGGGGGGGGGGGGGGGGCTTAAACTTGCCACTTTCTGAGTTCGAACAAACACTGACGGCTCCCAAATTAATTAATGTAATTGTGAAATTCAAAGTAAATGGCTTTCCAGACTTCCTGATGTAGAACTACAAACTTGCCTATAATGATCTAAATTATAATGCCAAAAGCTGTTATTGCTATAAACTTAATTTCTACAAGTCGTGTAAATTCTACCATTACTCATGAACCTGGTTAGAGAGGTTCATTTGCCAAAAGTGTTAAAACGTAACGGGGCTGGTTTGGATTCCGGTTCTGTGTTAAAAACCATGAATTTCAGTTCCTCGATTTTTTTTTCTGACCATCGGAAGGGGTCGCGCATCAAACCACTCCAGACGTGCAGAGCAGAGAGACCTATAAGTAATTCTGTCTGATTCCAATCCCCTGCAAAACCTTCGAGAAAAAGAAAAGAAATGCACAGAGGTAGGTGGACCTCTCAGAATCGTTTGTAAATTTAATAATGGGACCCTTGTTTGGACAAATTTGCTCTCAGATCAATTGTTTGATTTTTAGGAAATTTGGACTTGTCAAAGAGGGGCTCTTGTGGACGGTTTGGGTATTTTGGGGCTAGGAAAGATGGTGGGTCAAAACAGATCCAAAAGCACTTTTTTAAGGTCATGAAGGTCCTGTTTATCGACTACCCCGTGGGACCCTCTACAAACAGCCGTTCAGGCTCCAGAGCCCACCAAAGTTAGTCGACCCCGTTACAACCATGTAACTCGACTCATATAACGTATCTCAGTATCCTGTTAGGGGGCATCCATATACCACGTGACCCAAAATAGGCCACTTTTAGACCCCCCCTCCCCCCGCGTGACCTGGCTAACCTAACCTTCCCATGTATTTAATACAGGAGCGTGACCTGGGGCTGACCCCCCCCCCCCCCCCCTAACTAGGTCACGTGGTATATGGATGCCCCCTTATTTAATCTGTTTGTCTCAAATTGATGACTCAAACTCAGAGGTGCGTCGGGCCACTCCCTTCGCGGGACAGTTATATTTAACGCCCCCTACCAGGGAGACTATCCCTAGCTAGCCTATATAAAAAGGGACACCTGCTCTCTAGCTCTCTCAGTTCGCGCCCAGTCGCTCAGTTCCTCTCAGTTCGTCTCTCCGTTCTCTTTGGACCAGCCTTCTGCTCGGGCAGGCTTTCCGCCAGTTCACTCTTCAACTCAGTGCTACTCCGATCCGACTCCTACGGACCTCTCTGGGTGACTCCACCACAGTACTTAGCGAAAGGTATTTATTCCACTTGTAAACACACATCCCGAGCTTTCCCAAATCATAATATGTAAAAGGGTACTAACATACACATCGCATTCCTTATTTACCACTACTCTCCTTCAGCCCTCGACTTGAACCCCGCTGCCAATATCGAACATAACTACATCACACTTATTGCGTGGCAGTGCTGACGCCCCCAGTACGATCCCCCCCCCCCCCAGTAAAAAAAGCTCTGAAAACATAAATTTTTAAATCATGACCTACTAACAACGCATATCTGGATAGGTCTGAAAGCCATATATTGTGACTATACTACTCGAGCTGGCTTCACACCTATGCGACGACCGTATATTCAGAGGAAAACCCCAAGTATTTCAAGGAAAAGCATGTATGTCTCTTTCAAATTGAATCTGAACGCCAAAAATCGATTATGTTGTACTCTAAATATTTCTAAAATATATGTCTGGTTTAAGCCTCTTGGCTTTTCTGTTCTCAAGAATGCGAAATAACATGGCATCTACCAACCATGGTTTCAATTTTTTTTTTTAATGTCCAAAATTGAGCATCGATTCGACGTTGCTTCGGCGACAAAACGCCAGGTTGGCACATACTTCGAAATCCGAAAAACGTCACAGATTTTGACGTCAGTAGTAAGGGTCCCCCATTGTTGCGGGTCGCCATCTTGGTCCCCCATTGTTGCGCTCGGTTCTGAACCTGTCTTAACCTAACCTAAGTTGGTCCCCCATTGTAGCGGCGGTTAACCTAACCTAACCCGATGTTGCGCTCGGATGGAGGCGTAACCTAACCCAACCTAAGCGGGTTTGACCGGTCTGAACTTGTCTTAACCTAACCTAACCTGTCCCCCTTCCCCCTTTCTTGTGGGGGCGGTCCTTAAGGAAGGTTTTCATGAAATTCAGATTATGTTCGTGCCAGCGAACGCAATCTGACATTTTGTGAATACCTTTCTTTCCCCTACCCCTCTCCTGTGGTGGGGCTGTACATAAAGTTAGGATGGCATGACTGAAATTCGGATTATGTTCGTGCCAGCGAACGCAATCCGACATTTTGTTCATGCCGTCCCGTTACCAACTTTACAATCACGAAATTCTTTCAGTGTTTTCCAACGGACCCATGAGGTACACCTAACCGTCGTTAGAATTTTTTTTTTGTGCGGAAAATTCTATCCCCTAGAGGCCTATACAAAAACCGCTAATTTATTTTCTGATGATAACATTTTTTTTGTAAAACTTTTTTTTTAATTTTTTTGTAAAATTTTTTTTGTTTTAAATTTTTTTTTGTAAAACTTTTTTTGTTTAAAAAATTTTTTTTTTGTAAAACTTTTTTTTTTAAATTTTTTTGTAAAACTTTTTTGTTTTAAATTTTTTTTTGTAAAACTTTTTTTTTTTTTAATTTTTTTGTAAAACTTTTTTTGTTTTAAATTTTTTTTTGTAAAACTTTTTTTGTTTAAAAATTTTTTTTTTGTAAAACTTTTTTGTTTTAATTTTTTTTTTGTTTGAAAATTTTTTTGTTTCATTTTTTTTAATTTTTTAAAATTTGTTTAACTAAAGAATTTATTTTTTACGCGTAGTACACCCTTGTGATTTACTGTCATGCTGTACATACGTTTAAACATTTTCCTCACTAAGTCATCATTTTTTTCTGCGTGTTTTGTGAACAGCGTTTTTACAAACTTGTGCAGAGTGAAACCGTGTGCTCTGTGTATCAAGTATAGAACACAATACTCTCCACACACTTTTGAATCGAGTGCTTGCAAACTGGTGTGATTATATGTCCACTTTTTGCACACTCTGTCTAAGAATTTGCGATGCTGTGATATGACGGGTGGCATGCCATAGGAATCCCAGAACTCCCCAGCCCCATGTTTGTCGATGAAGAAAGCGACCCAGTGTGAGCCGGGTTTCGAGATCGGGTCTGTGTTACAGATGAGTAATGCTGGACGTTTTCCCAGTCGCCGAGGCAAAGTGTCGGCCGCGAAAACTCCTTCAAAGAGAGGAGCGATATGCTTGTCCTTTCTCATCATCGTGTCCAACGTGCCTCCATCCAAACCGTCGTCCATGATCACACGTTGTAGTCGACAATCACGTTCCGATTTTTATCGATTTCGATCAAGTTTTGGAACTCCGCGTAAATGATGCAGTTGACGGGATGTGCAACGGGTACTCCGAACTTTACTTCAAGACGAAGTGTCCCTTGTCTCTGGAGATTCCAGTGGGGTTCGTTTGCAGACAGATCGGGAGAGAGATCGAAACAGTACAGTGTGTTCCCACCGGGGTAATCAGCAAAACTGATATGGTTTCCCTCGTCCTTCCAATGAATGCCTGTCCCACAGAAGAGCGTGTTGTACGCCTCCATGTACAGACCATTAGCAAAGTCGGGTGTGAGTGGCTGTGCTGTGACAGGGTGCCCGTCCACCATCAGACTGAGGTAATTTACATTCAGGTGCTGGAAGTTAAAGGGATTGCGTGTGAAATCTCCGTTGAATGCACGGTTGTCCACGAATCCTATAATGACTCTCTGAGGCATCTGATTCATAAACAGGTTATCGATATTTTTATCTCTCAGCCCCTGCGTGATCGTGACCGTTTTAATGTCCACTCTATTCACCGGGTATTTTGCTGGAGCCTTCTCCAGTGCTTGTGCATGTGCCAGCAGAACAGACGGAGATACAGTGACTTTCCTGACGTACAGTGTAGCGTCCAGGAGACGTATCTTTTCTGTCCCGGCTGTGGACATGAGAGTGAACGCATCGCGATTTCTGATCAGTTTTATGCGGAGCTCCACATTATTCAAAAGGAAATGATCCTGGTTGAAAAAATCGATGTGGAGTGGACCCATCATCTCAAACACCCGACTTCTTGCTGTGAGAGCACGCCGTTCGGCAATGCCTGTGTTTTCCACACCGTCCACAGAGTCAAAATGACCAGGCGTATCATCATACCACATTCTTTGTGTCATGTGAGAATGTTTAGCAGCCGTGTCGTAATTAAGAAGGGACTCGACATAGGCTCGATACGGATACGTCATGCTTGAATGAGAAATCACTTTTTGATTCAGACTGATATCGACTTGACTCCATAGAGCATGGAGAGCATAGTTAACTGGGGCAGCATCGCTGTTATCGTTAGCCACTAAATCTGTGCCATCCGCTTTCACAATTTTTGCTTTTACATACAACATCGTGTGAGCTGGATCGATGTATTCATGACCCACACCAGGTACGGAAAATTCTACCGTGTTTGCAGCATCGAGCGTGGTGAGTGGTTTGTAAGGCACCCAGTGTGTTCCCTCCAGAACGGTTTGAGTTGGTGGAACCAACCACAAATCCAATTCGGAGCGGAGACACTCGCTGGATTGAGGGTGCATAAAAGCCATTATGAGAGCTCGTCTTTTATATTTGCCGTGCTTCTCCTACGACCTCTCGGTGCGGAATGACCTCCTCTGGCTGGCCTACCCCTTTTTATAGCTCCAGACCCCTTCATCCCGGCCTCGGCCTTTTGTTTCAACTGATTTATCATCTCCTGCATCTGTTTATTCATGCTCTCATTCAAATTTTGTCCGGCCGCGACGTCACCGAGGATCGCGCCTCCCGTCCGTGCCGCCTCCCGCCCCAATGCAGCCGCGCCGCTACGGAACAACGGAAGGACCGAGCGGAAGAGACCGCCGAGCCATGAACCGATCCCATAGCCTTTCTGATACGGGGCGCCCGCGTAGTAATTCCCCGCACCGCCGCCGCCCGCCTGCTTGACGTAATAGTCGTTGTAATGCGTTTGCGGAGCCATCAGAGCTGTTTAAAGTGAACCAGCAACGTTAACGTTCCGTGATCGAATGGCACGTATCGGCCTGCGTGGTCCCTTGTATCTATTTCCAGGGTGTCAAACGATTTCGTCTTGAGCTCAAAGTAGATGGGGTGTTCACAGTGGAATATCGACATGCTACCGTATGTCGTATTTATACTGAGTGGTACCGTCCGAAGGAGCGGTGCCCTCGTGTGACCCACGATCTGATCAGACAGTATGTCCAGGTACACGAACATCTGAGAGGGAATCCCCAGCGAGATGTCTACTGGCTTTGCGGCGTGTATACGCTCGTTCGCCGGGAAAGGACCGGGATGCTCGAGTCCCAGCTGAAGAGCGAGACGAGGCGAAAAAGAGACCTTTGCCTTTTCATCTGTAGTGAATGCATCAAACGCAAGACGATTGTCGGGTTTTTCTTCGAAAGGATTTCTTTCGTGTATGTCGTTATCAAACGTTCTGATGGCCTGGTGAACAGCGACGAGAAACTCGTCCTTGTTCGGATAACTTCCTGGTTGCACACAGACTGTGTCAACGATGTGCTCAGACTGAAGCGTGATCTCATTTTCTCCCTCAAGGACCTGTGCTACGGTGTTCGGATAGTGGAGCTCAATAAGAGCAGCCTGCCATCTCCCGTGCAGTTCCATTCGTTTCGACAGCTCGATTTTAAAGTGGGATGTCTTGTTGTCTGGATAGACATCCGGACTAGCATTGCTAGGAAGGTAAGCATAGAAATCCATCTTAGGTCGTGATCAGATCACTGTCAAGAATCCAAGAGCGAGATTTCTCTGGATAACCTCTCCAGTGAACGAGATGTTTACGAATGCCCTTCTCCGTCTTAGACCGCACTATATATTCGATTTGGAAGGTCTCGGGCTTTGTGACCTTCTGAAGCTCCTGCTCGTAAAACGTGCCCTCAATTTCATCCTGATCGAGATCCTCCAGCCGGTACACCGGCATGTCATGAGGAATGACCTGAACGATCATATAAATCTCCTCGCTCCAGTACCAGTTGTATCCTTTTTCGAACTTTTGCTTTTCTCGACTGATTCTGACGAAGTCCCCGACTCTGAACTTAGGGGTTTTTCTTTTGTTTTTCCCCGCCATAGAGATTCTGATAGACCTCTAGGACACGATCTGCAGTCACCTCCACGGGCTTCAGTTTGATCGACCGGTGATATGTGTTATTGTTGGCTTTCGCAGTATCGTCCAGTAGACCTTCGTCATAGCAGTAATTCCCAGTCGCAGTGAATCTTTTGAATAATTAAGTCTTTAGCGTTCTCTGCCAACGTTCGACCACAGAGCATTTCGTTTCAGGATCGTAAGTGTGAAAATACTGAATGTCCATCTCCTTTAAATACTTTTGAAAAGGCTTGTTCCTGTACTCTTTCCCGTTATCCGAGAAGAGACGTGTGGGACGTCGTGTGGTCTCCTTAAATATTTTTTCAAATCCACTAATAATCGACTTTGCTGATTTATCTTTTATAGGTACAGCCCAGGCAAATTTTGAGAACACGTCGATGACACACAAAATATACGCGTAGTTATGATTATCTTCACGCAAAGACTGAAAATCGGTCAGATCAGTCTGCCAACAATCGTCTATGTTGTCTGCGTAAGTCACATTACGAGGAAAATGCCGCCTAGCAGGCTTGTGCAAGGTGTAAGCATCCTCTCCTTGTAAGTAGTCGTCCACGTTTGCTTTCTCCTCACCCATAGCACGCCACAGCTTCCAGGGTGTACTGTACGAGGCTGGGTGAGAAGGTGTGTGAAACACTTTACCAAGCATGCCATCCTCCTTTCTGGGGTGTGACACCCTTGTTCGATGTTTGTCTGGGTTTGGGGGCGGGTCGCTGACGCGTTTTCACTGGCGTGTCGACACCATGGCCACCACCTGACTGTTTGGCCTGATGAACGGCGTTTCTCCTCTTATCGTTCCCTATTAATTCCAAGGGAATGTTCATGTGGGCCAGAGCCTGTACGAATATCCCTACTCCTGTAGGTTCGATATTTTTCCGAAATCGTGTGAGATCACTGATCAGATCGATAATGTTCGAGTGGGGCTGCTTTGCACCATCTATCGTCACGGTCCCTGTCGTGTCCCATGTCACTCGTGAGCCAGACTGACACAAATAGTCGTAAATCCGCAATGCCTGCTCTTTATATGTCTTTGGCACCACGGTCCCGAGCTGAACACGCATTTGCGTCTCGTCTCCCTTCGTATCCTCATTTTTTTCATCCACAGACTCTAGCTGAATCGAAATCGGTTTTCGAGACTCGTTGGAGAAGTGAAGATAACGCTGCAGTGCCTCGTTGTACCTTTTCCACTTTTCAGAGTCATCCACATACTGTTTATTTAAAATGTGACCCATTTCAGAGTCCAGAGCACTCATTTGTATTTGAGGACTAGCCGTGGGAGCATCATGCATTCGTGCCACACTGTCGTGTGGAACGAGAATCATTTTTTTGACGTGATTCATGATAGGAGGGATGGCAACACAGAAGTAACTATAGAGAGAAGCAGTGGGAGAAATGCACCTCCCCGCTGAAGAACAGCTTTCTTCTTAGCCTGAATACTAACGCCACCCCCTCTCTGAGCTATCTCACGCAACTGGTTCCGGTGCTTACGGAGTTTATTTTTCTGTTCCTCTGTAATCTTTATATTACCGATCAGAAGATTCTCACAGATCTCGCAAATCGCGAAAATAAGTGCTCTGTCCGCTTTCTCTAGAATCGCTTTACGCAGGGCTGCCTTCGCTGATTGCAGAGCTTGCAGCAACGCCTTATGCGTCTTCACGTTCTGAGACATGGTAGCCGAATGACTACTGCATGCCTTGCAGTCCCCTTTTATACTTTCCCTTGGGGATGTAAACCACCCCCGTTTCGTCGGGGAAGATGTGAGTTCGAATGCGCAGATGGTCCAACTGTTTCGGCTTGAAATCAAACAAAATGTAGCTGTGTCCCACCTCGGTAGCGTCCTCATAGGCCTCGAGCAGAGCCCGCCAGTGCTGGGGGTCCACTTGTAGGCAAAAGGTGCGTATCTGACTTAGATCACGGCTCGACTTAAAGAGCACAATATAGTGTGAGTTCAGGCTGATTTGTCTTAGTCCGTCCGGGAACAAACACTGACTCAAAAAGAAAATTGACAGATTTCGATGGTGTGAGCCCTTGATAAAAAATTTCAAGATATCTTTACAGTGTTGTTTTACTTCATCCATAAAATCGTCTATTATAATCAGCTTAGGTCCCTGGCCCTGTGGGTGGTCTTCGAGCACAGGAAGCTCTTGTCTGAAATCGACCTTGTGCTTACTAGACAACTCCTCATACAGAGGTTGCCACTCTGAATAATACATGTGCCGTGTCCGCGAGAGCGCGGCCAGCGGACACGGTGCCAAATACGGCCACCAGGGAGCGCTCGAGGCGCCGGGCGAGCGAGCCGCAGCCACCGGCGCCGGAGAGCGGCAGTTCAGTGTCTGGTCCGATTCCAACAGTTAGCCAAGCGCAACTTGTTTTGTAATCCGCGACCGGTAGTGCCCCTTTGTGCATTGACTCTGTATTGCCACCTTGGGCATTGACCCTCTAATTGTTTTGTGCCGTCATTGTGTTCCGGAATAAATCTACTGCTACTTAGCCACCAGCCGTCTCTTGTCTATCCCTACGTCTGGACTCAACAGTGACGACGAGGCTGATCGAATGCGGCGCATCAACAGACGAGTGAGTAGCAAAGCAACACGGTGCGCTCCGGCCACGTGCAGCTGACAACGCTGAAAGTGCAGTGACAAACCGATTTTATGCAGTGACGAAATAGTGTGCGTCGGAGACCAACTAAATCGATTTATTTTAACCCACCGACATTGGCCGGTAGCGGGCCGCAGTGTTTTACCCTTTTTGACCATCGGAAGTCAAGATGCCGCGCTTCCGATTTGACTGTTACCAGCCCGGAGCGGAACGATGGGCACATTACGAGGATCGCTTGCTGTTTGCTCTCGAAGCACAGGGATTTGAAACCGAATACGCTAGGAAAGGGGCATGCGTACCCATTTGCACGGGTCCAGTGTTCGAAGCTATCGTGAGCTACGTCTATCCCCGGGCGATCGCGAACGCAAACGTGACCTTCAGGGACGTGCTCGCCGCCCTGAGGGCGCGTTATGGGCGAGCCGACCCGTCACCAGCAGTGGCCGAGCAGGACTTTCTTAACAGAACCCAGAAACCCGGGGAGACGGTGAGCGAGTGGGTGGCGGCCCTCCGCAGTCTCGCGACGTTCTGCAATTTCAACAACACCTTGAATGGCCGACTCAAAGCACAGTTGATTCGCGGAGCCGCCGATCGGGAAGTGCGTGCGAAACTGCTCCGGAAATCCAATTATAGCCTGGAAAGGGTCATAGAAGTGCTCCAAACTTATGAAAGATGTAGCCAGGACAACAGGGAGCCGGGGGACGGCCAGTCTCCATGGACGGCCGTCAACATGGCAAATCCCAGGCAAACGAGCACAAGCCATTGCCCGGGATGCAACTGCCCGGCGGGACCAGGGGCCACGGGTATCAACACCATACAAAGTGGGGGCGACGGGCCAGGGAACGCACTCCCCGACCCGGACGAGTTCGACCCGGAGATGGATGTTGATCTGTTCGCGGTGCAATGGGCAAGCCAGAGCCGGGCACAACACTGCCCTGCGTGTAAGGGACGTCATGACAAACTGCAGTGCCCATTTAAGAACACGCGCTGCTTCGCTTGCAGCGAGATCGGGCACGTCGCACGTGCTTGCCCGAACCGACGACAACAATTCGGGACCCAACCGAGGTGGTCGGGAACACAGCGGCGAGCCGAGGGACCGACACGCGCGCCGCACGCCGGTCAGGGCGCCGAGACAGCTAGGGGAAGCGGCAGCGCGGGGCCCAACTTTGTCGAGGCGGATCCGGAACCAGCCGCCCAATTCAACGGGTTCCTGGCGGGCGCGCACGCCCAAGGGCACGCCGGCGAACCGAGGGACCCACCGGCGAACGCGGACCCGTTCGACTTCCTGTTCCATGTGGAGGTACTCCCGGGAATAGGGGATTCCGCCGCGAGAACGGAAGGCGTCATGGCATTGGACCAGGTCACCGCAGGGCCTTTCGGGACGCGGGAGGCGGTCCTGGCCGACGTGGTGGTGGACGGGGTTACGTTTGCTATGGAGCTCGACACGGGAGCAGGAGTCACCATCATGGACGAACACTCGTTTCGCCGGGTATGGCCACACAGGCAGATCTTGCCTAGCCCACTGCGATTGCGGGTGTGGAACGGCACAGCAGTGCCCGTGGTAGGACAAGTGCCGGTCACGGCTCGGGTTCGAGGGTTCGAGGCCCAGGTGACCCTGCACATCGGCGAGGGGACAGGACCAACCCTGCTCGGCCGGGACTGGTTTTGGGCACTGGGCTACAAAGTGGTGCACGGCGACGTACCCACTGAAGTAGTCCAGGTCAATTGTGTACGCGCCAAACAAGGCCAACCAAACCGGACCCTGAGCGAGCAGAGGGCGGACTACCAGGAGAGGTACGAGTGTTTCAAACCAGGCCTCGGAACGTACACGGGCCCTCCGGTGCAATTGCAGGTCGATACGAGTGTTGCACCGATCCACCTAAAAGCACGCACCGTGCCGTACGCCCGGCGGGAAAAGGTGGGGCAGGAGTTAGACCGGCTGGAGGCAGCACGTGTGATAACGCCGGCGACATCGGCAAAATGGGCGACGCCACTCGTCGTCGTCGACAAACCGGATGGGGCCCCGCGATTGTGCGGGGACTATCGGCTGACGGTCAACAAGGCCCTGTCGCCGGACCCCTACCCGGTGACGACGCTAGATGAGGCGTTCGCCCAGCTGTCCAGCGGACAGGTGTTCACGAAGCTGGACTTAACGATGGCGTACGCGCAGCTGCCAGTTACGGCCGAGACAGCAAAAGTTCTAACTATAACAACCCATAAAGGTTTATACCATGTAAACCGCCTGGCTTTTGGCATCTCCACGGCACCGGCCATCTTCCAGCGCACAATCAATGGGTTGTTGCAGGGAATCCCGGGGGTGGTGGTGCTGTTGGACGATATCCTGCTGTCGGCACCAAACCGACGGCTGTTGTTACAGTTAGAGCATACGGTGCTCAGCCGGCTCAGCGAACACGGGTTTGTCTCCGCTATTCCAAGTGCGAATTTGAGGTGCGCCAAGTGCGATACTTAGGGCACGAAGTGTCAGCAGACGGGCTTAAGCCGCTGCAAGAACGCGTGCAGGACCTCAAGGACGCACCCGCGCCCGCATCCCCACAACAATTGCAGGCGTTCTTGGGTAAAATGGCATTTTACGACCGGTTCCTCCCGCGACGGGCGGAAGTGTGTAAGCCACTGTACGGACTCCTGGAAAAGGACGCCGACTGGAACTGGACCGATGCGCATGAAGCCGCGTTCCAGGGGGCCAAAGCACTGCTTTGCAGTGGGGAGGTCCTGTGTCACTATTCCCTCGACTTGCCCCTCATCCTGGGAGTGGATAGCTCTGCCTACGGGTTCGGGGCAGTGCTGGGGCACGTCATGCAGGACGGGAGTGAGCGGCCGATAGCTTACGCATCGTGCACGCTCACACCAGCGCAGCGAAATTACAGCCAACTCGACAAGGAGTTCGCGGCGGTCCTATTCGGCGTTACTAAATTCCACGCGTACCTAGCCGGAAGAAAGTTTACCATCCATACGGACCACCAACCGCTCGTAGGCATGGTGCAAAATACGGCGTCACCAGTAGCAAGCCCGAGAGTCCTGCGAGGCTTGCTACGTCTAGGGGCATACCACTTCGAGTTGGTGTACCGGCCACGCAAACGCGGATTGCCTAAGCCGGCTGCCATCCCCAAGGGTGGAGCAAGAGCAGGACATCACGGTCGCGTACGTACACCAAGTGGAAAGGACGCGATCGGCAGAATTTGCGGTTGCCCGGGTGGCAGAGGAGACAGCTAAGGACCCACTGCTGCAGCAGGTGTGGCGCTACACTGTCAACGGGTGGCCAATCAAGGTGCCAGCCGAGCTCGGCCCGTACCACCAAAAGAGGGACGAACTGACCACGCTGCGAGGGTGTCTGCTGTGGGGGGCTCGGGTCGTAATCCCAGCAGCAATGCGCGAGGGCGTCCTGAGTCGACTGCACGCAGGACACCCAGGGATCGTGCGGTCAAAGCAGGCCGCACGAACTGTCTTATGGTGGCCGGGGTTGGGGGAGGATATAGAAAGGAAGGTGCAGCTGTGCGCGGAGTGCCAGGCAACGCACCAGAGTGCACCGGCATCAAAGCCAACGCCATGGCCAGCGGCTAGACCATGGGGGCGAGTCCACATGGACTTCGGGGGGCCCCTACAGGGGAGCTACTTGTTGGTCATGGTGGATGCAAGCACCAACTGGCTAGAGGCGTTTTGGGTGCCGTCCCCAACCACGGCGGTGGTGATTGAGTGCCTGGGACGCGCTTTTGCCACCCACGGCCTTTGCGACGCGATTGTCACTGACAACGCGACATGCTTCGCGTCGCAAATGCTCCGCGCGCACCTGCAGGGCCTTGGGATCAAGCTGCTGCACTCGCCCCCATATTTTCCGCAAGCGAACGGTCCGGCGGAAAAAGGAGTGCAAACCCTTAAAATGATCCTGGGGAAGTTGCAAGGCACGAAGGAAGACAGGCTCTCCGCGGCGTTACACACCCACCGGAACTTGCCCGGGGCCGACGGCAAGACGCCCGCACAAAAACTGATGGGCCGGAAGCCGCAGACCGTGCTGGACAAATTGAACCCGACGACACTCCCAAACATCGAACCTGAGGGAAACGAACCAAGGTTCAAAAAGGGAGAAGCCGTCTGGTTCAAGATGTTCCAAGGGTGTAAAGAAAATTTCACGTGGAGGGCGGGAGAAATCCTGGAAACATATGGGTGCAAAGTGTATGATGTCAAACCGATGTTCCAGGACATGCCGCCCCAACGCAGAACTCAGGATCAGCTGCGCCGCCGGCGGGCGGACGACGTCGGCATGGCCAGAACCACCACCCGAGCGCCGCCCCCGTTCCGGTCACGGCGGTGGGCGCCGACGACCCCGGTGGGGCAGCTGGACTCGTCCTCGGACGAGGAAGAAGACATCGACGACCAGGGGCGCCCGTGGCCGGCGCGTACGCCGCGGTCGCCATCGCCGCGTCCCCGGCGAAGGCCGCGCACGCCCTCACCCCCCCGGCGAGGGCCGCGCACGCCGTCACCTCCCCGGCGAGGGCCGCGCACGCCGTCACCTCCCCGGCGAGGGCCGCGCACGCCGTCACCTCCCCGGCGAGGGCCGCGCACGCCGTCACCTCCCCGGCGAGGGCCGCGCACGCCGTCACCTCCCCGGCGAGGGCCGCGCACGCTGTCACCCCCCTGGCGACGGCTGCGCACGCCCTCACCCCCAGCAGCCGCAGCAGAGCAGCCCTGGCGGAACCCCTCCCCGCCAGCGGAGAACGTGGACACACAGAGGCCCAGGTTCGCGTCAACGCCCCAGCACGGCGAGGAGGCCAGTGGTTCGTACGAGCAGCAACAGCCGACGTACCATTGGACGGCGCGAGATGGGCAGCCACGACTGGTCGCGGGCGAGCCATCGGATCAAGAGGAGCAGGACCCGCCCCTCCCCTTCCCGCCCGAATCGGTGGTACGGCGCTCGTCCCGGAGAGCACAGCCAGCGACGCCACGGGACGGAGCACCGCGCCGGAACGACCGCCCACCGGCACGGTCCCCCAGCACGGTATCAAGCAACTCGCCAACCATCGTGTGGCCCCTAGGGACCACCAGGAACGACAAGAGAGTCTACCGCAAAGCCAAGCTCGAGTACCTGCGTCACGGGGGACCGCTGCCCACCTGGCCACCAGGCGTGGAAGACCCCACTCTGGCGAGGCGGCAGTTCAGTGTCTGGTCCGATTCCAACAGTTAGCCAAGCGCAACTTGTTTTGTAATCCGCGACCGGTAGTGCCCCTTTGTGCATTGACTCTGTATTGCCACCTTGGGCATTGACCCTCTAATTGTTTTGTGCCGTCATTGTGTTCCGGAATAAATCTACTGCTACTTAGCCACCAGCCGTCTCTTGTCTATCCCTACGTCTGGACTCAACAACATGATAATGCGATCAAAGACCGTGTTGAACAAATTATCTCTATGCTCAATCACACGGTTCATGAAGTAAGTTTTCCCAGCCCCTGTCCCACCGATGATGAGAGCAGTACAAGGATGCTGGAATCTTAGATCCATCTTCCACCGAATGTTACGTAAGACTATGCAACACACTTGCACAAAGCTTCTATTTATACCTGATCAGCGTTTCCAACTGCGCCCATGAGGCACGCTGTTTGCAGTCGTTAGGTATTTTCTTTTATTTTTTTTTTTTTTTTTTGTGGAAAAAATACCTTTCCCCTGTAGGCCTATGAAAAAATCCACAGTATATTAGTTTTTTTTTGTTTTGTTTTGTTTTTTAAAGACATAAATAACTATATACAAAGGAGCACTAACTATGAATCAAACAAATTATCCATGGCTTCCATAACTTCCTGATCCTCATCAATAATATTAATGTTAGGATTAAAACCATGAGGCACTGTACACTCCTGATCAATTCGCCTTCTTTTGGTATTTTTCGCCTGCCATTTCTTAGCAGCAGAACAAGTAACAATTTTCCATTGAGGCAATCGAACAATCTGTCGGGGAATAGGTACATTAATTATATCCTTATCCCCCAGAACCATAGACTTTAAATTTTCAAAAGTGATAAGTTCATCACACGATTTATTAATACTCATGCCCTTAACCTTGATGCAAACTTTCACATTAGAGGTATCACCACCGACAGCTACCTTGAAAGCGTAATTTTTAGGGCCTCCAGCCACAAACTCAGTAATAAAAGAGCCAGGCCCGTAGTCCTGCTCTATCTGGTCAACGAGATCACCCAGGTGACTACCCACAGGTAGCTCAGTTTCACCAGGGCGGCTGATATAAGCTACACTGTCAGTGTCATGATAAATGGCTCTTTCCTTGACAATATCTAAGTATTTGTAAAGATGTATCCGACCGAAGCAAGTCGTAAAGGCGGCAAGTACAAGGGAGGAAGTAGGAAGAGACTCCTCTGTGTCATTAATTGGCATATAAGTTACTTGCAAACAATCATCACTCAAATCCAACAAAGCACCTGACATATGCTGAAAGAAGACCGTCAACACCAGTCTCGGGATCATATTGCTTGGTACCAGGATACTGGTAAACTTCGTGAACAGAAATAATTTGATAACCAAGCTGTACAGCTAACTTTAGCTCTGGAGCACACCAAGTGCTAGTCATATAACGCTGTGCAGGATCAGTGTGTTTACAAACACCATCCTCACTTTCACTCTCCACACAAGATTTACAAAGAGGGAACATTAATTTCCCATTGCACTTATAAGGCAAAACTGGTATAAACAGATCAGAGGGTGGAAGAACTGTACATTAATCATCCCATTACATTTATCAAGGGAAGGCATCTCAGGATTACCTTGTAAGAATATAGTAGGATGACCATACACATAAGCAGATCGGAGGTTTGCATTAGGATACTCCGAGGTCACATCCATCATTTTAATTTTTTCCCCTTTGCTAAGATCAGCTTTGTACGCCCACTTTAAGGCACTAGTGCGTCCACCACAGAGGGCGTCGCGAAGCACAAGGGGTTCCATTCTCGTGGTTGGATGGTCTTCAAAATAAGCTTTGGTGTCAGGATCACTCTCAAGTTCATCTTTGAATTCACACTCCCATTTTTCGATAACTAGATAACCTGCTTTTCTAAAGATGGCTGAAATTCGCAAGGTGTTCTCATACCGATTTTCATTACAATCGGCTGTAACTGGGAAGTGCTTAGGGCACTGGTGCCAATAATCACCATGAAACTGATAAATACGTTTTTCAACTTTTCCATCAGCTTTCTGAAGTTCAACATAACCATCAACAAGACGGCCCAGAACGGAAACTTCGCGGTGTGAATAAATAGTCTGAATTGTTTGTCCTAGTTTAAAAGATTCATAATCAAGCCACTTCAGAGCAATGTGAGACTGTTTACCACGGCCATGATATCCACCAGGAGGCACTATCCCGATTGTGTCGGGTTGAAGGAAATTGCGTCGAAACGCAGACATGCAAGCACTAGAGAGAGTGATAGAATGGAATATAGAATCAAACCCTGCTGTTTCTTCGGAAAGCTTTCTGAAAGCAATGCAAGCTTGACGTAGAATGGTGACATCTGAGATGCAATAATCTATTAGCTCTCTCCTGAAGTTAAAAACATAATTCTCGGTAGCAAGATCATCGTACCAAGAGTTAAACTCAGATGCTGCCTTAGCTTTCATGCCATCAACACAATAAAATTCTTTGCCAAGCAGAGGCCCCTCATAATTATAGAACTGCGGTTTGTTTGCAAGATAAGGCCAATAACCTTTCTTCAGCTCTGTCAACCCGAAAGATTTCGGCATAGCACTGAGTGGCATCGTAAGAAACATAAGACTGTCAATAAACTTCCAGTTACAGACTTTCATCGACAGAATTTTAGCACCTTGAAGTGTTAGTTCAGGCTTGATTCGCCGAGCAATCATTTCGTGCAGTACAAATACGGCATCAAAGCTTTTGGCGTTGTGGGCCACAATTAAAAGTTAGAAGAGAAAGATTGCAAGTAATCTAAAAACTGACCCATGACATTAACATTTGGATTATCAAGATTGCGGAAAACATGTTGACGATTTTTACAAATCGTGCAGAAATAATCATTTTGGGGAATTTCTTTGCATTGCTCACAGACTGATTGGCACACCAACAGATTAGGTTTATGTTCAAAAACATTGTCTGTACCATCGAGAGGATCACATTGTGTCGTTTCGATGTCATAGTAAATTGTTAGGTAATGTTTCTTAGTACTTTTTTCCTTTTCTTCCCAGGGTTGCATATAGCACAAATGGTTTTCTCTCACATTTTCTTTACACATTTTACAGTAGACAAATCCACACATATGTTTTCGTCCACGCAAAGTACTATATGATTGCTCACAACCATGGCAAAAGCGAAATGTATCACACTTCGTTCCATCACTCTGCGGTAATTTTACTGTTTTATGCAATGCAAGGCACTCGTTACCAGCAAAATGGTGTTGGCAATCAGGACATCGGATTAAAGGACCAGTGTGCTGATTAGGACTAAGGCAACGGCTACAAGAATCGGTGCATTTATGTTCACCCTTATGATCATAAAATACTACACACTTTTCACATATAAATTTCTTGTTAAATGCTTGGCATGGATACAAGATGGCATAAAAATGTTCATTATGCAGTAAAAGATATAAGTTCTTACGGGCAGCAGTATATTCACCCTTGAAAACACACTCTTTACCGACCTTATCGGTAAAAACACAAAGCCTGTAATCAGGCAAATTATCCTGCAGCTCCCTCACTTCATCAAGTCCACAAGGTTTTGTGGTGTCAATGCCTGCACGTTCACATAAACTCTTAGCTTCTTTTTCCTGGATGACTGATCCAGGTTTTTTCATTCTACAGAATGCAAACCTACTGACACTCTCACGGGCTTTCGCAACAACAACAGAGCGTGCTAAACACATAAAATCATTATTATCAGGGGAGAAAATAGTTTTACTGGCAACAAGTCTCTCTACCCACTGATCTATACTCTCATTCGCAGCATGTGCAGTACGACGACCACCAGCATGAGGAGTAGGAATGTGAATATAAGATATTTTCAGTTTACCTTCTGTCAAGAAAGCTTGATTCGAATTCAAGACTCGGCTGAGTTTGTCAAGAACCACTTTACCATTAATTTGATCTGAATTTCTCAAATAGAACCATATCGGGTTATGCGAGTTATCGACATTGTGAATTTCAACGATAGCCCTATCATCACCTTTAGCGTTAACGGCGTCCCTTTGCCTGTTAAGCATCGTGTCAAACATGCCGCTCATCAACTCCTCCGAAGGGAGGGTGTCCCCCAACCCCTTTACCAGCATAACCTCTTCCCTGAACTTTGTCTTGAATCTCTTCAGCTCGCGTTCACGGGACTCGAGAACCTCCAGGGTCGGACACTCCTCCTCCTCGACGTCCTCCCGAGGTCGCTTTAACCCCGACGGACCGGGTTGGGGAGACCCCTGCGCCACACGGGACGGCCCCGGTTTCGGCGACGGAGAGCGACGCTCTGGTTCACTGACGGGTGCAGGAACTTCCCTTTCAGCACTCCCACCCACCATAGCCATCGCATATTGAAGCGTGCGCTCCGCATCAGGATCCTGACTGCCCGGCAATGCGATGTAAGCATTATAACCCGCTCTTAGAAAGAGGGGAAGACGGGGGTCCTCGCGGTCCTCCGGAGGAGCATCAAGAAGGTCAAGGAGCAGTATCGAATACGCTTCACTTAGATCCTCATCTGTATAGAAGCATCCACCTTCCCACTCCTCCAAAATAGACTTAAGTCTAGACTCCATACTGATCACTAAGTCTTAAAAAGACAGAACTTCAAAAAGAAGTAAGGTTAGCCTTTAGAAAGGCAGTTGGATCGATTGAACGATAGCGCACTTTAGCTTCTGATACTTCTGAACTCTTTCTTCTCTCAACGATGAATGATACGAGACGACGGGGAAGCTCTGGTTTTATGCAGTGGTGTTAGTTCTGATTTTCGCCGCTAGACGGCGCCACTAGCTCAGCGCTCAGAGCGGCTGACCAATCAGAGCGGAGCAAGTGACGTCACCATCCACCTGCACCGAGAATGCAAGTACAAACAAGTTCACCGCGTCTTTCCGGGCGCCGCTGCACCAGCGCGGCAGCACCCCTGCAGCGCCGCGTTAGTTCCGTTTTTCGCCGCTAGACGGCGCGCGTCGCAGGGGGCAGCACAGCTGTACCGAGGGTTCAAGTACCGCGGCCCACTCCGCCCGTGCCTTCCCCCGGTGCCGTTGCACCGCAGCGCACACCAGTGCAGATACAGGCCCACTCTACCCCTTGTTAAGTCCTGGCCGTCTCGGCCCAGCGGCACCGCACTGCACCGCAGTGCGCCGAGGCTACAAGCTCAGTCCTGCGTACCGTGAGTGCTTGTACTGGCCGCGTTAGTGTGACCACAAACAAGCGACTGGTGCGAGCATGAGAGTGCTAGCGATACCGCAGCGTTTTCACAACGGGAAATACCCCACGTCCCCCGGGGTTCTGTGGCGATACCCCGCGCAGAACTCTGGCATACGTCTGCCATACCAGTGGTGTCGGTGTTGTTTTTTAAGAATGTCTGCTCTGAACTCCACCACACTTCTTTCCAAATTAAAGGGGTGCTAACAGTCTCTTCACTGTGATAGTGGGTCTCAAAATATTTCTGAAGTCTTTCCTCCTCACTGACCATGACTTTGTCAGAGTTCAAGTGTGGGATTTAAAATGAGCAAGTTAAAATGTTTTTAGCTGAGTGACGATGCACTCATGTTGTCAATTCAGAGCGACCAAGTCACAAAACAATTCATCAGACTTTCACGATCTTTCTTCCGAGCCATCTCGATTCAATGTTAGGATAAGGATCATGAGTGGGTAACGGGCAGATACATATCAAATGAAATGTTTATTAAAAACAATTAAAAGTAGACAAGGAATTTGCCTAAAAATAAATAGACAGACATTTTTTTTAAAAGGGGCTAAAAAGAAAATAATTTAAAACATCTTTTAAAATGTCATAAAAATATCATGTGCAAGGGTAAGCACTTGTCACAGAGTCATTTTCTTTTCAACAAAGCGAGTTTTGAAAATGCTAAAGTGTTCCGCTTTGCCAAGAGATAAGGAGGCCCCAGGACGGTGACAGCGGCTGGAGCGACATGACCGATACAGAATGGTTTGGTGTCTCCCACTACGATAAAGTCTGTCCAGGATGCAGAGCCTACGTCATTGAAGGACGCACGTATGGGTTTACCCGACACATGGAAATCAAGAAAGAGAGTACTAAGATGGCCACTCTGATGCGAGCCAACCTACGTTGCATCCCACATGCCCAACTCTCGTCGTCTGTGATCGGGCTCGACGAAACAAAGCCGCTAGCTGTCAGAATCTTTTTAAGATTGTTGGGTTATATCGATTGTGATACTATTACGCTGCGATAGTATAGAAGTCTGCATCCAGTCGATCGATAATTGTGCAGGATTCATAATTGTTGTATCGTGCATTATATCGTGTAGAGTGGATTTGCTTTCGTGTGTGAAAATTTCTGTGATCTCATTTAAGTGTATTAATATTTCGTGTGCTTCATGTTTTAGTTTAAGTTTTAGTTCTGTGATAAGTCTTGCTCTACAGAGTACCTACAGTATTGTGCTTCCCCGCGTCGGTAGCTAGCTTTTAAGATCTTACTTTTATTTTTGAAAACGTCTTTTATCTTAATATTCATCACATCAGCTATTTAAGTGTGACGAGAGGTGGACTGCTTTCCATTTTGTTATTAATACATTTAATCTCAAGTTCGCCATTTAAACGTGTGTAACGTAAACCATGTATTTACTCGTTCTCTCGTTCTTTACCCAAAAAAAAAAATGACGCGCACTGCTAACCCCGGGCACAAGGGAGTGTCACGGAGTGTCACAAAAGTCGCCTACAGTCTGACTCAGCTCGGAACGAGCCTGGCGAGGTTCACTTGCCTCCTTAGCCACCGCAGCAACACTTCTACCTGCGTGCGGAGGCGGGGACGGGGACCCTCCCCGGGACCCTCCCGACGAGCTCCATGATGGGGGCGCGGGCGGGACAAAAGACGCTGCATGTCAATAACTTTTTAACTCCAGTTCAACTATAAAATTCAAGCCTTTTTAAATATGTGTCCCCGACTTAGCGTTAAAAATTAACTAGGGGTACGCGCCGTTTAGTTTGGGCGCGTAGTCGGCGAGCGATGTGAGTTTACAAATTTTTAGACAAGGATTTGAATCAAAAAAATTTCTGACGAATTGGTTGAGTGCGTTAAAAGGTCGTCTCAAGAGGTGCTTTGGCGTTTACTTCGTGACCGTACCCGTCTGTGCCTTGATACACAAAAGAAAGGGCCAGAAAGACATCGCCTGGTAAGCCAGAGGTGCGGATACAGTCCCTAGATAGCCACCTTAGAGGTAGGCAAAGAGTCATACTTTGCCCCAGCAGTTAGGCAAAAAGTGCTATGCCTACCCCCCCTCCCTAGGCTGGCTCTGGATCAGCCACTGGGTAGGCATACACTGAAGCATTGCGGGCTTGCCCTGCCCACTCGGGCAGCGAGCAGGCGGTGGCCTGCGCCTGTACCGAGGACCCCGGTAGCGCCGCCTGTGAGGTAGGCCACCATCCCGTCCTGCGGCACACCGGTGTGGGGGCGGTGGTCTGCCTTGCCCCTGTCGTCTTCGCAGGGGCAACGTGGGCCACCGTCTCCGCGCCGGTGCGTTGCGGGACGGGTCGGCCACTTCACAGGCGCTACGGGCATTTAAGAGGAGGTCGTGCGGCGCTGCGCTGCGGAGCGGACGCGCGGCGTAGGGCTCCGTAATCCAAGTCGCGTTTTCGATGGTAAAAATGACACCATCTCCGCAATATTCCGTAGCCGGCTACCTAACCGGCCCCTCTAGCCGGGCCATTGGTAGCAACATCGTGCACGCCCCCCGTCGCGAGTTACCGCCCCTTTCGCCTCTCGCCACGCGGTGTCATGCCGCCCGGCCATGGCGGGAGCCCGGCCGAGGGCCCCCCGGTGTGCTAGTGATGCAGTGTGTGTGTGTGCCCCCGTGCAAGTGTGTGTCAGTGCCTCAAGGAAGTGTGTGCGACCGGCCTATGGGCCCAGTGAAGTGTCTTCCAGTGCCAGTGCCTTTCCCCAGCTCCCCCAGCTCCCCCAGTGCCGCAATTTTGAGGTTAGGATCCCAGACCCCGGCCTAGTGTGTCGCAGACGGGCCAGGGAAGGTGGACATCGGCAGGCCACAGGCCAGTCGGCCCGCGAACTTGAGTCAGTGCACCGGGTCAGGCGACAAGTGCACCGCGCACGCTACGAGTCCGAATCCCGTACCGCACCGGGGCAGCCCGTTCGCGAGCCCAGCGCAGCACACAGGTGGATTACTGGGTCAAGCGGCGGCAAAGTGCACCGAGCCCAACACGTGCCCCGCGATACCACGCGGACCCCGACGGAACGCGAGTGACGCCGCACCGCACGCGGACGCGACACCGGCCACCGCGACTACGTGTACCCACAGAAGCGCTGCAACGTGCAACGCAGCGACGGCACCCCCGCGAGGGGCCTACGCGAAAACGCGGCGACCGCGATGGTGAAGTGTGGAGTGAAGTGAGGTGAAGTGAAGTGTAGTGAAGTGTAGTGAAGTGTAGTGAAGTGAAGTGAAGAGAAGTGAAGTGAAGTGAAGTGAAGGGAAGTGATATCCAGTGTTCACGAGAGTGGGAAAAGGAATGGGAAACGCACGAGCAGACGCGGGGCAAAGGGCTGAGATGAAGACGGCACGGGCCGCCGCCGCCCCGGGCCTCAAGGGGCTGGAGCCCGCGGACCTCCGGGCGTATCGGGGACCCACCGCCACAACAAATACCCCCCACGCAGTCGTGAAACAGGCAGTCATGAGTGACAACGGGGATTGCTTGTTTGACGCGGTTGCGCATCAGCTGGTGGGCGGGCCACGGGACGGCGGACGCCTCAAGTCCACCAGCGCCAAGCTCAGACGGCTCGCAGCGGCCCGCTTGCGGAGAAAGACGACCGACGTGCTATGGAGAGAGACGATGCTGGACAACATCGACAGCTGCCCGGAGGCACGCGGGTACGGAAGACTGCTGACACCCGAGAAGAAAATCGAGGCGTTCCTGAGTGATCTCGCAGACCCCGCCAAGGGGGTCTGGGGAGGCGCAGAGTCACTGCAAGCCCTAGCGGAGGCCTTCGACCGGCCCATCCTGGTGTACGGCGAAGACGGCAGCGTGCACAGGTTTGGAAGGGAGGACGGCACGGGTACTCCCCTCCGCCTCTCCTACGAAAACGGAAACCACTACAACAGCGTCATCAGCATATCACCGATGATAGTGGTAGACGAGGTGGGGGAGGGATCGGAAGAGGAGCAGGACCCGAGTGTGGCAACCACGGCGTCACAGGAGGCAAACGGGTTGCCTACCCTGCCGGCGCGCACTCCTCCGGGGGCGGGAGCGCAGGACGCAGGGTGCAGTGCGGGCGGACCGGGCGCACCTAGCGGGCACCCCCCACCACCGGGGCTGGTGGAGGAGGCTCGGCGGGTGGCGGTGCTGCTGTGCGAAGAGCTGGCCGCACGGGCCACGGAGGGCACGGAGGGCCCCGTGGAGTCAGAAGGGTGGCCTACCCTATCGGCGGAGACCGGGCTCCGGACGGCGCAGAGCAACGAGCCGGGAGGGGCCGCAGAGGGGACGTCCAGAAACAACCAGGACGGGCGAGGAAGGAAACGGAGGGGAAGGAGAAGTCGGGTGAGGCCGCCCCCCAGGCCCATGGAGGATAAAGCCATGCGCACAAACTTGAATGCACGAAGACTGGCCGCCGTGGAACCAGGGAGAGCAGGGGCGGTGGAGTGCGACGCGGGCTGGGTTAAATTCGTGAAACCCGTGGCCGGGGCTAAACACTCGGCAGCGGCACTGGCCCTGCAAGGCAGGACGGCCGGGCAGGGGCCAGCGGGCAGCGGCGCGGCGACGGGACAGGGTCCCAAGGGAAACTATATCTCCCAGGAGGCCAGGAGTTTTCTGCGGGGGGTCGCGGAAGAAGAAAAGGTGGTCGTAGAGGTCTATGAAGAACGGCAGAGATATGCCCTACGGCCGCGAGGAAAACCTACCAGGGGCCCATACCGGCTACTACACATCGCGGGCACGTTTCTCAGCGTGGAGGAAGTGGCACCCCTGACACGAGCTCCCCCCGTGAGCGCGCTGCGCACTCCCTCCGTACAGATGGGCAGCGCCACGCTGCGTGCCGCGAGGCCAAAGAGGAAGAGACCGCTGGTCATCGCCACCTGGAACGTGAGGACGCTGTGGGCGGCGGGAGCCGCCGACACGGTGGCCAAGGAGCTAAGGAGGCACGGCGTGCACATCGCGGCCCTGCAGGAGATGCGGTGGCTGGGGGAGGACGTCATCAAGATCGCGGGGTACTATTTCTTCTACGGGGGGCAGGATTCCAGGCACGAGCTGGGCACGGGATTCGCCGTTCGGGAGGACCTTGCCAGCGCGGTCCAGGACAGGGCCAGCCTGTCGCCGCGGTTGTCCACACTGAGAGTCTTGGCGCGACCGTACAACATCACGCTGGTGAACGCCCACGCTCCCACGGAGGACGACGACCCGGAGGCGAAGGACGAGCACTACAACGAGGTACAGACGGCGGTCCAAGCTGTGCCGGGGCAGGACATGCCTATTCTGCTGGGGGATTTCAATGCCCAGGTGGACCGGGCGGCGCCGACGTGCGGGCGGCACGGCCTGCACGGGCAGGCAAACGACAACGGAGAACGTCTGAAGGAGCTGGCGGAGATCACGAACATGGCCATCGTCTCCACATTCTTCCCAGGCTCCTTTTGGGAGAAGATCACGTGGAGGTCCCCAGACAAAGTGACAAAGACCCAGATAGACCATGTCCTCGTCCCACACCGATACCGCAGCAACGTCCTGAAGGTGGCCACGGTGCCCGAGGCCAACTGCGGGTCTGACCACGGCCTTGTTAGAATGCACCTGCACCTCCGCCTCAGGAGCAGGAAACCGGCAAGGAAAGACAAGTCAATGCCCAAGAAGTACGACACCACGGCACTACTCCACTTCCGCAACCAAGACTACGAAGACACCATAACAGCCCTGCTCATGAGTACGGAGGAGCCAGAGGACGTGGACGCCAAGTGGGCGCGGGTGGAGTGCGCCATCAACACGGCGGCGGAAGAGTGCCTAGGGCGGGCGGGGAAACCCCAGAAAGAGGGATGGAGAACGAAGGAGTGCGACGAGGCCCTGGACAACAGGAGGAAGAAGTGGTTGGAGTACCTCGCGGAGGAGAGGGAAGGACCGGCACCGGACGACGCCCCTGCTGCCCCCGCCCAAGCGCAGTCACCATCCTCAACGGCGGGGACGGCCCCCCCCACGTATGCTACACCCACTGAAGACCAGCCACGGAGGGGCTTTTGCGCGGCGGCCGCGCCTGGCCACCCAGGACAGCGCCCCCAGCACACCGGACAACACCCCCAGTGGGCCGCAAGGCGCTCTGGACGCATACCTCACCGCGGCCAAGGACGTCACCAGGACCTGCCGCAAGGCCAAGCGGAAGTTCCTGCACGACCAGCTGGATGCGATAGAGGCCAGCAAGGATGCGGGCGACAGCAAGGCCTTTTACGCTAAAGTCCGAAAAATGAAGCCTTTCTCGGGGGGACGCATCAACGCACTCAGGGGGGCGGACGGTGCCTTGAAAACCGCTGCGGAGGACATCCTGGGGTGCCTACACGCGCATTTCGAAGCCCTCAACAACACCCCGGACCCGGCGGACCCACCGGCAGCGGTGGCGGAGGAGGAAGTAGTGACAACGGAGGTCCCCCCGCCGACACTGGCAGAGGTCGAGACGGCCATGGGTCAGTTGAAGAGGAACACCGCCCCGGGACCGGACGCCATCCCCAACGTGCTTTTGAGGAAGGGGGGAAAGGGACTCGCGGAGGCCCTGCACAGCCTGTTCTCCCAGATCTGGGACGAGGAGACCATACCGACCAGGTAGACGGAGAGCGTGATCGTGCCGCTGCACAAGTCCGGCAGCACCATGGACTGCAACAACTTCAGGGGGATCACGCTCCTCAACACGGCCTATAAGCTGTTTACCATCCTGGTCAAGTGGAAACTGGACCCCTTCTCGGAGGCAGCCATCGGCGACTATCAGTGCGGCTTCCGGAAGGGGAGATCAACGATGGACCAGATTTTCACTCTGCACCAGATCAGGGAGAAGAGACGGAAGAAGAACCTGGACACCCACGTCGTGTTCATCGACTTCAGGAAGGCGTACGACACAGTTCATCGGCCCAGCCTGTGGAACGCCATGAAGCAGCTGGGCATTCCCCTGAAGCTAGTAAGCCTGGCGCGCGCGTGCCAGGAGGACGCAACCAGCAGGGTGCGTACCGCACTGGGGCTGTCGGAACCGATCAGGCTGGCGATGGGACTGAAGCAGGGTGATATTCTGTCCCCCGGCCTGTTCAGCCTTTGCCTCGAACACGCCCTTCGCGGGCTGTACCGGGACGTCACTCAGGAGGGGGCGGACCTCCTACCGGCGCTGCTGGCGTACGCAGACGACATCGCGCTCGCCACGGCGACGGAGGAGGAGGCCCGCGCCATCACGGCCAACCTGGCGGCCAGGGCGGAGCGGTACGGCCTGCACATCAACGCCGGCAAGACGAAGTACATGGTCATGAGAAGAGTGAAGGCGGGACAGAGGTACCAGCGCCCGGCGCCCCTGCAAGTGGGGACCATGGCTTTCGACAGCGTGGAGACATTCAAATACCTGGGGGTGACTTTTGCAGCGGATCATTCCCAGGCTCCAGAAACCCGGGCCAGGAGGGGAGGCGGGACACGGGCCGCTGGAGCCCTGCGCACCGTCATGAAGAGCAAGCGCGTGTCCGTCGCCACGAAGCACAAGATATACGAGACGGTCATACGGCCCGTCGTCATGTACGGAGCGGCAGCGATGACGCTCAACAAACGGGAGAAGAGCTCCCTCGCTGCATTCGAGAACACCATCATCCGCAGGATGGCGGGGGCCTTCTTCTGCCCCGAGAAGGACCGGTACGTGCTACCGCGGGTGGAGGACGCCAGGAGCACCACGGGGCACACCAAGAACATCCTGCGCCAGATAGACCGTGCGGCCCTGAAGTGGGCGGGGCACGTCGCGCGCGGATCATGCAGCGGGGGAGCCCGAGCTGCGTTCAGAGCTGCCCTCCCCGGCCCCAACGCGCTGGGCCGGCCTCCGAGGGAGTGGGTGCAGCAAGTCATCGAGACGGCGGCCATCCTCGACATCGACGACTGGGAGGCGGTGGCGGCAGACCGTGAGGTCTGGAAGGACGTGTGCGACGCGGCAGGAGGACTCCCCGACCCCTATCTCGAGTGGCTGCTGGAGAAGAAGAACCGGAGGACAGCTGCAGCGGCACCGGGGGACAACACACGGCAAGAAGAAGAGGGAGTGGACACCCCGGACTCCCCCCGTCGCTGAGCGGGTGAGCTAAACACGCAAAAATCCCTCCCCCCCCCCATCCCCGGGCGCTCCTAGAAGCGCGGAGGTGAGCCCCACACCACCGCGCTAGGCACTTGCTAAACAACTAGGGCGTCCCATCGGTCCCCGGAACCACATTGGAACCCTGAAGCCTGACTGCTGTCTACACGGCTCGGCCCAGGGGAAAGGTGTGGGAGGGGCGCTCGGCTGGGAGAAATCCCCAGCGACCCAATATGTAAGCTGGGTACCTGTCCGGCCTATCCCACTGGACACCTCGGTGTTCAAATGGTCGGCGGCACCCAGTCAGTATGGTCAGAAAGCGGCCGCTAACTATATACCAACCAACCAACCAACCAACCAGGACATCACTGTTAGACCTCCTTAGGTCGAGGACACAGAACACTTTAACATTTACAAGACCCACTTTGTTAGAAAATGAAACTGCGACAAGTGCTTACCCTTGCGTGTGACAGATTGTCACAGAACTTGAGTGTCTACGACATAAAGGGAGTCTCCATCTCCCTACACGTCTTCATCTCTCCTCGGATTCTTCCTGAGAGGGGAGTTCTTGACATTCACGATCACTGACTGGAACCAGAGAACAACGGGGTTATGAAACAAGTAATTATTCTGAAAAAATACAAACGTTAAATAATATTAAAAAAAATTACCTTAGGGCGATCGAAGTCATGACTCCTTCTGGCAGCGAATGACCGGCGCATTTCTTCGCCGGAAACAACATCGGCTGGGGCCCTTTCACCCCCCACACGCCTGATAGGCGAAGTTCTCACCCCCATCAACTGCAACATAACAAAGACTACATTTTTAAAAAAAACTGGGTACACATGAAAAGACAAGGAAAGTAAAAATTCATCATAAAACTACTCACCATTAGAGGTCTTTCATCATGGCGCGGCTGAACCGCCTTGTACGCCGACAATGCTGAGGCCTTCCTATTCCTTGCAGCGAATGCAGCAGCCGACTTCTGTCGCATGGCATCTAGTGCATTGTTAGCGACCTGCTGGGCTTCCGCGGCTTCAGCGTGTGCAGACGCCGCTCTTGCGCGAGCCTTGGCGTGCTCGAGTCTAGCCGCATCCTCTTCACGACATGCCACCCGAACGTTCGCTTCTGCGTCTTCCAGCTCCCTCTTCGCGACCTTGATGGGAGACGTCAGCCCACAGTCAAGGTTGCCGAGACGTCTCTTCACAGACCGGTGTGAAGTTGGCCACAAAAAAATTTGTGGACGGGTGTGAAGTTGGCCACAAAAAAATTTGTGGCCACAAAAAAGCTTTTCATGCTCCGACTATAGCCAGCTGCCATCTAGGGTGACCACCCATCCCAAGGTCTTCCCAACAGCCGCTGATGGCCCTGAGCCATTCCCAACAGGCGCTAATGGCCGTGAGCCATCGAGCCCCCGCTGGGGCACGGGCGATGCAGGCCGCTGTCCGGCGGGTCTGCCTACCTCCCAGGGGCATTTTTGGAAAAATCGCTAATACGTGGCCCCATGGACCCCCGATGAGGCCCAGTCGACGCAGACCGCTGTCCAGCGGGTCTGCCTACCTCCCAGGGGCAGTATTCACAAAATCGCTTATACGTGGCCCCATTAGCCCCTGAGGGGCCCAGTTGATGCAGGCCGCTGTCTGGCGGGTCTGCCTATCTGCCAGGGGCAGATTTCACAAAATCACTAATACGCGGCCCCATGGACACCAGATGAGGCCCAGTCGATGAAGGATGCTGTCCGGAGGGTCTGCCTACCTACCAGGGGCAGTTTTCACAAAATCGCTTATACGTGGCCCTATTGGCCCATGTGGGGCCCAGTTGATGCAGGCCGCTGGCCGGCGGGTCTGCCTACCTCCCAGGGGCAGTTTTCGCAAAATCGCTTATACGTGGCCCCTTTGGCCCCCAGTGGTGCCCGGTTAATGCAGACCGCTGTCCAGCCGGTCTGTCTACCTCCAAGGGGCAGATTTCACGAAATCGCTTATACGGGGCTTCTGGCTTTCCGGAAGGCCCCGGCTGATGCAGGCCGGTGCCAGACGGGCTTGTCTACCTCCCAGGGGCAGTATAAAGAATGAGGCCTGAACTCTACCCCCGATGCAGACCGCTGTCCGGCGGGTCTGCCTACCTCCCAGGGGCAGTTTCTTCAAAATCTCTTATCCGTGGTTACCCGGCCCCTCTGAGCGCCCCAGTTGGTGCAGGCCTCTGCCTAGCGGGTTTGCCTACCTCCCAGGAGCAGTATCAAGAATAAAGCCTGTATGCTACCCCATTGGGCCCTGATGAGGCCCACTTGATGCAGACCGCTGTCTGCGGGTCTGCTTACCTCCCAGGGGCAATTTCGAGAAACGCTCTTGCATGTAGACCCCATGGCCACAGGCGGGGCCCAACCGATGCAAACCAATGTCCGGTGGGTCTGCATAGCCTCTAGGTGCTATTTCCACCAAAAACGCCTCCATGAGGCCCACATGGCCCCAGTCCAAGCCCAACCGATTCAAACCAATAGCCACGGTTAAAACTGTCGGCAACAATTATGTCAACTATCCCTCAACTAGGCTGTGGCGCTGATCTGTTGGTTTCTCTGAGCAGAGTGGCACATTGAGGCGAGTTGACAAAATTGATGCCAAATGGATCTCGGACTTTTCCGGACATTTTCCGGCGATTTAATGGTCCGACCTCCCGCTGAGAAAGTGGCGGCCCCGTCGGGGTCGGCAACAATTATGTCAACTACCCCTCAACATGGCTTGGGCGCTAATGCTCCAAGTTCAACTGTGTCGAATCGCTGAGACAGGCACTTTGAAGCGAGTTGACAAAATTGATGTTAAAGAAAAATCGGACTTTTCCGGACATTTTCCGGCGATTTAATGGTCTGGCCTCCCGCTGAGAGAGTGGCGGCCCCGTCGGGGGTCGGCAACAATAATGTCAACTACCCCTCAACATGGCTTGGGCGCTAATGCTCCAAGTCCAACTGTGTCGAATCGCTGAGACAGGCACTTTAAAGCGAGTTGACAAAATTGATGTTAAAGAAAAATTGGACTTTTCCGGACATTTTCCGGCGATTTAATGGTCCGACCTTCCGCTGAGAAAGTGGCGGCCCCGTCGGGAGTCGGCAACAATTATGTCAACTACCCCTCAACATGGCTTGGGCGCTAATGCTCCAAGTCCAACTGAGTTGAATCGCTGAGACAGGCACTTTAAAGCGAGTTGACGAAATTGATGTTAAAGAAAAATCGGACTTTTCCGGACCTGACCTCCCGCTGAGAAAGTGGCGGCCCCCTGGGGGGTCGGCAACAATTATGTCAACTACCCCTCAACTTGGCCGTGGCGCTGATCTGTTGGTTTCTCTGAGCAAAGAGGCACATTGAGGCGAGTTGACAAAATTGTTTCCGAATGAAAATCGGACTTTTCCGGACATTTTCCGGCGATTTTATGCTCCGACCTCCCGCTAATAAAGTGGCGGCCCCGTCGGGGGTCGGCAACAATTATGTCAACTACCCCTCAACATGGCTTGGGCGCTGATCTGGTGGTTTCTCTAAGCAAAGAGGCACTTTGAAGCGAGTTGACAAAATTGTTTCCGAATGAAAATCGGACTTTTCCGGACATTTTCCGGCGATTTAATTGTCCGACCTCCCGCTGAGAAAGTGGCGGCCCCGTCAGTGGTCGGCAACAATTATGTCAACTACCCCTCAACATGGCTTGGGCGCTAATGCTCCAAGTCCACCTGTGTCGAATCGCTGAGACAGGCACTTTGAAGCGAGTTGACAAAATTGATGTTAAAGAAAAATCGGACTTTTCCGGACATTTTCCGGCGATTTAATGGTCTGACCTCCCGCTGAGAGAGTGGCGGCCCCGTCGGGGGTCGGCAACAATAATGTCAACTACCCCTCAACATGGCTTGGGCGCTAATGCTCCAAGTCCAACTGTGTCGAATCGCTGAGACAGGCACTTTAAAGCGAGTTGACAAAATTGATGTTAAAGAAAAATCGGACTTTTCCGGACATTTTCCGGCGATTTAATGGTCCGACCTTCCGCTGAGAAAGTGGCGCAAGGGGGAACGACTCCTCTCAGCCGTGTACTAGGCACTATATATAATAGTATTATAGTATTATACAAATATTATAGATGTATTATAGTATTATAAGGTATTATAGGCATTATAAGGTATTATATAGAATTATAGGTATTATAAACGTATTATAAACGTATTATAAACGTATTATCAATGTATTATAAGAAGTTTAAACGGCCTATGAGGTGGTGCGCCTCGTGAGTAGGCAACCTAATTAACACGGGCAATACCCCGCGTCTGAATCTACGTTCGCATGGGGTATTGCTGAATTCGATGACCGGCGGCTAGCAGTCCAGCTATGCCGGGCTTTGTTGGGTTGGTGTGCAGCATGTTGGAAGAAAAAAGAGTGGGTGTACGTCATTTGTGAAGATGATGAATCATGGTGAGTTTATAGTTGTAACATCGTGAGCATGGCTCTAGAACTAGAATAACATTTAGGTGAACGATTCAAAAAACAATCTTTTTTCAATTCAGCTGTTAAAATTGCAAAGTTTTAGAATATGTACAGTACAGCTTCTGTGGATTCGAAGGAGGTTAGACTACTCTATATGCAATGTTAAAATTCCTTTCTCAAGTGATATTGGCCAAAATCCAAAATCAAGAAGCAAAGCAGGACTGCCAAAAGTCTCTAAATGTCTCTCAAGTTAAGTCAGCAGAGTGGGTCACTGGATTATGAACCAATCGGCCTACCTCTCAGATAAAAAAAAATTATCACTTTCACTCAACACACTCTTACCCCTTGCATCTGTCAGAGACAAGAGCTAGACTCGGAGAGTTTCGTCCAGACTAAGTCCATACGTTCCCTTGCGTCTTACACGATCCAAGACGCACACAGGTAGTTGCCCCCCCCCCCCCCCCATAAATTACATTAAATTTGAATACTACGGAACATTTGTCTTTGTACTAAGGTACTTACGGAAGATGATAAAATTGAAACGCCCCCAAACGCTGTACGTACACCGGCTGCCTTCCAATGCTGGCCTTAGATAGCTCGTTTCTGATTGGTCCCGACGCGAAGTGGCGTGGCGGAGGTGAGCCGAGCGCAGCGCATGCGCACATGGAGGGAGAGGGATACTCCCCCCTCCCCAACCCCTCCGACTTCCCTCTCTCGTGCACGGAGTAACGACAGTTGAACGAACCGTTGCATTCTCACGCACGAACTTCGAAAATACCCGGACACTGATAACAATGGACGATTTTATGGTAACTTTTGCAGTATTATGGGCGGTTTCTTTTTTAAATATATGTCCCTAGTAAAGGCGAATTGCTCCTTTTGAGGCTCCAAAAAGGAGCCTGTGGCTGAAAGAGCCAGGCTGGAAAGTGTTTCAAAAAGCAGCCAGGCTCCTTTTGAGGAATGGAGCCTGGGGCTCCAAAAAGGAGCCTTGGCTCCTTTCTGTGTGGGGAACAGTGGCTCCAAAAAGGAGCCTTGGCTGCTTTGTGTAGGGAGCCTGTGGCTCCAACAAGGAGCCTTGGCTCCAGCAAGGGGCCTTGGCTCCCAAAATGAGCCATGGCTCCCAAGAGGAGCCACTTACGTGTCGGGGGCCAAGGTCCGTATCTTGTGGGCACCGGCGAGAGTACAGCCTAGGTTGAATTAAAATCCTTCATTTCCAAAAGGGTAAAAAATAACCCAGCCGATTTTGTAGTGCGGTAAATGAATTCTGCTTGAATCTGAGTGTTTGTATTTGTACATTGTAAATGGAAGGTTGAAGCAAGTCTATGCAAACCCAAGTAAAATTACAATAACACTTGAATATAATTCACGTAAGATTTACCTGTTCAATACATAAACATATAGCACTCTACAATAAAAAACACTCACAGCAAAATAACCATATTTAAAAAAAAGGGAAAAAGACAAAAATATGTTTTACGAATCTCAGAAGAACCCAAGATAAAAGTTCTGGTGAACATGATCAGTTAAAGCAATATAATAATACAAAAACATAATCAAGACAAGTTAAATATGTTAAGTATTGTCAGTCTCATATCTCACAAAAGCACATATATACGGCAATGTGTGTAATCACAGCACGTGCAAGAACAAATAAACTTGGACCAATAAATTTAAAATATCAAGAGTTGCAGACTTATAACTCTCAAAAGTTTACGAACTAACAATATTCAGTCTCAAAAATGTATCTAAACATCAACTTTACAAACTTAACAAAACATCTTTAACAACAAACATAAACTTCACAAAAAAACCGAACAAATATAAAAATGAGGTATCACTCTAACGTTTGTAACGCATTGCCAACTGAGGTGGCAATGGAACTACCAGGTTCTGGGCCATTGCCTCCCCACGACGAAGGTTGTAAATGGGGGCTGAACTCCTGGTTATGATACTGGGGATACTGGGAATTGGGAGGGCGATGGAAAGAGGGATTAGAATGGGGGTTGTCTAGCTGGGTGTTAGGAGCAGAGTTGGAATGAGGATTGAGTTGGGGGTTGTGAGCAGGATAAGGAGGGTTTGAATAAGGGAGGTCAGCAGAAGGGTAGTTAGGATGGGGGTAGTAGGGATAGTGCTGGCTGGGATAGAAGTGGCTGGAATAGGGGTGGTTGGGAGGGGGAGGGGGGTGGCTGGGAGGGGGGTGGCTGGGAGGGGGGTGGCTGGGAGGGGGGTGAGTGGGGTTGCTAGGAAGGGGGTGGTTAGGAAGGGGGTAGCTAGGGGGATGGCTGGGGGGGTGGGGGTTAGGAATAGGGTGTCTAGGTGTGGGATGGGGAGAAGAGGGGTGGCTGGAAGACGGTGTAGAATTGAGAGGATGGGGGGTTTGGGGTTCTGACTCCAGTGTTGAATTGGGGTTGGGTTCAGCAATGGGGCAGTTTGAACGTTTGGGTGGGAAATGAAGCTGATCCTCCAACATATCCTCGAATAGACGGTGCGGAATTTTCCTCGCATTTTGAGCTCCTTGATCCTGTTGAGAAAAATAAAATGAGTATCAGAAAAGTATCAGTGAAAATAATCTCGCATCTTATATATTACATCCCCTCGTTGTGCCTTAATTTCAGCCCTGTCTAAGCTTTATGTTGAGGGTGGGTGTGGTTTAAAAGTTTTGATTATCTTCTTTAGAATAGGTATATATACTAGAATGATGTCACAATTCAAATTATAAGGATGTAATAGCAATTACCTCACATTGAGTAGAATCAATGTAGATTCGTCAGAAGCAAATATAAATACTAAACATGAAGGCTAATGAGTGCTTGGTTCAAAGCCTATCTTTATCGCTGGGTCCACAAGAGCAAGGTCGACCAAAGGACAGGGAGATCAGAGGCGCAGTAATTATCTTAAATATTTTAGGTATAAATATTTCCATTACCAGGAATTATACTGTAGTAAATAATTAAGTTTTATCTAGTCATGGGTTGACTTAAAACATTACTTAGGAACTTCCTGTCACTTGGCTATTCTCATGGTCAGCATTGATCGCATGGACCATAAGAACAAAATTTTGAATTTTTTGAGTCTAGTCTGAATATAGACTGTTCCACAGCAAATAATTAATATTTACAAACAAAACCCCACCACTAAGTAAAGAAAAATGCGACAATCTTTAGGAGATGAGTAATTTACAGTAGCTTATCTCAGAATAAAAGACATATTACTAAATTATTGCACGACCCCAGTTAACTCCCCTACATAATAAAGTTGTTCAGAGTTTCAGGCTCAATTACTTACCGGACTTTGTCCTTTCCGCTTTGACGGTGTTGGTGCAGTATATTCAGCCTGTAAAGTGGTAAAACAAAATATTGCTTTAGGTCATGAAAAAAAAACAAAAAAACGGAGAGATTTTTAAAATTCTTCAGAACTTACCTCTTCAGCTGACTCATTAGTGGTTTCCCACCCACTTACAAAATCAGCATCAGAGGTGGGGGGTGTTTCCACCCCTGGACTTGTCCCCCGCTTTCGACGCATGTTGTTTATTGATTTCACTAGAGTGCTCGCAACAATCGTCCCTGACACTTTGTTCTCCTCAACCCATCCTGCAAAGGTAAAATGATGAATTATACATGTGAACAAAATTTACTGACACTCTAGAATTCAACAGTTTCTACAGAAAAAGTCAAACATACTCTTTACAGCACTAAAGGCTGGTTGCGGTATCGTCTTGGCAGTCATGGCCTCTAATTCCTTGGCAGAGAACAATTCTTTTAAGAGGATTCTCACCATCTTTGTCGGGTTTGAACCATACTTGGCCTTCACAGCCAATAACACTGTCTTGTCGACATAAACACCAGTGTTTTTCTCTTTGACCATCAGGGGGACCTGAATAAGAGAGAGACATAATTTTTAGTTCAATATTATGCCATGGAGTTGCAGCCAATCAAATTATTCACAAAAACTATTACCTTGCCATCACCAGGCAGTTGCCACTTCCATGGCTTCAGTCTTGCTGGTGAGGGGCCTTTTTCCTGGAAGCAGAGAAGAACGCACAAAATGAAGAACAAGAAATAAATTGAAACAGGCATTTGAGTAATCTTTCTATGAACCACTTGTCTGGATAGATATGGAGGACGCAGTGTTGAAAGATGTTCGAATCCACTATCCACAGTTTTAGTAATTTCAGCCATTAGTGCCTTGACCAAGGCATACTTTTTGAATGTCTCTTCTACAAAATAAAGAATTAAAAAAAAAATATTAGTAAATACTCAGGTTCAGGCGAAGAGAAACATTCAGCACAGTTAAAACTCACCCATGTTGTGAATAGGGCACGTTTCGCATGAGCACAGTTTTTGGTAGAGACCACTCTTCCCCTGCTGCTTGGGGCTAGATTTTTTCTGTACAGATGTCTCCCGCTTCTCCTCAGCATCATGTTCTTCCACATTTTCCCAATCACTCTCAGTAGTAAGGGCCCCCCCAGGTCACCCGCCGCCATCTTGGCCCCCCCAGGTCACCTGTCCCCCCAGGTCACCTGTCCCCAGGTCACCTGTCCCCCCCAGGTCACCTGCCCCCCCTCCTTGAGGGGTGTAACCTAACCTAAGCCTAACCCAACCTAAGCCTAACCTAGCCTAACCCCAACCTAACCTAGCCTAACCCCAACCTAAGCCTAACCTAGCCTAACCCGCCCTAGGCCTAACCCAGCCTCAGCCTAAGTTACATCGGACATTCGGACAGGAGTGTAACCTCAACCTAAGTTTATTCCCTAATGTCACCCTCCTTTGGGGGGTGTAACCCTGGGCCCCCTTTCCCCTTTCCCTTGTGGGGGCGGTCCTTAAGGAAGGTTTTCATGAAATTCAGATTATGTTCGTGCCAGCGAACGCAATCTGACATTTTGTGAATACCTTTCTTTCCCCCTCTCCCCTTCGCTTTCTGGTGGGGGGCCGAAACCTAAATGTGGATGGCATGACTGAAATTCGGATTATGTTCGTGCCAGCGAACGCAATCCGACATTTTGTTCATGCCGTCCTGTTACCAACATCACAATCACAAAATTCTCTCAGCGTTTCCAATTGCGCCCATGAGGCACGCTGAATGCAGTCGTTAGAATTTTTTTGTGCGGAAAATTCTATCCCCTAGAGGCCTATACAAAACCGCAAAGATTTTTTCTAATTTTTTGTGCAAATTTATTTTGCAAAGTTTTTCGTAAAACTTTTTTTGTTTAAATTTTTTTTAATTTTTTGTAAAAACTTTTTTGTTTTAAATTTTTTGTAAAACTTTTTTACTTTGTACCATACTACAGATTACTCTCATTCATAGCGTACCATAGACCAATGCGCTTTGCATTCTGTACAGCACACGTATGAATCGGATTCACGGAGTGTTGTCTGCAGTGCCAGGGAATAAAGAGTCTTGGCAAGCTTTGCAGCTTAGGGCAACCGAATATTTCAATATTGATCACATCGACTCCACTGGGAACAATACTCTCAAGCATTCTCCTCTTTTCCACGCCCTTCACATAAATCCGTGCGTACTGAGAGGTCCAGTGTTGGATAATCTCATAGCACTCATTATATGGTTTTTCGCCGTGATGCCACTGGAGTGCGTGGACATAATTCGTCACATATTTGTTTTGGCGTCTGTAATACGGTGGTACCAGTGTGCCGTCATACGGTGGTGCGAACACTTCAGAACACCGCGTGAGGTCCCACAGAGGATCGTACAGAGAGAACTCTTTGATGACGTACTCTCCATCCGTACCTCTCAGCATCTGGATGTCACAAGCAGCGTAATAAACCATGGTGGGTGCGTGTGTGGCTACGCGCTGTGATTGACTGATGTCGAGCTGTCACCGCCTCCAAATTTATACATGGTGTTCTACAACACTAGCGCCGTCTATCGGTGAGAATCAGAAACACGCGTGTAAAGTTGAATCAACAAGCCGACCGCGCCCGCCGCGCCGCGCACCGTTTGAATTCTCGCTCCGAAGCGCCTGTCGGGTAGGCAACACTTTCTACGCAGCTACGCTGAGCCGGGAAGAGGAAGAGAGAAACCACGCGCCTCGAGGGCGCGCCTCCCCGTTCTCGTTCCGCGCTACACCGCGCTGTGCCGACGCTGATATGAACCGAACGCTCCGTGCCGCCGCCGAGGATCCGAGCCGAAGGATGCGCGCGAAACCCGGGCTGAAGCGCGCGAACGCCGAGGGTTGTTCACATAACTTCGGGAGCCGAAACGAGCCGAAGCGGAACCCGAACCATACCCGAAGTCTCTTCGGTAGAGTTCGCCTGAGTCGCTTAACTGGAAGTGAGCTTAAGGGTGGGGGATGTTTCGCCCGGACCGAGACCGAAGCCAGCCAGCTCGTCAGTGGTGCATCAACATTCTCAGTGAGAAGACGTGAGCAATGGCAGAAGAAACCGGGGACACCCTAGACCTGTTTGGGTCGATCAGCTTCGGCTCTAGCATCGAGGCCGATGCTGCGGCCGTGGAAGCAGCATTGGTGAGTAACTTTTTGTGAAATTCGAGTGAAAATCGTGTGGCGTCAGTGTCGGTCCTTTGTGTGGCGTGGCTTGCCATGGTGTGCCGTGCCCTGCCATGTCCTTGTGCCTATCGCTCGCACGAAAACTTGTTCTTTGACCATGCTGAGTTAAGCCGTAGTTTTAACGCGCCTCTTGTGTGGGCATGTCTTGCGTCGTAACGCTGCCAACCACGTGGTTCAGTTACGTTGTTCTGTGCTTACACGTGCCGGTAAGGGATTCCCTGTCGGTGTGTGCCCGTCCGTGTGTGTGTGTGTGTGCGTCCATGTGCTTCGTCCCTTTGTTTTAACGCGGGTGTTACTTCCGTCTACACCGTGTGTCTAGGGTATTCCCCCGGTAGGGCATTCCCTGTGTTCAATCGTTTTAACGCGTCTCTTGTGTGGACATGTCTTGCGTCGTAACGCTGTGGACCACATGGTTCAGTTACGTTGTTCTGTGCTTAGCCGTGCCGTGCCGGCTGTCGGTGTGAGCCGGTCCGTGTGTGTGTGTGTCCATGTGCTTCGTTCCTTTGTTTTAACGCGGGTGTTACCTGTGTCTACGCCGTGCGCCTAGGGTATTCCCCGGTAAGGCATTCCCTGTGTTCAATCGTTTTAACGCGTCTCTTGTGTGGACATGTCTTGCGTCGTAACGCTGCCGACCACGTGGTTCAGTTACGTTGTTTTGTGCTTCGCTGTGCCTGTGTGTGCCCGTCCGTGTGTGTATGTTTGTGTGTGTGTTTGAGCGTCGGTGTGAGTGCTTCGCTGTGCCTGTGTGTGAACACGTCGCTCTGTGTGTGTGTGTGTGTGTGGTTTTTTGAGAGCGCAACAAAGAGAAGGAGACTCAGGACCCGGCGCGGCACGCCGTGTCCTGCCGCGCACCGACGAACTTCGCCGTCAGTCTCAGGCACGGCCCGAGCCAGCCGTGGGAACAGCTGTGTGGGCACGGCACGGCACGCCACACAGCCGCGTTCCCTCCGCACAGCTGATCGGCTAGAGGCAGCCAAGCGGAACCTGGCGACTACAACCGCAGCGTCACAGCCTGGCGCGCAGTGGATGTATTCCCCTCTCGTGGTGCGGTGAACTTGACCTTGATTCCACTCGCAGCCAGCACAGCTGTGCGCTGTGGGATAGGCAATTCCGAATTCACGCGTGTCGTGCGGGCTAGTCTACCTATCGGGCGCCCAGCGTCGCAGGCCGACCTAGTCAGTGCCGAGTCGAGCCGTGCCGAGTCGAGCCGTGGCCAGGCCAGCGTGTTACGTACTGTAGCTCGCGCGTAAGAAAGATCGCGGACGTGAAATATATCGCACCACTTCGTCTTTTTGAACCCGTTTTTTCCTTTTCAGGAGGGAAAGACCACCTATGAGGGAGTCTTCAGAAATGATGTGCCTCCGGGCCCCACCGAGGAGTTCGAGGATACCCCTCCAATCCAGGAGGGTTTGACGTGGTCCACGCTAGACCTTAACCAGACGGTGGAGACGTCATCGGAATTGACTGAAGACAGCTGGTACGACGATCCGCGGCGATCTCGTCCTGTACGTAATCCACGTATTCTATGCTGATCGATTTTTTGAATGGATACTGCTAATGTGACTTCTTTATGTTGATTAGGCCCCTGATATGCCTGACCTGTGGGGCATGATGCTCGCGGCCGAGGCCGAGGCCTCAGCTGGAGGGGGGGCCCCAGTGGACCTCGTGGATGCTGTGGTCGCCCAGGCCGCGTCGGGAGCCCCGGTGGCAGCGGGGCCCCCAACGCCACCCCCGTCACCTTCCAAGATGGGGGAGCCTGTGGCGACTAGCACCCCAAAGGCCGACGATGGCGAGGCCGCCTCAGAGGTACTTATCACTTCGCGTTTTGTAATCCTAATCTTTAACTGTTAATTCTAATAAGCTTCGTTTTCGCTCTGCTTTTAGGGCTCTGTGTTCAGCCGCTTTAGGCGTGCTGTATTTTCGCGGCTGGGGCCCGTGCCATCGTTGGCCACAGTTGCTGCACCCGGGGCCGTCGCCAGTGGCCGTCAGGCCGTCGCCAGTTCTGCCCGTCAGCCTGCACCTGGGGCCGTCGCCGTCGCCAGTGCCCGTCAGCCGGTACCTGGGGCCTTCACCAGTACCAGTCAGCCAGCCACCGGGGCCGTCGCCAGTGCGAGTCTTGGTGAAGCTGCTGCGGACGGTGGTCTGCAGCTTCTTGCGGAAGCCGCCAGCCACCGAGGTAGGCTGACGACCGTCGTCTCCGGACGTGCCTTGGCGGTGCCAGGGGTTGCAGGGCCCCCCATTTACACGAATTGTGCCGCAGGTGCAGGGGAGCCTGATGGGGCTCGGAAGAGAACCGCACCCTCGTTGGTGACGCCGAGGGCGAGGGCGCCGGCCTTCGAAATGGTAGGCCTGTAAACTCTGATGTCTTTATTATATGTGACTTTACTGTCGCTACATTTTCTTGCTCTCTTTATTTTCAGTCTGCAGCCGCTGTAGAAGAAATAATCAAGAGGAGAAGAGCCTCGATGATGAAGAAGAAGTAGTTTTGTTTTAGTTTTTCGGAGCTCATTCTTCTTAAAACCATGTTTTGAAAAAATAAGTAGTTTTGTTTTAGTTTTTGGAGCTCATTCTTCTTAAAACCATGTTTTGAAAAAATAAGTAGTTTTGTTTTAGTTTTTTGAGAGCTCATTCTTCTTAAAACCATGTTTTGAAAAATAAAATAGTATTCTATTATCTATGCTGTTTCATTTATAGTTTCCTTGTCATCATTTCAACTACATTCACGTTCCATGAGAGGATTTGTTTTTTTGATAAATTATTTCTCGATTCTTTGCAACTTTATTGCTTTTGAAAAGCAATTTTAATTTCTTATTCATATTAGAATTCATATTGACGTGAGTTGAATCTTTAATCGAGGTGTTTTTTTTAAAACTTTGAATGTGAATCTTAACATTTCACGAGATTTTTTAAACAAACTTCGACTCTGGCATGGAACGTAAATGTTCACTCTTGATATTTCACGAGACTAATGCTTTAACTAAATAAGGAACACAGTAATATAATTTTCTATTTTATTTTGTTAATTTTATTTCTTTTTATTTCTTTTTCTTGTTTTTTTAATTACTCAAAATTTGATGAATCTTTGCAAGTGCTGTTTCTGTGAAGCAAAGTGTTCGTCTAGCCACAGTCCCAACCGTGTAGCATTACGTGAAGCACATGCTGGTTGTTTATTTTGATTATGTACTGGCACTGGGCATGTGAAATACTCATCATACTTTTTTATGTCAGCCAAGTTAGGACAACCATGATCCTGTGCATTCATGACTTTAACATGTGGCACATGCTTTTGAATGGAACTAGCCACGTCATCTCCCCACACAAACAAATCAATCACACCCACTGTGTCAAGCGTTTCGCATAGTGTGTCAGCAAATCGATCTAAGTGCACCACCCCTCTCATTTTCCATTCTATCCCATGGATGCTGTCTCGCATATTATTGTTGATTCCCTGGTACATAACTGGAATCTCTTCTTCTGGGTATGGAGAGGTAAAAGTGGTTGTAGCAAAACTGACTGGATTTCCTCCTATGATATGAATTATTGCTATTTCTTTAATGACGAATTCGCCATCTTTTCCTCTGAGGAAATTAACATCACAAGCTCCGTATGGTTTAAACATGCGCTCGAAGGCAAGGTAGGGCAACGACTCCATGATTGCAACTGATGCAATGGAGCGCCGCTGGTGGCCTTTTATCCCTGGCGTCAGCCAGCGCCACGCGACATGAGCGCCGCCTATCGGATAATTCGGAACTAATTAATTCAAGTCTGTACATGCACCGAGTGCAATGGAAGCGTGGGAGGGGGAGAGGGGGGAGACTGCAGGCAGGTGGCGGGGAGAGGGGAGGGGTGAGCGCCAGCGCCGCGCGCCGCCTACCGGCGGCAGAGACAACTACTCGCACCGCAGCGCTCCAGCGCGTGGCGCCGCCTAGCGGCGGCCGGGAGAACTACCGCGCCGGGGATAAAAGGCGCGCCGCGGCGCCGAGAGAGCACAAGTTATTTCGTTGTCGTTCAGTGCAGTTCTCTCACTAACGCATCGTTCTCCCCAAGTGTCTTAGCGCTCTCGCTTGCGTCCCCGTGCTCTGCCACGTAAAAACTGTCTTTTTCAAGACAAAGTACTTCTATCTTGAAGTGTCTCTTTATTCCCCTGTCTTTTTCAAGACAATCTCACTTCTATCTTGAAGTGTCTCTCTGTCTTTCTCAAGACATTCATTATTTCTCTTCAACATGTCCACTGTGTTGACTGAGATTTTGAATGAATGGGAGAACGGGTGTTTTTACACCAACGACTACTTGTCGGAGGCCTACGTAGAGTTTATCACGGCTCTCTTGGACTCGCCGGCCGGGATTCACGACGCTCGCGTCCGTGATTTCCTCAAGGCCGGATTTGAGGCTTACCTACGGGTTAATGCCGGGGCTGATCGCCATGCCGCCCTAACCTACAGGCTGGCTCTGGCGATGGTTGGCGGCGGAGGTGCTGAGGCCGAGGGTGACTCACCCCCTCACACTTCCGCGTCTGTGACCGCCACGCCCCCTGCCCAGCCGGCCCCGCGTCTGTTCCGACCGTGGGAGTCGCCGCGCCGCTCTCCGTCCCCACAACCCGGACCGTCCCGTTCGCCGCCGGGGTCACCCCAGCCCGGTCCGTCCGGGGTCAAACGGTCGCGGGAGGAGGACGCCGACCGGGAGGATGACGCGGACACCCCGCAGCCCACGATAGAGGTCGTTGAAACCAGAGAGCGGGAACTCAAACGGTTCAAAACCAAGTTCCGCGAAGAAGTATTCGCGATCAAGGGGCTCGGGGACACGCTGCCCTCCGAGGAGCTCATGACGGGGCTCTTTGACACGATGCTGCAGAGGCAGCAGGAGGCTGTTGGCGCGAAAGATGACGACCGCGTCATGCTTGAAGTACATAGTTCTGAAAATGCAGAGAACCCCCTCTGGTTTAGCATGAGACGCGCCGATCAGTTAAACGGCCGTGTCATTATCGACAAACTGAGTAGGGTTCTCAACTCGAATCAGTCATTTTTGGTCGAGGGTCTCCTCAGAGTTAGTTACATTCATATTCCTACGCCTGAACAGGGGGGTCGACGCACGAGTCGTGTAGGCAATGAGTCCATGGAGCAATGGGTAGAAAGAAAGGTTGCTGCTAAGCAACTTTATAGTCCAGAAAACACCGAGGACTCCACGTGTTTGACACGGGCCGTCGCTGTGGCCAAAGCTCATGGAACTGTACACAAAAATGCTTTTTACAAATTGAAGCAGCCTGGCTCGGTTCCACAACGCAAGGAGGCGCTCAAATTGTGTGAAATGGCAGGGATTGACGCTAACCAACGCTGTGGTCTAGATCAGGTGCGCCAACTACAAGATGTGCTTCCTGATTATAGATTATTGGTCTTCACAGACATGAAGGGTAAGGAATGTGTCTTTAAAGGTAACTACGCTGCAGGGAAAAAAAATATTCACCTTTTGCTCCATAATGCCCATTTTTACGCAATTCTCTTTCCTTGCCAAGCCTTTCAGGCACGCTTCGAGTGTGAGAAATGTGCTGTCTTTTTTGAACATAAAAATGAGCACAAGTGTGAGGGGTGTTGCTGGAGGTGTCTTGGCCCTCAACCCCACGATGACCCTACCATTCCACTCACTCGGTGTGACAGATGCTACCATCATTTTGCAGGACCAGAGTGTATGGAAAACCACCGCACTCTCAATCTTGCGAAATCTACCTTCACTAAATGTGAGGTCTACAAATTCTGCACTGCATGTGAAAAAAGTTACAGCACGCTGCGTGGAAACAAACACGTTTGTGGTTTTGTGTATTGTAAATACTGCAAGGAAAATGTGAGGGAAAACCATCTCTGCTACATGACAGGATGGGCTGAAAAAGAAAAAAGAGATAAAATAAAATATCACACAATTTATTTCGACATTGAAACAGTACAATGTGACCCTCTGGAGGGAAAAAATAATGTATTTGAACATAAACCCGATTTATTAGTTTCTCAGTGTGTCTGTGACATATGTAAAGACATTCCTCACAATGACTATTTCTGCACAGAGTGCAAAACAAGACAACACATCTTTCATAACCTTGACAACCTACAACTCAGTGTGATGGGTCAGTTTGTCGATTACCTTAAATCTTTTGGCGGCAAAAGTGAACTTCTGCTCATTGCACACAACGCCAAGGCGTTTGATGGGCTTTTCGTCCTACAAGAACTGATTGCTCGTCAAATTAAACCCGATCTTACCTTGCAGGGTGCCAAAATACTTTGTATGAAGGCTGGCAACTGGAAAATGATCGATTCACTGTCATTCTTGCCTATGGCACTTTCTGCTTTGCCTAAAGCCTTCGGGTTGCCCCCCGAACTGAAGAAAGGATGGTTCCCTTATCTTATGAATGAGCCGAAATATTTTTCATATGAGGGCCCCATGCCTGACCGAGAACTTTATGCTGAGTCAGGGATGAAGGCTAAGGCTGCTAATGACTTTCGTTCATGGTATGAGACACAGGTCCGCAATAATTATGTATTTAATTTCCGGAGGGAACTGATAGACTATTGCGTTTCAGACGTCACCATCCTTCGTCAGGCCTGCCAGGCTTTCCGAACATTATTCTCTGACATTGCTGGATTCGATCCGATGTTTAATTGCATCACTCTTAGCTCAGCATGCATGGCCGCCTTCAGGCGTAATTTTCTAATACCAGATAAAATTGGCATCGTCCCTCCCGTGGGCTATCATGGGAGAGGCAGACAGAGCCACATTGCATTGAAATGGTTGGATTACGAATCTCACATGCTGGGTCATAAAATCCAAACCAAATATACAGACCGCGAGGTATCTGTCATGGGTCGCTTTGTAGATGGGTACGTTGAGGTGCCCCGGCCTGATGGGAGCGTGGAGAGGATAATTTATCAGTTTCATGGAGACTACTGGCATGGTTGCCCAAAACATTTCCCTCTCACTAAAGAGAGTACTGACAACAGGTACGAAAACACAGTACGCCTCACTGCTCTCTTCCGAAAGTCTGGCTACACCGTGGTGGAAAAATGGGAGTGCCAGTTCCTGGAGGACCTCAAAAATGACCCCGAGGTCCAAGCTTACTTTGAGGCTCACCCCACAACTAGGGTCACACCTCTCAACCTTAGAGATGGTTTGGCAGGTGGGAGGACCAGTGCCCTCCGCTGGTACCATAAAGTGGACCCTGATAAAGGGGAAAAAATCAAGATGGTGGACGTCGTGTCGGAGTATCCGGCAATGTGTCTCCGGGGAGCTTACCCCTACGGGCACCCAACAATTTACCTTGAGGGAGACCCACAGATGCCAACCCTGGACATTTGGAACGGGATGGTGAAATGCACAGTCCTACCGCCCCGAGACTTATATCTACCAGTCCTTCCCTACAAAACTCAGGGAAAACTAATGTTCCCACTGTGCCGCACATGTGCTGACACTCTCAGTGACACACTTTGTCGGCATTCTGACGAGGAGCGAAAACTCCTGGGCACTTGGTGTGCCCCGGAACTTCTTCTGGCAGTCCAGAAGAAGGGTTATCAGCTCCTGGCTGTCCACGAGGTGTATCAGTACCCCGGTACGTTGCAGTACGACCCTAAAACGGGAGAGGATGGCCTTCTCTCGGGGTACATACGGTGCTTCGTAGCCATTAAAATCCAGGCCAGCGGGTGGCCGGCAGAATGTGAGTCTGAGGAACAGAGAGCAAAGTATGTGGCTGATGTTTTAAAATATGATGGGATCACCATCGATCCCGCAAAGGTGGAAAAAAATGCAGGACTAAGGACATTGGGGAAGCTATCGGCGAATTCCTACTGGGGAAAGCTGGGGGAGAAAACTCTACGCCCCAAAGCGGAGCTGGTTTACAATTATGAGGACTTGATTCGTCTAATCACAGACCCCACCAAAAAAATTTCAGCTTACATGCCACTCGGAGATGATTGTCTCCAGGTCAATTGGATGCCCATCGAGGACACCGAGGAGTCACTCCCTACCTCCTCTCTGATCCTTGCGGCCTTCACCACTTGTTTTGGTCGTCTGCACCTTTACAAGTTTTTAGATATGGTAGGTGAACGCGCACTTTACCATGACACCGATTCGGTGGCATATCTCTCGCGTCCTGGTGAGCCCGACGTCCCATTGGGCTCCCACTTGGGCGAACTCACAGACCCAATCGAGGAGGACTACGGTCCAGGGTCCTACATCACAGAATTTGTAGCTGGAGGGCCCAAAAATTATGCCTATAAGGTGGCAGTCGGTGAAACCCCGAAAACATTAAATATTGCATCAAAGTCAGGGGAATCTCCATCAACAAGTCGTGTGATCAGCTGGTCACATTTGAAAACTTAAAGGCCATGGTGCTAGGTGATAGGGAAAAAATACAAGTTGCTATTCCACGCCAAATTGCACGACTACCTACCTGGAAAGTAGTCACACGCGCCTCGGCCAAGAACTGGAAGGCTGAGAATACAAAGCGACGCCGCATTGGTGACGCCCACACCGTCCCTCACGGCTTCAATGCCTGGGGCGACGAGGATAAAGAAGATCAGGACCTCTTAGAGGCTATGGATCTTCTTGTGGACAACTAAGTCCAAGTTTGAGGCGCAGGGGAGGAGCAGGCTGGCCCTATATAAGTGAACTGCTCACTCAATGCATTCAGTTTCACTGACACGATCATTCAGGATGGACCTCAGGTTCGAACACCCATGTAATTCCCTCGTGGTTGGTGGCAGTGGTGCCGGAAAAACATACTTCATAAAACGAATGATAGAAAATAGACATGTCGATACCTCCTAAGCATTTGCGCTCATCTGCCAGCCGCCTGCCACAAAAGCGCTCAACTGTCCGGTATTCTCCACAAAACCGCTCATCTGCAGACCGCGCTACTCAAAACCGCTCACCTGTATACGAAAGTCTGCACAGGTGAGCGGTTTTGAGTTGCGTGGTCTGCAGATGAGCGGTTTTGTGAAGGATACCGGACAGTTGAGCGCTTTTGTGGCAGGCGGCTGGCAGATGAGCGCAAATGCTTAGGAGGTATCGATGTGTTATTCAACACGACGTTTGATGACATCGTATTTTATTACACAGAGTGGCAACCACTTTATGATGATCTATCTTCTGATCATGAAGTGATTTTCAGACAAGAAATGCCTGCTCTAGAGGATCACCCGCAAGGGCTAGGTCCTAAGCTAGTTATCATCGATGACTTTATGCAAGAAATACAGAAAGAGCATAAAGAATTCTTAAAATTCTTTATCAAGGGATCACATCACCGGAATCTCTCCATTTTCTTTTTAAGTCAGTGCCTGTTTCCTCCGGGACTCAGACAAATCAGTCTTAATGCACACTATGTCGTGCTATTTAAGACGTCGCGTGACTTAAGTCAGATACGCACCTTCTGCCTACAAGTGGACCCCCAGCACTGGCGGGCTCTGCTCGAGGCATACGAGGACGCTACCCAGGTGGGACACAGCTACATTCTGTTTGACTTTAAGCCGAAACAGTTGGACCACCTACGCATTCGAACTCGCATCTTCCCTGAAGAAACGGGGGTGGTTTACATCCCCAAGGGAAAGTATAAAAGGGGACTGCATGAGCAGTAGATAAGCCATTCGTGAACGATGTCTCAGAGCGTGAAGACGCATAAGGCGTTGCTGCAAGCTCTGCAAACAGCAAAGCCAGCCCTGCGTAAAGCGATTCTAGAGAAAGCAGACCGAGCACTTATTTTCGCGATTTGCGAAATCTGTGAGAATCTTCTCATCGGTAATATAAAGATTACAGAGGAGCAGAGAAAGAAACTGCGTAGGCACCGTAACCAGTTGCGCGCCATAGCTCAGAGAGGTGGTGGCATTAGTATTCGGGCTAAGAAGAAAGCTGTTCTTCAGCGGGGAGGTGCCTTTCTTCCTCTACTTCTCTCTATCGTTAGTTCTGTGCTGCCTTCACTCCTATCATGAATCACGTCAAGAAAATGATTCTCGTTCCACACGACAGTGTGGCACGAATGCATGATGCTCCCACGGCTAGTCCTCAAATACAAATGAGTGCCCTGGACTCTGAAATGAGTCATATTTTAAATAAACAGTATGTGGATGACTCTGAAAAGTGGAAAAGGTACAACGAGGCACTGCAGCGTTATCTTCACTTCTCTAACGAGTCTCGAAAACCGATTTCGATCCAGCTTGAGTCGGTGGATGGAAAAAGTGAAAATACGAAGGGCGACGAAACGCAAATGCGTGTTCAGCTTGAGTCCGTGGTGCCAAAGACATATAAAGAGCAGGCACTGCGGATTTACGACTATTTGTGTCAGTCTGGCTCACGAGTTACATGGGACACGACAGGGACTGTGACCATAGATGGTGCAAAGCAGCCCCACTCGAATATTATCGATCTGATCAGTGATCTCACACGATTTCGGAAGAATATCGAGCCGTCAGGAGTAGGAAAATTCATACAGGCTCTGGCACATATGAACATTCCCTTGGAATTAATAGGGAACGACAAAAGACGAAACGCCGTTCATCAGGCGAAACAGTCCGGTGGTGGCCATGGTGTCGACACGCCAGTCAAAACGCGTGAGCGACCCACCCCAAAAGCCAGACAAACATCGAAAAAGGGTGTCCCAACCCAGAAAGGAGGATGGAAATCTTGGTAGAGTGTTTCACACACCGTCTCATCCAGCTTCGTACAGTACACCATGGAAGCTGTGGCGTGCTACGGGTGAGAAAAAAACAAAAGTAGACACCTACTTGCAGGGAGAGGATGCTTATACCTTGCACAAGCCTGCAAGGCGACATTTTCCTCGTAATGTGACTTACGCTGAGAACATAGACGATTGTTGGCAGACTGATCTGACCGATTTTCAGTCTTTGCGTGAAGACAACCATAACTACGCCTATATTTTGTGTGTCATCGATGTGTTCTCAAAATTTGCCTGGGCTGTTCCCCTCAAAGACAAGTCAGCAAAGTCGATTGTCAGTGGATTTGAAAAAATATTTAAGGACACCACAAGACGTCCCATACGTCTCTTCTCGGATAACGGGAAAGAGTACAGGAACAAGCCTTTTCAGAAGTATTTAAAGGAGATGGACATTCAGTATTTTCACACTTATGATCCTGAAACGAAATGCTCTGTGGTCGAACGTTGGCAGAGAACACTGAAGACAAAATTATTCAAGAGATTCACTGCGACTGGGAATTACTGCTATGTAGACGGGCTACTGGATGATACTGTGAAAGCCTACAATAACACGTATCACCGGTCGATCAAACTGAAGCCCGTGGAGGTGACTGCCGATCGTGTCCTAGAAGTCTATCAGAATCTCTATGGCGGGGAAAAAGAAAAGAAAACCCCCAAGTTCAGAGTTGGGGACTTCGTCAGAATCAGTCGAGAAAAGAAAAAGTTCGAAAAAGGATACAACTGGTACTGGAGCGAGGAGATTTATAAGGTCGTTCAGGTCATTCCTCATGACATGCCGGTGTACCGGCTGGACCCAGTGAGAAATGGAATCTCGAATCGACGTCGAATCGACGTCGAGGCCATCGACCGCCCGTCGATGGTCGAACCAATGACAATATCGACAACAGTTCGATGATGTTCTGAAACCATCATTTTCCTGTTAGAATTGATGCGTGATCATTAAATCGTGTTTTCCATATCAATTTGGTGGAAAAAATGGGGAATGACACATCTCGTCGACGTCGATATCGAATCGATGTCGATTCGACATGAAACGCCAGGCGCGCGTAGGAAGTTCTGAGTGATCACGATAGACATTTTGAAACTTCAATTAACAATGGTGGAGTGTGACGTATATAACCATGAGTTGTAGGACAAAAAAAGAACAAAAAAAAACTTAAGTCGAAAAAAATTCTAAGTCCCACAAGCTCGACACACTTGCTGGATGAGACCCAGGATAACATCACAAGACCACTGATTTGAAATGATTGAAACGCGTTTCAACACGGTCTCCAATGACATTTTTTTTTCGACCCCACACAAAAAAAAAATACAAGTCCCCGAAATTTTCTGTCCACTGGAAGGGAGTCAAAACTGTCCAATCGGTTCCGATTGACCTCAAACTGGGGATAGCCACAAGTTTCAATTTCAAGAGGCCCTTGCCTGATCACAAAATAAGAGTTTTTGATAAAACGATTTACGACCCTCTCTCCCTCCGCCCCTTTCCCCCTCCCCCTTTTAATTCTCTACTTTGCGAGTCCCAGATCGCCGGAACAATCAACAGATATTTCTTTTCTTACCGATCGATCTTAAATCGTTTTTGTAGTAACCTCATCCATTGTCACGTCGGAATCGAAAATGTCCATTTTACGTTGTTACGCAACATCTAAAGCAACGAATGCAGGCTCTTTTCCTATGCTCTCGTCGGCTCTTTTTAGAAAGTCGCGCCAATCGCAGTGGGGTGGGGGAACTTTGTTTTGACCCTTATAATATCGGCACTGTGTCACAAATCAAAAGAAGAGGGTAAGTAAATTGAATTGTGTGTACTTAAATTTAAAAAATACCAGTCATATTATTTCGCCGAATTGGCGTTGGTGCAGGCTGTCCATTGGTCCATTGACTACTGTTGTGGAGGTTATGGAGTCATGTTGAAAATTGTAAATAGCCTACACGTAGTATTAATGCAAATGATTAAATTATTTTAAAATAAAATGTGAAGAAACTGCTTTCATTTTGTTTTCTTTTCCAGAATGTATCACAGTCCCCACGATCTCCTTGGCGAAATGTTGCCCACATGACTAGCGCAGTCTCCACCAGTTGCAGTCAGTCAGAAAGGACCAACCGCCATTGTGGATGGAGGGTTCGGCGGGGAGCAGCAGAGACCTAAGTGTTCGCCGCTCTATCCTGGCGATAATGGCTGACACGCACCCCGTAAGTATATTTCGAAATGGAGAGATAGTTCCGAATGGTTCCTCTGCGTTAGATTGGGTCGGGGATCGTCAGTTTACATTAATTTTGAAGCCATGCTGAGTGGGGTTTTCTTCGCCGGCCGGCTTCTATTGTTCGAGCCGGTAACAGTCACTAATTCACTAGAATTCTCCTGTGTATTTTACGAGCTATCTGATTAACACATTATTTTGACGGCTTTACTTGCGTGGTTGCCAAAATGTGCCATGGTTTGGGGTTATTCGTTAATGATGTTAGTAAATGTAGGTTATGTTATGTACTCAGCATTTCTCTTCTTAGGGCCGGAAAGCACTCGGTCGGCGGACACGAAGACGGGCTGAAAGGGCAGTCTACGATTTAGATAGAGCTCGGCAGTTGAGGGATGCACTTTTCAACCGCCGTCAGGATGGTGCCCATGATGGAGATGTGAATACTGACTCAAGCAGTGGCAATGTTGAAAGTCCTGTTGAAAGTGACAATGAAGTTTCAGGGGGAGACGGTGCTGATTTTGACGCAGAAAGAGACGCTGAAATTCACAATGTTGAGGGTGAAGTACTTCCCATAGATGTGGACAATGATGGTGGTGGTGACAACAGTCGAGATGATGGTGGCAATGGTCTAGATGATGGTCACAACGGTCCAGATGATGGTGACAATGATCAAGATGACAGATCAAATGGAGATGGTAGTGATAATAATGGAGGTAATGATAGTGATAATGAATTAAATAGGAATGACAATGATAATGGCATTGACATTCCTAACGACAATGTTCAAGTTGCTGACTTGAATCTGAATGAAGAGGAAAAAGAAGATCACCTCGTTGAATCCCTCCGCAAGTGGGCATGTAGTGGTGGTGTACTGTCTATGCGTAAAGTAGATGAACTTCTCGCTAGATTGTCTCCTGTTTTCAAGAGTGTGCCAAAGTCGTACAAAACATTGTTAAGGACTCGTCAAAATTTGGACATCACTGATTTTGGTGATTTTAAATTCTGGTATAAGGGTATTAAAACTAACCTTGATCAGATGAATTTAAGGAGATATCTGGAAGCAAGGGAATGTGTTACAATTGATATTAACATAGATGGTCTTCCTCTTTTTAATGGTATCAAGAAATTTTGGCCAATCTTAGGCAGGTTAGTGGGTTCTGAAAATGAGCCATTTATCATAGCGTTGTATTTTGGCACCCATGACCCCAGAGATATAGACACTTTCTTAGGTGATTTGTGTGTGGAGCTACATGACCTATCCACTAATGGATATCAGTACAATGATGAGAATTATCAATTTTTTGTCCGCCATTTTATTCTTGATGCACCAGCAAGGGCCATGGTTAAATGTTGTGTGGGTCATACTGGTAGGGGTGCTTGTGAAAAGTGTTCCATTGTGGGTAGATATTTAGAGCATAGAATGACTTATCTTCATGCTGGTGATGACTGCAGACCCAGAACCGATGGATCTTACTCCAGGCAAGAAGATCCTTTACATCACTGTGGACGGTCACCTTTAGAAATAGCCGGCATTGGTATGGTCTCACAATTTCGCTTAGATACAATGCATCTGGTTTACAAAGGTGTCTTCCTGAGATTCCTTGAAGTACTGATCACGTGGGAAGGGGCCTGGAACCCCAGTAATCATACAATTCAAGCAATATCTGCCATGCTTTGCAGCTTTGTTGTCTCCTGCCCCAGAGACTTCAATAGGAGACCAAGGAAGCTGCAAGATTATTTTAAGTACAAAGCTACTGAGCTGAGAAGGTTATTGATGTATGATGGTGTTGTTGCATTGAAAGAGTTAGACGATAATGTTTATAAGTTATTTCTGCTTCTTCACTGTGCAATCTTAATTTTGGCCAGTCCGTATTTGTTGCCAATGTTCTTGGGAGAGGCAGAAGAATTTCTTAGAAATTTTATTGAATATGGTGCCCGAATGTTTGGGGAGCACTTTGTTGTCTACAACATACACTCATTAAGCCACCTTTCTGAAGAATGTAGGCATCATGGACATTTAGAATCATTCAGTGCATTTCCTTATGAGAACCATTTGAAAAGTATTAAGCAAACTTTACGATCAGGTAACCAACCCTTAGAACAAATTGCTAAGCGAGATTCTGAGAGGACTGATCAAATTGATGTGCTTCTTGAGCCTCTTCATAATGATGTAAATTTATTTGAGCGCATCAAACATCCTGGTGAGGAACAGCAAGGCAATCAGTACAAAAGGATTTGCGTGAATAAAGTTACTTTCAAAGTAGGAGGGAGAGATGCCAACTTTGTTACTACTGATGGTAATATTGTTGTTCTTCAGAGTATCATCCAGAGGCAGAGGAATACCATTGTTTTTGTGGGAAAGAGATTTATTCACAGTGATGATTATTATACTTATCCAATGAACTCTTCACGGCTTGGAATTTTTAAAGTTTGGGAGCTCAGTCAAGAGCCAGAGGAGTTCCCGTTAGAGAGAGTGTTTGGGAAGTGCTGGCTGATCGATGATGGTGATTTTTTTGTGGCCATGACATTAGCTCACACCACCCCTCTGCTCCACTGAGTGAGGTGCCATTTGGTTGGGATGTGAGTGTGTTGGTTGCTGTAATGCAAATTATGTTCTAATTTCTCTATTAAAAAATAATAATTTTGAACTTCCTTGTTTGTTTCAGTTTCTCGTTGTGAAGTTCCTGTCCCGTGAGGATGGTGAAGAGCCTACAGAAGTGTTTGAACCGGTGTGCAGGAAGTGGCTTCATGTTGACGCCAACTCATCAGACGTTCTGTGTAAATGGCCTCCTGGGAAGGTGACAACTGCTCGGCTCCAAAACCTGGTCCACAAACAAGTGGATCCAGAAGATACCTGGGAAACACACCCTTGTGAAGTCATTTCTACATATGGTAAATATTATTTTCTGTCATGTGCTTTTCATTAGAGCCTACTTAAGCCACAGTTTCTAGAACCGTTGTGAATAAAATTTGGAGCTGTTGGTCATTTTTATGCCTTTAAAAAAAAATTGAACATGTTTAAAAATTTGTTCACTCATTTTGTTGAAAAGTGTCTTGGAACACAGTTTATCAGCAGTGCTTTACTTGCTTTTGTCTGTGTGAACATTGCTTATCAGAATTTTCCATGTTTCTTCTCAGAATCCTATTTGGGAGCTCACCTGGGTGCCAAGGCGAGAGAAAGCAACCCCCAGTACGAGACAGAGAAGGAGCTAGGAGTGCTGCGAAGAAGAACCAGAAAAAGGCAGGTCTCGAGTTCATCTGAGGACGATAACGTCAGTAAGATACCACCGAAGTTACCTTCACCGCCCAAGATTTCCTGTGCCTCAGGAAGCAGCAAGTCATTCAAGCCAGTTCAACCAGTTAAATCTCCAGTGAAGGTTAAAGCCTCAGGTTCCTGTATTTCTAAAAGCAAGAGAAAGGACAAAGGCTCTAAAGCAAGTTCGATCTCTGAAATAAAAAATATTCTTAAGGCACGGAAAGATGTTGCTTGCACTTCTCCTAACTGGAGGGTAGTAAACAAGTCAAGTAATTCGAATGTGTCAGCTGTTGATTGTGAGCTAAAAGAGCCAACTCCAACTCAGGGCAACACACCTGTCAAAAGATTACCTGTTCCCAGTCCTGTTAGACGGACTCTATTCTCTTCCTCATCTGAGTCCCTGGTTAGTCCACTTCGACAATCGGAATCACCGTCTACTCAACAGTCCACAACCAAGCAACAGGAGGACCAAGAACGCTTCTCTGAATTGCAGTCCCTTCAGAAGCGCCCTGGTGACATGTCTTTGAATTGTGAGTATAGAACTCTTTGTTATGAGCAAACCCAGCTAAAGTATTAACTTGATCTGATAGTTGTTTCTGTTTTCTCTTTAGTTCCTTCAGGTCACAGACAAAGTGATGTGCGTTCATCCCCAGACCATCAAAATACATCTTCTGGGCCATCTAATCACCAGCGCTCTGATGAAAGGCACTCCAGTCATAAGCGTACTTCTGAACACTCCAATCATAAGCGTTCATCTGAATCACAGTCTAATCATAATCGCTCTGCTGACATGTCTTTGAATCGTGAGTATGGAACACTTTGTTATGAGCAAACCCATCTAAAGTATTAACTTGATCTGATAGTTGTTTCTGTTTTCTCTTTAGTTCCATCAGGTCACAGACAAAGTGATGCGCGCTCATCCCCAGACTATCAAGGTGCATCTTCTGGGCCATCTAATCACCAGCGCTCTGATGGAAGGCACTCCAGTCATAAGCGTACTTCTGAACACTCCAATCATAAGCGTTCATCTGAATCACAGTCTAATCATAATCGCTCTGCTGACATGTCTTTGAATTGTGAGTATGGAACTCTTTGGTATGAGCAATGACATCGAAAGTACTCTCAACTAGATTTGACAGTTGTTTCTCTTTAGTGTCAGGTCGCAGATCTAGTGATGTGTGTTCATCCCCACGCAATCAACGTTTCTCTTCTGGGCCATCTAAACGCTCTTCTGAGTCATCTTTTAATGGTAAGAAATTATACATGTCTGTGAAACAGTTAATGTATCTTAATTATTGTAATGACTAACATGCATCTTTTCTTTTTTAAGATTTTGAAAGGAAAGTACTAGTTGGCATGAAAGAACTGAAGGAGATGTTGCAAGTTGTTAGTGCCAACCAGTCTAAACTAAATCTTCAACTCCTTCCTAACGAAAAGGTGATCAGTGCACCTGAAGGAATGCCAGCAATGCCCGCAAAAACTATGGGTGGTCTTAACAAGTTGGAGGCCTACCTGGAGGAGTCACCCGACAATATTTCTAATGTTGTAAGTGGTTTTAATTATTCACAAAAACTTAAAGTCAATCCGCATCCACTTAATGTTGGGTACATCTCAATCTGTATTTCAAGTTTAAAATATTAACACATATCACTGTCAAATTAAGATTGAAGGGTATTTTGTTCTTGCTTCAGTTCAATTTTTATCTACGGGGATGCATAATGATTGTATATCTTGTCACATTCTGTTCTCATACCTGTTTTACTGTTTTTCTTTTAGTCTGTGTTCCTGAGTGCTTATGTGTCAAAGAAGCCAGAGGATGAGCACAAGAGTGCTCTAAAAGTGATGGCCCATGTCTTAAGCAATGAAGTGGCAGCTAAATTCAGTCTAAGTGGTCTCAAAGGAAAACAGAAGTTTTCAGACTTCAAACTGTGGTCTGCAGTTCAAGGTTAGTTTGGTCTTCCTGATTTATTTTTATTTAAAAGCATATGCTTCATCCACTCATTTATTCTGTTTTATTTTAGGAGCCATATTGTGGAAGGTAGACACTGATTTGACGCAGACTAAAAAGGCGGTGGGCAAGTGGCTAGCAGACGCCCCATGGAGAGGAGGAGAGTCTAAACCAAAAGAAAGGAAGAAGAAGGAATCGGTGAAGAAGGCTGACATGATTGAGTCAGAATCCGAATGACTTTCTGCTTAGATTTGTCTACCCAAAGTAACCCAAAGTACACCTAGTCATTGGTGCCTTCACACTAAGTGTCTTGATCTAATTATGACATATGTTCTATGTTATTTCAATTTCATCTTATCTTTATTAGTTTTTTTTTGTCTTTAAGTTGACTGCAATTGCAATTGTTCAGTATTTGTTTGATTTTAAAATGTGCCATTCCTTCTGCACATTTAAGTCATTAATACTTAGTTCTAATACAGTATTTCTACTTGTTTTTGAAGTGGATTAAACTAGTGCAGTAAGGTCTAGTAATTTAATTAATCTCTAATACAGTATTTCTACTTGTTTTTGTTCTTGAAGTGGATTAGACTAGTGCAGTAAGGCCAAGTAATTTAATTAATCTTAATTGGAATTGTTTTTTTGTTTTGTTTTTTCCTTTTGTTCTCAAGCAGAAAAGTAGTCAGTTATTTTTTAAGTATAGGAAAATGGCAATTTTCTCTGTGATTGTGCCTTATTGTAAACTTACTTATCCTTAAGTTTGCTGTTGTTTCATCATATTTTATGATTATCGCTTTTGATTAAAGTGTTTTTGGATTTTCAAATTTGTTGCATTGTGAAGACCTCTTGTGCTGCCAATCACTTTCAGTTCTGTTTCTTAAAGAGAGTGCTGTCATTAACTCACAATAGGCAGCTGGTAATTCGTTTATTTTTACTTGCTTGTGGAAGCGCCTGTTAAGTAGGCAACCTCGTACAGTACTTGCACGTCTGTTGTGCGGGCCGGCCCACCTGTCTGCTCGCAGGCGCTCACTTTCCACACACCTCGCTACGCGAACCTTTATTACAACGCCGTCCTGCACGTGCTGCATAGGGGGTAGAAAGGGAGCTCGTCATCGATTGGATATCGATCGGATATCGATTGGATATCGACGTTGGGTTCTTCGGATGCGATGCAATCCAGATAAAGCCATTATCGCCAGCAGGAAGGCTGAATGTTTACAGTAAACGGCATATGGTGCGGCGCGTACCGCTTGATCGATTTGTTGTCGATTTTGGGCGATGTCGAAAGATGATCGATTTTGGGACCATATTTTAATCGATCGATATTGTCTTATCGATGACTTTTCGACGTCGAATTCGACGTCGATTCGACGTCGATTCGAGATTCCATTTCTCACTGGGGGAGGATCTCGATCAGGATGAAATTGAGGGCACGTTTTACGAGCAGGAGCTTCAGAAGGTCACAAAGCCCGAGACCTTCCAAATCGAATATATAGTGCGGTCTAAGACGGAGAAGGGCATTCGTAAACATCTCGTTCACTGGAGAGGTTATCCAGAGAAATCTCGCTCTTGGATTCTTGACAGTGATCTGATCACGACTTAAGATGGATTTCTATGCTTACCTTCCTAGCAATGCTAGTCCGGATGTCTATCCAGACAACAAGACATCCCACTTTAAAATCGAGCTGTCGAAACGAATGGAACTGCACGGGAGATGGCAGGCTGCTCTTATTGAGCTCCACTATCCGAACACCGTAGCACAGGTCCTTGAGGGAGAAAATGAGATCACGCTCCAGTCTGAGCACATCGTTGACACAGTCTGTGTGCAACCAGGAAGTTATCCGAACAAGGACGAGTTTCTCGTCGCTATTCATCAGGCCATTAGGACGTTTGATAATGACATACACGACAGAAATCCTTTCGAAGAAAAACCCGACAATCGTCTTGCGTTTGATGCATTCACTCCTGATGAGAAGGCTAAGGTCACTTTTTCGCCTCGTCTCGCTCTTCAGCTGGGACTGGAGCATCCCGGTCCTTTCCCTGCGAACGAGCGTATACACGCCGCGAAGCCAGTTGACATCTCGCTGGGGATTCCCTCTCAGATGTTCGTGTACCTGGACATACTGTCAGATCAGATCGTGGGTCACACGAGGGCACCGCTCCTGCGGACGGTGCCGCTCAGCATAAATACGACCTACGGGAGCATGTCGATATTCCACTGTGAACACCCCATCTACTTTGAGTTGAAGACGAAATCGTTTGACACCCTGGAAATAGATATAAGGGACCACGCAGGCCGATACGTGCCATTCGATCACGGAACGTTAACGTTGCTGGTTCACTTTAAACAGCTCTGATGGCTCCGCAAACTCATTACAACGACTATTACGTCAACCAGGCGGGCGGCGGTGGTGCTGGGAATTACTACGCAGGCGCCCCGTATCAGAAAGGCTATGGGATCGGTTCATGGCTCGGCGGGCTTTTCCGCTCGGTCCTTCCGCTTTTCCGTAGCGGCGCGGCTGCATTGGGGCGGGAGGCTGCGCGGGCGGGTAGCACGGTCCTCGCTGACGTCGCGGCCGGTCAAAACTTGAATGAGAGCATGAATAAACAAATGCAAGAAATTGCAAATCGGTTGAAACGAAAGGCCGAGGACGGAATGAAGGGGTCTGGGGCTATAAAAAGGCGTAGGGTTGGGCGTGGGGCTCATTCCGCACCGAGAGGTCGTAGGAGAAGCACGGCAAATATCAAGGACCTGCTCTCATAATGGCTTTCATGCACCCTCAATCTAGCGAGTGTCTCCGCTCCGAATTGGATTTGTGGCTGGTTCCACCAACTCAAACCGTTCTGGAGGGAACACACTGGGTGCCTTACAAACCACTCACCACACTCGATGCTGCAAATACGGTAGAATTTTCCGTACCTGGTGTGGGTCATGAATACATCGATCCAGCTCACACTATGTTGTATGTGAAAGCAAAAATTGTGAAAGCGGATGGTGCCGATCTAGTGGCTAATGATAACAGCGATGCTGCACCGATTAATTATGCTCTCCATGCCCTGTGGAGTCAAGTCGATATCAGTCTGAATCAAAAAGTGATATCTCATTCAAGCATGACATATCCTTACAGAGCCTACATCGAGTCTCTTCTTAATTACGACACGGCTGCTAAACATTCTCACATGACACAAAGAATGTGGTATGATGATACGCCTGGTCATTTCGACTCTCTGGGCGGTGTAGAAAACACAGGCATTGCCGAACGGCGTGCACTCACAGCAAGAAGTCGGGTGTTTGAGATGATGGGTCCACTCCACATCGATTTTTTCAACCAGGATCATTTCCTTTTGAATAATGTGGAGCTCCGTATAAAACTGATCAGAAATCGCGATGCGTTCACACTCATGTCCGCAGCGGGGACAGAAAAGATACGTCTCCTGGACGCCACACTGTACGTCAGGAAAGTCACCGTATCACCGTCTGTTCTTCTCGCACATGCACAAGCCCTGGAGAAGGCACCGGCAAAATACCCGGTGAATAGAGTGGACATTAAAACGGTCACGATCACACAGGGGCTGAGAGATAAAAATATCGATAACCTGTTTATGAATCAGATGCCTCAGAGAGTCATTATAGGATTCGTGGACAACCGTGCATTCAACGGAGATTTCACACGAAATCCCTTTAACTTTCAGCACCTGAATGTAAATTACCTCAGTCTGATGGTGGACGGACACCCCGTCACAGCACAGCCACTCACACCTGACTTTGCTAATGGTCTGTACATGGAGGCGTACAACACTCTTTTCGCTGGAACAGGCATTCATTGGAAGGACGAGGGAAACAATATCAGTTTTGCTGATTACCCTGGTGGGAACACACTGTACTGTTTCGATCTCTCTCCTGATCTGTCCGCAAACGAACCCCACTGGAATCTCCAGAGACAAGGGACACTTCGTCTTGAAGTGAAGTTCGGAGTGCCCGTTGCACATCCCGTCAACTGCATCATTTATGCAGAGTTCCAGAACTTGATCGAAATCGATAAAAATCGGAACGTGATTGTCGACTATAACGTGTGATCATGGACGAAGGTTTGGATGGAGGCACGTTGGACACGATGATGAGAAAGGACAAGCACATCGCTCCTCTCTTTGAAGGTGTTTTCGCGGCCGACACTTTGCCTCGGCGACTGGAAAAATGTCCAGCATTACTCATATGTAACACGGACCCCATCTCGAAACCCGGCTCACACTGGGTCGCTTTCTTCATCGACAAACATGGGGCTGGGGAGTTCTGGGATTCCTATGGCATGCCACCCGTCGTATCACAGCATCGCAAATTCTTAGACAGAGTGTGCAAAAAGTGGACATATAATCACACCAGTTTGCAAGCACTCGATTCGAAAGTGTGTGGAGAGTATTGTGTTCTATACCTGGTACACAGAGCACACGGTTTCACTCTGCACAAGTTTGTTAAAACGCTGTTCACAAAACACGCAGAAAAAAATGATGACTTAGTGAGGAAAATGTTTAAACGTATGTACAGCTTGAAGTGTATAGTCCCTGACAAAAATTCACAAGGGTGTACTACGCGAAAAAAATAAATTCTTTAGTTAATCAAATTTTAAAAAAATTACAAAAAAATTTAAAACAAAAAAAGTTTTACAAAAAAATAAAAAAAAATTACAAAAAAATTAAAACAAAAAAAGTTTTACAAAAAAAAATACAAAAAAATTTAAAAACAAAAAAGTTTTTACAAAAAATTTAAAACAAAAAATTTTAAAACAAAAAAAGTTTTACCAAAAATTAAACAAAAAAATAAAAAATAAAATCTTTGCGGTTTTGTATAGGCCTCTAGGGGATAGAATTTTCCGCACAAAAAATTCTAACGACTGCATTCAGCGTGCCTCATGGGCGCAGTTGGAAACGCTGAGAGAATTTTGTGATTGTGATGTTGGTAACAGGACGGCATGAACAAAATGTCGGATTGCGTTCGCTGGCACGAACATAATCCGAATTTCAGTCATGCCATCGACATTTAGGTTTCGGCCCCCCACCAGAAAGCGAAGGGGAGAGGGGGAAAGAAAGGTATTCACAAAATGTCAGATTGCGTTCGCTGGCACGAACATAATCTGAATTTCATGGAAACCTTCCTTAAGGACCGCCCCCACAAGGGAAAGGGGAAAGGGGGCCCAGGGTTACACCCCCCAAAGGAGGGTGACATTAGGGAATAAACTTAGGTTGAGGTTACACTCCTGTCCGAATGTCCGATGTAACTTAGGCTGAGGTTGGGTTAGGCCTAGGGCGGGTTAGGCTAGGTTAGGCTTAGGTTGGGGTTAGGCTAGGTTAGGTTGGGGTTAGGCTAGGTTAGGCTTAGGTTGGGTTAGGCTTAGGTTAGGTTAGACCCCTCAAGGAGGGGGGGCAGGTGACCTGGGGGGGACAGGTGACCTGGGGACAGGTGACCTGGGGGGACAGGTGACCTGGGGGGGCCAAGATGGCGGCGGGTGACCTGGGGGGGCCCTTACTTCTACTCTCATCCTCACTATCACTCAAATTCACTGTTATGCAAGGGGGGAACGACTCCTCTCAGCCGTGTACTAGGCACTATATATAATAGTATTATAGTATTATACAAATATTATAGATGTATTATAGTATTATAAGGTATTATAGGCATTATAAGGTATTATATAGAATTATAGGTATTATAAACGTATTATAAACGTATTATCAATGTATTATAAGAAGTTTAAACGGCCTATGAGGTGGTGCGCCTCGTGAGTAGGCAACCTAATTAACACGGGCAATACCCCGCGTCTGAATCTACGTTCGCATGGGGTATTGCTGAATTCGGATGACCGGCGGCTAGCAGTCCAGCTATGCCGGGCTTTGTTGGGTTGGTGTGCAGCATGTTGGAAGAAAAAAGAGTGGGTGTACGTCATTTGTGAAGATGATGAATCATGGTGAGTTTATAGTTGTAACATCGTGAGCATGGCTCTAGAACTGGAATAACATTTAGGTGAACGATTCAAAAAACAATCTTTTTTCAATTCAGCTGTTAAAATTGCAAAGTTTTAGAATATGTACAGTACAGCTTCTGTGGATTCGAAGGAGGTTAGACTACTCTATATGCAATGTTAAAATTCCTTTCTCAAGTGATATTGGCCAAAATCCAAAATCAAGAAGCAAAGCAGGACTGCCAAAAGTCTCTAAATGTCTCTCAAGTTAAGTCAGCAGAGTGGGTCACTGGATTATGAACCAATCGGCCTACCTCTCAGATAAAAAAAAATTATCACTTTCACTCAACACACTCTTACCCCTTGCATCTGTCAGAGACAAGAGCTAGACTCGGAGAGTTTCGTCCAGACTAAGTCCATACGTTCCCTTGCGTCTTACACGATCCAAGACGCACACAGGTAGTTGCCCCCCCCCCCCCCATAAATTACATTAAATTTGAATACTACGGAACATTTGTCTTTGTACTAAGGTACTTACGGAAGATGATAAAATTGAAACGCCCCCAAACGCTGTACGTACACCGGCTGCCTTCCAATGCTGGCTTTAGATAGCTCGTTTCTGATTGGTCCCGACGCGAAGTGGCGTGGCGGAGGTGAGCCGAGCGCAGCGCATGCGCACATGGAGGGAGAGGGATACTCCCCCCTCCCCAACCCCTCCGACTTCCCTCTCTCGTGCACGGAGTAACGACAGTTGAACGAACCGTTGCATTCTCACGCACGAACTTCGAAAATACCCGGACACTGATAACAATGGACGATTTTATGGTAACTTTTGCAGTATTATGGGCGGTTTCTTTTTTAAATATATGTATTATACAAGTATTATAAGTATTATACCAGTATTATAGGTATTACAAGGTATTATAAGTTTTATAAGTATTATAAGTATTACAAGGTATTATAGATGTATTATAGACGCGTGTACTGGGCACTATACGAGTCGTTCCCCCCTTGAAGTGGCGGCCCCGTCGGGAGTCGGCAACAATTATGTCAACTACCCCTCAACATGGCTTGGGCGCTAATGCTCCAAGTCCAACTGAGTTGAATCGCTGAGACAGGCACTTTGAAGCGAGTTGACGAAATTGATGTTACAGAAAAATCGGACTTTTCCGGACCTGACCTTCCGCTGAGAAAGTGGCGGCCCCCTGGGGGGTCGGCAACAATTATGTCAACTACCCCTCAACTTGGCCGTGGCGCTGATCTGTTGGTTTCTCTGAGCAAAGAGGCACATTGAGGCGAGTTGACAAAATTGTTTCCGAATGAAAATCGGACTTTTCCGGACATTTTCCGGCGATTTTATGCTCCGACCTCCCGCTAAGAAAGTGGCGGCCCCGTCGGGGGTCGGCAACAGTCATGTTTACTACCCCTCAACATGGCTTGGGCGCTGATCTGGTGGTTTCTCTAAGCAAAGAGGCACATTGAGGCGAGTTGACGAAATAGTTTCCGAATGAAAATTGGACTTTTCCGGACATTTTCCGGCGATTTTATTCTCCGACCTCCCGCTGAGAAAGTGGCGGCCCCGTGAGGGGTCGGCAAAAATTATGTCAACTACCCCTCAACATGGCTTGGGCGCTAATGCTCCAAGTCCAACTGTGTCGAATCGCTCAGACAAGCACTTTGAAGCGAGTTGACAAAATTGATGTTAAAAAAAATCGGACTTTTCTGGACATTTTCCGGCGATTTAATGGTCTGACCTCCTGCTGAGAAAGTGGCGGCCCCGTCGGGGGTCGGCAACAATTATGTCAACTACCCCTCAACTTGGCTGTGGCGCTGATTTGTTGGTTTCTCTAGGCAAAGAGGCACATTAAGGCGAGTTGACAAAATTGTTTCCGAATGAAAATCGGACTTTTCCGGACATTTTCCGGCGATTTTATGCTTCGACCTCTCGCTGAGGAAGTGGTGGCCCCGTCGGGGATCGGCAACAATTATGTCAACTACCCCTCAACATGGCTTGGGCGCTGATCTGTTGGTTTCTCTAAGCAAAGAGGCACATTGAGGCGAGTTGACAAAATTGTTTCCGAATGAAAATTGGACTTTTCCGGACATTTTCCGGCGATTTTATTCTCCGACCTCCCGCTGAGAAAGTGGCGGCCCCGTGAGGGGTCGGCAACAATTATGTCAACTACCCCTCAACATGGCTTGGGCGCTAATGCTCCAAGTCCAACTGTGTCGAATCGCTCAGACAAGCACTTTGAAGCGAGTTGACAAAATTGATGTTAAAAAAAAATCGGACTTTTCCGGACATTTTCCGGCGATTTAATGGTCTGACCTCCCGCTGAGAAAGTGGCGGCCCAGTCGGGGGTCGGCAACAATTATGTCAACTATCCCTCAACTTGGCTGTGGCGCTGATCTGTTGGTTTCTCTAAGCAAAGAGGCACATTAAGGCGAGTTGACAAAATTGTTTCCGAATGAAAATCGGACTTTTCCGGACATTTTCCGGCGATTTTATGCTTCGACCTCTCGCTGAGGAAGTGGCGGCCCCGTCGGGGGTCGGCAACAATTATGTCAACTACCCCTCAACATGGCTTGGGCGCTAATGCTCCAAGTCCAACTGTGTCGAATCGCTGAGACAGGCACTTTAAAGCGAGTTGACAAAATTGATGTTAAAAAAAAATCGGACTTTTCCGGACATTTTCCGGCGATTTAATGGTCTGACCTCCCGCTGAGAGAGTGGCGGCCCCGCACAGTAAATCCAAATCACCGTTTCGGTCAAGAAATTGAACTGAAACGGGTAGTAAAAGGTTCTGTATCCAGGCTGTGCTGAAGCAGTTCGGCATCTGTACCGTTTCGGACAGCCAGCAACAACTTCGGCCTTCGCGCTATCGTTTTCGGGCCGCACGGTACCGAAACCGGCCTGCGCTCGCGGTTTCTGGTGTCGCCTTGCCGATCTCGGAGCACATGCGCGCGCGCGCGTCGCGCGTCTCGCAGTGCAGTGTTTATTGAAACTCGTATGATTGCGTTTAATTGAAGTTAGCCGCAGATGAAAAGCGTTTGGTGAGTCAAAGGGGCCGATAGGCATGTGCGCGTTCGTACGTGGCAAATAGTCCCATGATCTACAGCTGGCTTAGAAATGATTTTGATATAACCTTCCTTCACCTCGAACACAAGTTTTCGCAAGTACTATGTATTTTACCTTACAGCAAAAATCTAGTGATAACCTTTAACACATTCCGGTACCTTAGTGATTTTATTCCTTTGTATGTTTTTCCGCAACATTACCTGAGTGCACAGTCAATTATAACTTTCTCTGCGATTGTTGAACTCAATCATCTCTCAATGCTAAGCTGCACGGCTTTTATGATTTGATTGTGATTGTGAAAGAACATGACTAATCTTTGTACTTTTACTTTTGGTTCAGGCCCAGATGCAGCCCTTACTTCAGTACGCAGTTGGTTGTGATTTCAATAAACCTTCTGATTATGCAAAATTGTTTTATTGATGTCAGTACAAATCAGTTTCCTTCAAAGGCACAAGAGGGATCACTACTGGGATCGATAATACTACTAAGAAAAAAATTCAGAAAAAACTGTTGTCTATACTGTACATAATGTTAAATTAGTCTACAAAGATGGCACATGCCAGGCAATCAATAATTAAACAAAAAGAAAAGCGATGAAAGAGAACAATGTAAAGGATGATCTAATCTTACAATCTGTAGCAGCAGCAATAGAAATCAGTAGCCCTCTTATTTAGAAAAGAACGCTCAGAATCCAAATTGAAAAATACAGAAATGTAGGAAATGAAGTTAAAGAGATTCTTTTTCCAATTTAAACATTTACACCTACTTAATCATTTGTAATTCACAACTACAGATTATGCTAAATTAAATTTGAATTTTCCACCTTGCCAGCAAGTCCTTTAAATTGTTATTGCGACCAATGTGTGGTGCTACTTGCGCAGCACCGATTGTCGCAGCTGCTAAGCTCACGAATGGGAGACGGCAGTTAGTAGGCCATTTGATGTCAAAAATGAAGTACATGGCCAGTATGAACATCAGAGACTGCACCGGGTCATCAGAAGTAAAAAAAGGCATAGCATCTAGGTAACATGAGATGCTGTATTTGTCATCTGTCTTAACTGCTAAAAGCCTTGGCGCGTCTCTGGCATTGGGCCGCATCTCATCAGATGTGGTACCTTCCTGTGGGCATAGATAAACATATATTAATTAATGCATGATTATTGGTAAACTATGGCTAGAGGTAAAACACAAAATAAAACTCACAGGAAACATCTCTAACACCTTAGCTGCTCTGCTATTATCAAATTTGGATTTGTACCACAGTGGAACTTTGTGAAACAATTGCAGCACATCCACCGTTTGCTCACCTGGAAGACCCAAATTTAAAATTATGTGTATATCATGTTTAAAACAAACAAGCGAACAAACAGAAAGTTAAGAAAAAAGTGTTACAAGAAGAGACTAAACTATTGCATTTCATTATTATGTTTTGAAAAACAGGACAACTAACCACATGACCTCACGGTGTCGCCACTACTTGGGAGTATCCCCTTTTCTGTCATGTACTCCACAATGTGGGGCAAAGCATTGCTCCAGTTAGTCTCAACCTGAGTCTGTGTCATTTTGATGTCAGATAGGAACTCTTCAAGCACCTAAAATTATAAATACTATAGCAGCTCAAGCTCATAAATTTAGAGCAAAAAGAATATGTAAGAAAAGCGCACAAACTAAAACAATAGTAAAAAAAAAAATTCAATACCAATTCGGTCAGTTGAAGAGCTGGAAAGTGTCGAAGGAGCATAATCCCAGGGCTTTTCTTTGCTTCCTTCATTCTATCTGCTTTGGTAATGAACATGTTTTGTCTATATGCAGTGATAGATCGGATCCCTGAGGCCCAGTCCAACAGCATCTTCTCCTTTGCATCAGCAGGTGAAATCTGTGCCTCTCCATTGCTCGTGCTAGCACTTGCTTCCTTTGGCTTTGGAGGTCTGGTCCAAGACCTATCTCGGCGGCGCTTCATTTGGTTAGTAAGATGTTTCTGAATTTGAAAACAAAAAGATAGTTTCCTATATTGAAGTATAAATTAAAAGGGGAAAAAAATCACTGGTACTTTGACAGACTTGTGCAAGTCAAAATAGAACTAATTTAGTTCAATTGAGGGTCTATTCCTGCAGCTAATGTCTAGCAGTGACTTCCGGCGGAGTCAAATTCTGTCCCCTAGCAAAATCCAGGTAGTTATCCACATATCCAGGTAAGACAGTAATGGTCCCGATACAATTCTAAGCAGGTGGCCACAAGAAAATTCTTTTTGCAAAAAAATGTAGTTCCAACAGTTTCCTTTGAAGACAATGTCTAGTGGCTTATTGCTTAGCATTGAATCGGGACCATACCTAATAACTGGATAATAAAATGCTTGGGAACTGCATTTGACTCACCCTGAAGTCTTTGCTGGACCTTAGCTGCAGCAACAGACTCTTACTCAGAGTAAATTTGTTTTATGTCAACTTGCACTATTTTGTCAGAGTTCCAATGAAATGCAATAAATATACTCACATAATCAGGATCCAAAAGGGGCTGCTTGAAAGGTGAATATTTTTCCCCTAACTTCCTTGCAGCCTTCTCCATACATTTATTGGATGTAAAATCATTTTGACACATGCTGGAAACTACATCCTGAACAATTTTTTTCCTGTGGTTTGCATCCACTTTTCTGGTTTGGAGAGCTGTCATTACAACTTTGGGAAATCTTTTGGGGAAGGTCTGCGCAATTTCATCTGAAGTGGGCTGCACAAAAGAAAAAAAAAGTACGACTGATATAATGCTACAACGTAATTGCAAAAACATGGAATCATATCAGTGATAGGTACCTCAGTAACATCAGATGTAGAAGAGCCGCTTCTCTCCAGAAGGCTGCTTAAGAAACTATTACCTCCCGCCACTTCTATGATGATCTGTCAAAAGAGAACATCAATCAACTCACAGTGTATTTTTGTATGAAGCTGCAAAAATTAAAGACTGTATAAATGCACGATTCCACTATCAAAATACTATAAGACAGTTAATTAAATGGGAAACATCTGGAGCCCCCTCTAGACCATATACCTCTACTACATTTAACTATCTTCCTTTTTAAAAAGAAAAAAACAACAACATTAGCTTCCCTTGGAGAAAATGTCTCCCTTTCCTCTACTTTTCAGTGTGAAGTGATATCACTGGAGCGGAGTGTGTGGGCATATTGTAGCTTTCTGTAATCACAACTTATTGTATTCTTACAGGAAACTGCATTGCCAATACCATGGGACCATTTTTGGTCTGTACATCAAAACACCCATGATTTTATAGCAACAATAAAATTGTCTGATTCAATCCACTCAGATTATTAATTTTATTTCTTCCTATATAATCATGGGTGCTTTGATGTAAAGACCAAAAATGGTCTCATGGTATTGGCAATGCAGTTACCTGTAAGAATACATTAAGTTGTGATTACAGAAAGTTACAATATGCCCACACACTCCGCTCCAACGATATCATTTCACAATGAAAAGTAGCGGAAAGGGAGACATTTTTTTTCAAGAGAAGCTACTGTTGTCTTTTCTTCTTTTTAAAAAGGAAGATAGTTGAATGTAGTAGAGGTATATTGTCTAGAAGGGGCTCCAGATGTTTCCCATTTAATTAACTGTCTCATAGTACATAAATAATAAAGCAATAATAAAGAATAGCTAATTATATGGGATCCCCAAATTAAGTATATTTTTACGATGGGTAGATAAAGTGATTGATAAAGAGGCAACCGGTTGTGAAAGATGTTTAAAATTATTTGAAACCTACTGGAGGAGAAGATGGTGTCAGATCACTGCTGCTACTGTTGTGGAGTCCAATAGTACTGTTGTCACTATGATCTGCACCAGAGTCATCTGTAAAAAGAGATTGTACATTACAGAAATGTTAAAAGGCTACATACTCCTCGCTTGCTACACCAGTTTAGTGAGTCCGACAAAAGTTAGTCCACTGAAATGTCTGAAGCTACTAGCTTATTTGGTTTCTGAGAAATGCTGCAGCAAGAGAAAATTATAAGATGTTTTAAAGGGTGCACACTGCCAAGGACTGGTAGGAGGTGCAGAGGATGTGTAAACTTTAAACATTTGAGATTAAATTAGTGAAGGAAACAGAAAAGAAAAGAAAATTTATTGGTTGAAAACTGACAACTACCTAAATTGGAAGTCATTTGGCCAGGTTGCCATTACAGTTATCAACCAATAATCCTTCTTCCTTGTGCCATTGCTTCCCTTGTTTAATCTAAAATGCACAAACTTTACACATCCATACTGCGGCGCTTCCCAGTCCTTAGCAGTGCTCACCAAAATTTATTTTATTTTGGTGTCAATGTGAAAGACATGTAAGATGAAGGGGGACAAATATAATTATTTTAAAACCGATAATTTTTGTATCTAAGATTATTACTAAGAATTGTTATGGAAAGGCCAAGTATAGGCCACCTCTTATATTTAGAAGTTAAAGTTATGCTTACTTGCAATTTCTTCATGGGCTGGTGCCGGGCAGGCGCAATATGTGCAGTCAGCACGTTTTGCTCCTTCCTCATATTCGTAGTCTGTGCATGAGCACTTGGTGCATTTGCCTCGGTTTACTCCTCGAGGATCTTTCATCCTAAAAAATAAATTAAAAAAAGTTGAGTTACAAATGTGTTTACAAACTAAGTTTTAAATGAAAAAAAAAAAAAAGGATTACACACCTTTATTTAGCGTTTACTTTGTTAGTTCACCCAACTAAACCTGACCCACCCACTAAGGCAGGACCAAAAACTACTTGAACCCATTGCAATCCATCAAAACACGTTTAAAATAAAAAATTACTGTACTAGAAATTACACCATGCATGCATACATAAAAATTTGATACTAACACATAAATTAAAATAAAGCACCACCAACACAGCATTTCAGTGCAATGAAATATTCACCCTCAATTTTGTGAGAGTTCAACACATGGTGAAACAACATAGATTCCAGCCCATAAACATTTACACTTTCAAGTGTTTTGATTTGAAAGGCTGCATAGTGATGTTTATACATAACAGTGTCTACATTCTGGCACACAAAGTGAACATAAGGATAAATCAGAATCTGCACAATCTTGGCAAACATGGGTAGCATACTTTCTTTGTCACACCCAACACAAATGAAGCACTCTTGGTGAAATTTCATACCATCACAATGAAGCCAGCTTGTTTCAATAATTTTGCTTACACTGGAATACATCATTTCTTTATAGCTGAAATCCTTTGGCTGTATTACTCTAATGGGGCCACAGGCAGGTTCTGATCTGAGTGACTTAGACCAAGCAACGGCTTGATTCAGTTGGTGCTTCCTTGTAACGAAGATAGGAATATTTTTGTACGACCCAATCTGCTCTACTAATCTTTTCAGGTACCTGTGCTTAGCCTCACACCTCATACAGCTATAGTTAAGGAGGGATCCTATTTGAAGGATCCACGAAGAATAATGAAGCAAGTTGTGTTGCTTGGAGATAAGATCACATTGATATAATTCCATATAATCTAAAAGATACCTCTCTACAGTTTCTTGCAATGTTACAAGCATCCATCTTTCAATATCAGAGGAAAAGCTAATACGAGTTATTTCCAAAGCATCTAACAAATTGTTTAAATGTTTGTCTTCTTTTGCAACTAGAGGACCTATAATCATGGGCAAAATGGATGCCAAAAGCCACATCTGGCTTGCAGACTGGTGAAGTTTAGTACTATTTTCATCAGAAGTGTTGATATGGTCACTTGTAATTTTGGAAGGTTTTGATGCTTTCTCAATAACACCATAGTCAAAGTTTTGAATTCTTGAGTTTAACCAAGGCAATGTGAAGAGCTTGGGCCCTGGATGCTGGTACAGGAAGTACTTCAAAAGTTTTCTTGTTGTTAGCGGCAAGTATCCTTCCAGACTGTCGTGCATCAAATCTGGAGGAAGGCCACCGACAACATGATAAGAGTCAAGGGTATTCAGAGCAGAGTCCCTGTTGACACCGTAGAGAGTGCTAAGTTTCTCATTTTTCCCTCTTGAGGTCTGAATCTTAGAGCACTGCTCAGAATGTGCTACAACAGTGCGGTATAGACTCAGATCTTCTTTTGTCATGGACCTCAAGTCTTCTAAAGTAACCATGCACACTCTACAAGGGCGATAAGCAGTAAAGCCTTCTTTGAAACCACCTACTCCATTCGAAGCCAAGTTGTCACCAATAACTGCAATCAACGTACCAAACACTATTTTGTCATCCTTCAACAGAACACCTTGCTCAAAACGTTTTAAATCGTTCACAATGTATTCAAGGACTGCATCATAGCCATGAGAATCTACCTTAATAAAGTTTGTATTCACAACTGCAACCACAAATATGTTTGATGTCTTAGAACGGTACTTAGGAGGAATATTGTCTAAATACATATAAAAAGCTCCCAGCTTTTGATTGCCAGCTCTGCTTTTGAGAGGGGAACAAACTTCTACATCATCATAGTACAAAACAAATCTTAAAGCATCTGGATGTTCCTTCAAAACTTTGTTAGTCTTGCACTTCTCTCCTTTCATATAACTATCAAGAAAATGTGAATTATTTGAAAGTTGACCTTCCTCTACAAACCTATTATAATCAGGATGATTGACTAACTTTTCTACAACAGAAACAATTGGAACAAACACTACTTCTTCTTGCTGAAGTTTTGAAGCATTTCTCAGTTTTCCTTTAACTGTAGAGGAACGGAACTCTCTTCCTATAAGATATCGGAGTGGTTGCACAACTCCAAGAGACTCCTGGAAACATTTAGCTTGTTGCTTTTCTGTTCTCAAGTTTTGAAAAACACTTTGGGTAGTACATGCAATAGTCTTCTTGACATCAAGAACACTATTAAGTGAAATATTTTTGGCACTCAATTTCTCACTGATAGCAGAAGACAAGACATTGAGGGTACTGTCAATCAATTTTTCTGTATCCAGCACAATTCCCTTCACAGAAGATGATGGAACAGAACATTTGTCTTTCAAGTTAAGAAGAAAAGATGCTGCAGCTGGATTGACACCTGATGTATACTGTACGACCTCAATGTTCCCAACTTCTTTAGCAATGCACTCTGAAACTTTCAGAGTGCACTGTCTACGGCCATGATGATCATTGCTGGTGTCCGATTCACCTCCACTTGATTCAACACTTTCGTTTGATTCACTCTCATTGTCACTGTCACTATAATCACTTTTTCCAGTGTTTGAGATGGATAGAACACTACTTACGTCAGGAAACTTATCGTTTGTTTGCTCTTTCTCGCTGTCACTAGCTGCATTTGCCTTTTGGTAACTGTTCACACAACTCACATTTGCCGGGACATCTGTTGCTTCACATGCCAGGTCAAGCCTACTCTCACACCGGGATTCACTGTCATCACCACTGTTTACACTACCACTTGTCACAACACCACACTTCTTCTTACTGACACTGTCACTGTCAATACTTGAAGACCGTTGACGCTTCTCATGGTGTTTTCCATACCAGTGTTTTTGAAAGAAGGGCAATGTATTGAACACTTGTTTACATCCAGGACATTCAATACCCAATTGACTTTCTCCAGGGTGGTAATCTCGAAAATGCTTTAGCACTGTGAGCCCAGTGTCTAAGATTTGATCACCACATTTGCCACAAATCATTGTGATGTCATGGCTGGCTGGCTGGCTGGCGCACTTGGAGAATCAAAACATATACATGAAACAAAAGTAATATAGGTTAGTCACAACAAAAAATCTGCATCACTACATTAATTAGAAAACCACCAAAACCGAACTTCAGAATAACTACCAGGGAAGGTAAATTGGGAAGAAACCTTGAATACTAAATTAAGAGAGTGCTAAATCCGGGGGAATACCCAACATCTAAATAATAGACACTAACAAGCCTCCAATAAGTTAATAAGTTACAAAATCATGCACAGTACAAAATGGGGAAAATAGAGACCTAAGGGGTGTCCAGAAAATAATTCACATGCTGGGAGTAATGCTTATTCTTAAATATTGTGAAACCAGCATCACTAGCCTGTCTAGGCTATATTTACGTTTTGACCATTTGTAAGAAAATAGAGGGTTATGTTTCCTTCAAGACAGCTACCTATGAAAATCATATACATTTTAAAGATCGGTTTAAATTTTTACAAACCAAAAACTTACGTAATACCGCGGTTTTCACATATGACTTGCCTGGACTTGGCGAGGCGAAGCCGTGGGGAAAGCGTGTCTCGTCAAATAATAACAACACTTGCTGTTGTTTTCTTTCCCAAAACGGCTCTTGTTCTTCTTCAGAAGTTGACTATGAGCCACCACTGTCATCGACCAGACGTTCAGTACCAAATACGACAAAAAAAATAGCTTCATAGATAAAGATTTGCCAAAAGTTCGAGCTACGAAATGCGCCAGAGCTCCGGTTATTGTAATTCAGCAGCGCCGCGACAGAATCGGTACAAACTGCGGCCAAATCCGACGCTCGCGTCCCCGATCAGGCGTGCGCTTGCCCGATGCAGCACACAGCCGACAGCTGTCGGCGTGGACATGCAGAACTGGCGCGAAACCACCACAGATTCAACCTAAAAACCTTACAGAACTTTTTACCCTCCCATTTCAGTTCATTTTGACTGGTTTGATGGTACCGAAACGGTGATTTGGATTTACTGTGCGTCGGGGGTCGGCAACAATAATGTCAACTACCCCTCAACATGGCTTGGGCGCTAATGCTCCAAGTCCAACTGTGTCGAATCGCTGAGACAGGCACTTTAAAGCGAGTTGACAAAATTGATGTTAAAGAAAAATCGGACTTTTCCGGACATTTTCCGGCGATTTAATGGTCCGACCTTCCGCTGAGAAACTGGCGGCCCCGTCGGGAGTCGGCAACAATTATGTCAACTACCCCTCAACATGGCTTGGGCGCTAATGCCCCAAGTCTAACTGAGTTGAATCGCTGAGACAGGCACTTTGAAGCGAGTTGACGAAATTGATGTTACAGAAAAATCGGACTTTTCCGGACCTGACCTTCCGCTGAGAAAGTGGCGGCCCCCTGGGGGGTCGGCAACAATTATGTCAACTACCCCTCAACTTGGCCGTGGCGCTGATCTGTTGGTTTCTCTGAGCAAAGAGGCACATTGAGGCGAGTTGACAAAATTGTTTCCGAATGAAAATCGGACTTTTCCGGACATTTTCCGGCGATTTTATGCTCCGACCTCCCGCTAAGAAAGTGGCGGCCCCGTCGGGGGTCGGCAACAATTATGTTAACTACCCCTCAACATGGCTTGGGCGCTGATCTGGTGGTTTCTCTAAGCACCGTCTTGTTGACAGTCGTGATGATGTTTTTGTCGAGCTCGGCGAGAAGGCTGGCGTAGGAGGCGGTCCCGAGGGGAATCGGCTTCATCCACTGCTCTAGCCGGTCTAACAGCGGGTCGTCGAGCGCAGACAGAAGCATGGCCCTCTTCACCTCCTCCTTTGTCGCCTTCGCATCGATCACCAGCTTCAGGCGTCGGATAAACTTCGGCCAGGTCTCGGGCTTCTTGGAGTCGTAACGCTCGGTGCTGTCCATGATGGCGCCGGCTTGTCCCCCGATGGCACCCACTCACACGCGGCGAACAAAAAGAATGTGAGGGGAGTCCGAATCGTCCCAGCGCAAACGCCTCGGGGACAGACCCCTGAACCTGGCCCGACCCAAAACGCAAAACGACCTCTAAATAATTTTAATGGGTCGAGGTTAAGTTGTTCCGTCATGTTCCAATTTGTTCCGCTTTGTTCTGCCCCCGCATAGGAGATATGTATTTTTTTTAAAACAGGCATGGGTCGGGCCAGAAAAACAGTGCCCTTATAGACGTAAATAATGTAAAATAGACCAAACCGACACTTGTTCCGGCTTCTCACGGACGTTAACGATAAAGTTCCACAACAAAATGAGTCACGAGATGGTTTCCATATTTTTAGAACAAAAATGCATGGGACGGGCTGAAAGTTCGGGGCGATTTTCAACGACGCTATTTCCTGAATGACACAAACCGCATTGTTCTGCGCTCGGGCAGGCTAGACACACTTTGTTCCGCACTCACTTTAACACTAAAGAGCCAACGGAGGTGTTATCAGAAAAGTGTGGGTCGGGCCGAAAGTTGAGTACTGCTTAAGCAGCCGAAATTAATAAAGTGTTACTAGGCGTATTTGTTCTGATCTCGGGCAGGCTAGACACACTTTGTTCCGCACTCACTTTAACACTAATGAGCCAACGGAGGTGTTATCAGAAAATTGTGGGTTGGGCTGAAAGTTGAGTGCTTAAGCAGCCGATATTTGAGAAGTGGTACAAGGCGTACTTGTTCTGCGCTTGGGCAGGCTAGACACAGGGCCAGCTTGGCATGCCGCCGCGCCATTTGCGGGGGCCTCCAGACCCCGCCCTGTGTCTGCGAGTGTCTGATGAGTTTTTTTTTAATATTTTTTTAAATTATTTTTTTTACGATCAAAATCGCCAACCTGAGACCGTCCCGAGTCAGTGACTGTCGTAATGCCCTGTACCTGCTTCGGCGGCTAACCCCAGAAAACTAAAACATATACTCCCATTGAACAGAAATGCGACACAGTACTAAAATGGTCGCCACGGTGCATTCATCCACGTTAAAAATGAAGTTTACCCTCTACATTTGAAGTTTTAAAATTGTGTCAGCAATCAGCGCCCCACCTTCCCCCTGTATTTTCAACCTTTGCTGCTTTTTTCCACGTATCTACGGCAGTTTGTTAACAGTACCCAACAACCACCACAAGTCACCTCATCGAAGCAAAACCGACCGAAAATAGGGGCCGTCCACATATTACGTAATCACGTAGGGGGGAGGGGGTGTCAGAGCTATGCCTACGCTTGATTACGAGGGGGAGGGGGAGGGAGGCGTCCTGATTACGTAATCAACTTTGGTCCTCGCATCGCAATTTTTTGGGACTAAAACTGCACGTAACTGCCGCAGCGCCGCGTCGAAGTTACCCCGCGCGCGTGATGTGCGTAGATCTCCAGCACTCCACGCACTCGTCGGCGATTGAGTCGCCCGGGCACATTTAAAATCGGTTTGAAAAATTGTAAATTGTATAAAAGATATAAAAACTGTTCAAACGCTGGGTTCACGATTGTTCACATTTTTCGCAAATTCGGTTGATTACGTAATCTTAAGGAGGGGGGGGGGGGGATCAGGCCGCTGATTACGTTTGTTGACATGGGGGAGGGGGATGTCGAAAATCCCAAAAACGTGATTACGTAATATGTGGACGGCCCCTGAGGCCGTTGCCTAGCCAGTCCGGCGAAAGAGTTTAGCGCCCTTAAAAGTTTTGGAGCCAACATTTACGGACCGCCCCGACGTCTTTGTTTACTTCCTTCATTCGCTCCCTTCTCGTCTCAGCTGGTTTCAACTGGTCTCAACTCGTCGGACTGCGCGTCTCGCCGGGCTGCGCGACTCGGCGCGCGGCGCGGCAGGGGGGAAGCGAGGGGAGTGGGGACTCGGCGCGCGAAGCGGCAGGGGGGGAAGAGAGGGGAGGGGGGACTCGGCTAGGCCGTGCAGAGCACAGCGCGCATCAGGACGCCCCAATCCATTCGCCACGTAGTCGTCGCCAGAGTCTGACGTTGCTGCTGTGTGCGGAGAAGCCGAAGCCAAAACCAAAACCAAAACGTAGTTTTAAAGGTTTTTAGTATTCTCAATGTGTTAAATAATGGTTCTGGTTCCTTGGTAACCAAGATTAATACAATTTTCTAGTCTGAGTGACCTGAAATGCACATGTGTATTGTTTAAAGTAAGCAAATAATTGCTATTGCTTTATGAGTATTGCAATGATTACTGATTACGGCATTAAATGTGTCAATATCAGTAAGAAGGTAAATAGTTGTTACATGTTCTCAGTTCCTTGGTAGAAAAGTTTTTTTTTTTTTTTTTAATTTAAGAAAATGAATGTGATCTAAAATGTACCTGTTTTCTTTTCAAACATTCAAAGTTATTGTATTTTTAATATTGTAATAATAACAAATTCCGACATTGAACGTGTCACTATCAGAAAGTAGCTTAATAGTTCATACTATGTTCTCAATTCCTAGTTGTACCAAGTAAAAGATAAGAAGTATTTGCTATTGTATATTAAATGTCGCATAATTACCAATTATGCCACAAAATATGTCAATGTAAGTAAGTAGTTTTTTAATAGCTCATTATGTGTTCTCGATTGTTTGGTAAACAGTTCGCTAAAACAGTGTTCAAATGTCCAAACGTAAGTGATCTAAAATGTACCTGTGTTCTCATTTAATACTTTTAAGGTAAAGGAGTAATTGCTATTGTACTGTTTTTATATTGCAATAACTACCAATTGCTACCAATTAAGACAGTTCATAATACGTTCTCGATTCCTCAGTGAACTAGTTGCTTCCAAAAAAATGTTGAAATGTAAGTGATCTCAAATGAACCTGTGTTTTCTTTTGTAACTTGACTTTATGTCATTTAAAGTGACCAAAAAAATTGCTGTTGTTTTTTTATTAATGTAATAATTGCAAACTACAACATAAATCGTGTCACTATCAAAAAGTAGTTAAATAGTTCATAAAACAGTATTTTCTCCACCGCTACTTCGACAAGTTTTCAACAACAAAAATATTTACATGTTCGAATGTGATTTCATGTGTACCTGTGTTTTCAAGTGAAGCATGTAAAGAAAAAAGGCCACTGCTATTGTATTTGTAATATTGCAATAATTACCAATTACGATATAAGATATGCCCATATCAAAAGGATTAATGGTTCTTAAAGTATTCCTCATTGCTTGGTGACCAAGATTCCTTAACCCCAAGGAGGTTCTAGTGTTAATGACCTGAATGGTACCTGTGTCTTTATAAAACAAAAGAGGTGAATAATAAATGGTATTTTTTTAACTATAACAAGTGTGTCTAGCCGGCCCGAGCGCAGAACAAATACGCCTATTACCACTTATCAAATTTCGGCTCCTTAAGCAGTACCCAACCTTCAGCCTGACCTACACTTATTTGATAACACCTCCGCTGGCTCAGGATTAAAGTGAGTGCGGAAAAATGCGTGTCTAGCCTGCCCGAGCACAGAACAAAAACGCCTAGTGCCACTTATCAAATTCCGGCTGCTTAAGCAGTACTCAACTTTCAGCCCGACCCACACTTTTCTGATAACACCTCCGTTGGCACATTAGTGTTAAAGTGAGTGCGGAACAAAGTTTAGCTAGCCTGCTAGAGCCGAGAACAAATGCGGCTAGTACCGCTTCTTAAAGATTGGCTGCTTAAGCATTACTTAACTTTCAGCCCGACCCACACTTTTCTGATAACACCTCCGTTGGCTCTTTAGTGTTAAAGTGAGTGCGGAACAAAGTTTGGCTAGCCTGCCCGAGATCAGAACAAATACGCCTAGTAACACTTTATTAATTTCGGCTGCTTAAACAGTACTCAACTTTCAGCCCGACCCACACTTTTCTGATAACACCTCCGTTGGCTCATTAGTGTTAAAGTGAGTGCGGAACAACGTTTGGCTAGCCTGCTAGAGCGCAGAACAAGTGCGCCCAGTAAAATTTCTTTAAAATTAGCTCTTTAAGCAGTACTCAACTTTCACCCCGACCCACACTTTTCTGATAACACCTCCGTTGGCTCATTAGTGTTAATGTTAGTGCGGAACAAAGTTTGGCTAGCCTGCTAGAGCGCAGAACAAGTGCGCCCAGTAAAATTTCTTTAAAATTAGCTCTTTAAGCAGTACTCAACTTTCACCCCGACCCACACTTTTCTGATAACACCTCCGTTGGCTCATTAGTGTTAAAGTGAGTGCGGAACAAAGTTTAGCTAGCCTGCTAGAGCCTAGAACAAATGCGCCTAGTACCGCTTCTTAAGGATTGGCGGCTTAAGCATTACTTAACTTTCAGCCCGACCCACACTTTTCTGATAACACCTCCGTTGGCTCATTAGTGTTAATGTTAGTGCGGAACAAAGTTTGGCTAGCCTGCTAGAGCGCAGAACAAGTGCGCCCAGTAAAATTTCTTTAAAATTAGCTTTTTAAGCAGTACTCAACTTTCACCCCGACCCACACTTTTCTGATAACACCTCCGTTGGAACATTAGTGTTAATGTGAGTGCGGAACAAAGTTAGGCTAACCTGCTAGAGCCTAGAACAAATGCGCCTAGTACCGCTTCTTAAGGATTGGCGGCTTAAGCATTACTTAACTTTCAGCCCGACTCACACTTTTCTGATAACACCTCCGTTGGCTCATTAGTGTTAAACTGAGTACGGAACAAAGTGTGTCTAGCCTGCCCGAGATCAGAACAAATACGCCTAGTAACACTTTTTTAATTTCGGCTGCTTAAGCGGTACTGAACTTTCAGCCCGACCCACACTTTTCTGATTACACCTGCGTTGGCACATTTGTGTTAATGTGAGTGCGGAACAAAGTTTGGCTAGCCTGCTAGAGCCCAGAACAAATGCGCCTAGTACCGCTTCTTAAAAATTGGCTGCTTAAGCATTACTTAACTTTCAGCCCGACCCACACTTTTCTGATAACACCTCCGTTGGCTCATTAGTGTTAAAGTTAGTGCGGAACAAAGTTTGGCTAGCCTGCTAGAGCGCAGAACAAGTGCGCCCAGTAAAATTTCTTTAAAATTAGCTCTTTAAGCAGTACTCAACTTTCACCCCGACCCACACTTTTCTGATAACACCTCCGTTGGAACATTAGTGTTAATGTGAGTGCGGAACAGAGTTAGGCTAGCCTGCTAGAGCCTAGAACAAATGCGCCTAGTACCGCTTCTTAAGGATTGGCGGCTTAAGCATTACTTAACTTTCAGCCCGACCCACACTTTTCTGATAACACCTCCGTTGGCTCATTAGTGTTAAAGTTAGTGCGGAACAAAGTTTGGCTAGCCTGCTAGAGCGCAGAACAAGTGCGCCCAGTAAAATTTCTTTAAAATTAGCTTTTTAAGCAGAACTCAACTTTCAGCCCGACCCACACTTTTCTGATTACACCTGCGTTGGCACATTTGTGTTAATGTGAGTGCGGAACAAAGTTTGGCTAGCGCTAGAGCGCAGAACAAGTGCGCCCAGTAAAACGTCTTTTAATTTGGCTCCTTAAGCAGTACTTAACTTTTAGCCCGACCCACACTTTTTAGATAACACCTGCTATGGCTCATTAGTGTTGAAGTGAGTGTGGAACAAAGTTTGGCTAGCCTGTCCGAGATCAGAACAAATGCGCCCAGTGACACTTCTTGGAAATTGGCTGCTTAAGCAGTACTCAACTCTCAGCCCGACCCACACTTTCCTGATAACACCTCCGTTGGTTCATTAGTGTTATACTGAGTGCGGAACAAAGTTTGGCTAGCCTGTTCGAGTGCAGAACAAATGCGCCTAGTAATATTTCTTTAAGTTTGCCTGCTTAAGCAGTACTCAACTTTCAGCCCGACCCACACCTTCCTGATAACAATTCCGTTGGCTCTTTAGTGTTAGATTGAGTGCGGAACAAAGTGTGTCTAGCCTGCCCGAGCCCAGAACAAATGCGCCCAGTAACACTTCTTTTAAATTGGCTCCTTAAGCAGTACTCAACTTTCAGCCCGACCCACACTTTTCTGATAACACCTCCGTTGGCTCATTAGTGTTAAAGTGAGTGCGGAACAAAGTGTGTATAGCCTGCCCAAGTGCAGAACAAATGCGCCTAGTAACATTTCTTTAAATTCGGCTGCTTAAGCAGTACTTAACTTTCAGCCCGACCCACATTTTTCTGATAACACCTCCGAAGGCTCATTAGTGTTAAAATGAGTGCGGAACAAAGTGTGTATAGCCTGCCCAAGTGCAGAACAAATGCGCCTAGTAACATTTCTTTAAATTCGGCTGCTTAAGCAGTACTTAACTTTCAGCCCGACCCACATTTTTCTGATAACACCTCCGTTGGCTCATTAGGGGTCGTACCCATATTACGTGAACTCATTTGGTGGGGGGGGGGGTCTAAGCCAAATACTACGCCCTATCTTATATACATGAAAAGGTTAGGTTATCCACGTCACGAGGGGGGGGGGTCCAAAAAGCGGCCCAAAATCGGTCACGTAATATGGGTACGGCCCCTTAGTGTTAAAGTGATTGCGGAACAAAGTGTGTCTAGCCTGCTCGAGTGCAGAACAAATACGCCTCGTAACACTTTATTAATTTCGGCTGCTTAAGCGGTACTCAACTTTCGGCCCGACCCACACTTTTCTGATAACACCTCCGTTGGCTCTTTAGTGTTAAAGTGAGTGCGGAACAAAGTGTGTCTAGCCTGCCCGAGCGCAGAACAATGCGGTTTGTGTCATTCAGGAAATAGCGTCGTTGAAAATCGCCCCAAACTTTCAGCCCGTCCCATGCATTTTTGTTCTAAAAATATGGAAACCATCTCGTGACTCATTTTGTTGTGGAACTTTATCGTTAACGTCCGTGAGAAGCCGGAACAAGTGTCGGTTTGGTCTATTTTACATTATTTACGTCTATAAGGGCACCGTTTTTCTGGCCCGACCCATGCCTGTTTTTAAAAAAATACATATCTCCTATGCGGGGGCAGAACAAAGCGGGACAAATTGGAACATGACGGAACAACTTAACCTCGACCCATTAAAATTATTTAGAGGTCGTTTTGCGTTTTGGGTCGGGCCAGGTTCAGGGGTCTCTCGGGGACGCACCACTCCGCACGCACGCACCGCCGCTGCCCCCGCGAGAGATCTTCGAATCTGCGTACTCGTCGCCAATGTTGTGTTCTAAGTCGGCGGGCAGAATAAGTAGGCAGGTGGTGGTGTTGGATCGGTGGTTTATTCAGACTGAGGTTACAGGCAAAGGTAGACACAGCAGGAAACGGTAACGGGGAACAGCAGCGCTAGCTGCGGTGACCGACCGAACCACGTCCGGAGCGCGGGGTATCGCATGGTAGGCAAAGCCAGAAAGGCAAGGATATAACACTTCCCGCTTTGCTATTGGCTGGCTCGTCTGGCAAAGCGTGGTGGGGGAAGGAGGGACGACATCTCCAGAAAACAAACGCAGCGCGCGTTGGTTTCTGCTTCCCACACAACTCGCTGCAGATCAGGTAAATTTCCTCGATTATACTAAAAAATCATGGCAAATACTGGAAGGTTTGTTGTGTTCTGCATGTGTCCCTCCAGCTGCTTCCATTAATGACCTCGTAAATCTTCGTGTCGTAAGATGCAGTTCAGAAAAGCTGATTCGTTTTCTAACCTGACTCACGAACGTAGTAGAGTTTCGTTATTACTTCATGGTCCTATTTTCTCATTTGTAGCGAGATCAAATTCTTTGTTTTATCAGTCCTTTCGCCTTGATCATTTTATTTTATCGTTCCCACGCTTCTTGATTTGTTGTGGATTGCTTTCGGTTTGGTGTCATGTGTGCGAATGTTCCTACACTTAGCAGTGCTGGTTTTAACTAATCAGTTTTGTTTATTCTTTTCTCAGGTTCCAGAAGTTGCAAAATCATGGCTCAGCAGGTATTCCATCAACTGTCATTTGTGTTGGTTAAAGTCAGTATAACATTCTTATCTTGTATCTCATTTTTGTGTCTAGATTAGCGGCAATGCGTTATGGGAATTAGCAGAGAAGAGTGGAATTTTTTTGGATATGGAGACGAAGAATATTCTAAGCATAACAAAATTTGACTCTGTGCACAACATGGCTAATTTTGATGACAAACAAAAAGCCTATGTGGAAACCTTCCTGCGTCAAAAACTACATACAATAATTTCTGAAGAAAGAAGGCCCCACTATTATGGATTCCTGTTTCAAGATTGCCCAGAAAAATTTGAACTGATAGGGGGCCAGATGTGTGCTCTAGAAAGTCTGAGGAAGTTAGCAAGGAAAACAATCTTACAGGGGACTGCTGCCAATCATAATACTGGAATCCATGCCCCATCATCTACATCAGTGACTTCTACCAGAGAGAAGGAACTTGATGCTGATAAATCTACTTTGACTACCAAAAAGAGCAGCACTGTGAATGACTTGCAGTCAGCTAGTTCAAGTGCAAAGCTTAAATTACTTCAGCGATTGGAAACATCCATCAACAATTATTTAAATGAAAGTTATGAAGGGAATTTTGCAGTTGAAGTCATAAAAATTGTTGATGATGGACTAGGGTCGTTTAATGCACAGGTGAAGTGTCCTGTAGCAGATTGTGCTGCTGTTAAGAAAGTGAGCAGAACCGGATCAAGGTAAAATGTTTTAAAAGTGTTCTTTTTAAGGTTTTAAGTCTGTTAGTAAATTTAATAAATTTTTGTTTCAGGTGGAACACATCCAACTTCTACGCCCATGTCAAAACGCACATCAATACAACTGTAGATGAAAATCAGAATTCCCTGACCAAGATGGGTTTTTTTGTGAAAGGCAATAAGAAAGCTCTTGTACTGAAAGCTCAAAAGAGGAAGAGATCTGATGTTGATGATTGTTTAGAATCTGAAGAGGAGGATAGTAACTTAGAAATGCTCGATGATGCTTCTCAAAAGAAATCAAACATCAAAGAATTGGATATTGATAAGGAGAGTACATCTTCAAACAATGAGAAATTACCATCAACTTCTAGTGATGGTGTTGACTGTGATCTGTCAGATGTTGACCATTTTTAGAGAAGGGAACACGGGGAGGGCAACGTGTTCTCCAACCCAAAACCAGAAGTGCCCACATGAGTCGAAGGGACAAGGCCCAACGCAAGTTACAGTCAGCTGCTGAGAGTTGCCGTGAATTGACAGAGTTCTTCCCTATTCTAAATCGTATGGACATGATTTTAAGGGAAAATGAAGAGCTAAGGAAGAGATTATTTATAAATTGTGTTCCAAATGATAAGACAAAGAGTAACTACTCTGACTACAAAATGTTACAATTACTGTTAACTTGCGCCGAGAAGAATGCTGGCAGGAAACCTGGAGGTGAGTTTTACTGCAGGGATAAGTTTGCTGTATTATCTTTGACAAAAATAAATAAATTTCTAATGCAAATGTTTCAACACTGAAAAAAATTTGTTTATGTTTATTATTCTGTTACATTTGTGTCAACTCCCGGCTCTTTATTTTTCTAGCTAGCACTCTCAGCTCAATTACTTTGAGGTAGTGATAAAATGTCTATTTCAGTTGTAGTTTGAAGAGTTTTAAAGGATCAAACTTGTAACACATCTCAGATTTAAGTTAAAAGGTAGTAACTTCTAAATTACTGCAAAATTAGGATCTCAAGGCCATTTTCCACATATATTTTGCTGCCAGTGGCACAGATCTCTTACCTCTTGGATGTGTTACTTACTTTTATCCTTTAGAGCCCTTCTAACTACAACATATCTATGCAGTATCTCCACCTCAAAGTACTTAGTAGCTTATTTTCGCAGATCTGTCTCTTGAGACTGATGTTGATAAAAAATTTAAAAAATAAACTGAAACAAACTAAATTCTATTAATTTTTAACTTAAACTAGGGGAAAATTTTATTGACAAAGATATATTAAAATCTCACAAAACTTAAAACTGAAGCAAATATCTCACTTCACAGATTATATAATTATGACAATAATTGGGTGCTTTTCTCTTTCCAGGCAAACGTTATGATGAAGTTGTGAAAGAGCTGGGGTTCTTGATTTTTTCGCTGGGAGGATTAGGATTGTATGAGATTCTCTCCTACTCCGAAAACTTTCCTCTGCCATCTGTTGCCAGTATGAGAAGAATTATATATTCGAGTGAAACCTTTGTGGAAGGATCGTTCAGAATCAGGCAACTGAAAGAATTCCTGTTAAAGCACGACTTACCTATGATTATTTTTCTCTGTGAGGATGCGACTCGTGTTGCAAGCCGTATCCAATACCATTCTAATAGTAACTGTATTGTTGGGTTTAGTTTGCCTTTAGACTGCAATGGTTTACCTAGAGTTGGATTTTTTCCTGCTTTGTCTGCTGCACAAATTGCAGCTTATTTTGCGAATTATTCAACAAGCACTAATGCATACTGCATCATGGCTGTGCCACTGAAACTTGGAGCACCGAGTTTTTGCCTTAGTATGTTCGGTACTGATAACAAATTTAAAGGAATAGATGTTGAGAGAAGGATCAAGTGGACAAAGGAAGAACTCAGAAAAGAAGGTAGGTATTGTTTCATTATTTTTTAAAAGTATTGTGAAGTTCAGAAACACAACATTTAAAATATTTTTTATTTTCAATTTTAGGGATCAAAATGATTGGCGTAGGGTCTGATGGTGACTCACGGCTTTTATCCACAATGTGCCCGCAAACTATTGTGACCAAAGGCACTCCAAGGTGGAAGTGGTTCGAAGCTAGAGAAGAAGTTGAAGAAATATTCATTCAGGATCACATTCACATTGCCACAAAATTGAAATCAAGCCTCCTGAAGCCTAATTTCCTTGCTATGGGCAAAGAACATTTGGTCTGTCGTGGACATTTTGTGGAGTTAATAAGAACTGTTTCTAAAGATCAGCATCAGTTGTGTGAGTCACTTATGAATGCAAAGGATAAAATGAATTTTAGAGCTGCTCAACTTATTTCTGACATTAAGGTCACTTCTCTCTTACGAAAAGAGATAAGTCAAAGTGAAGGAACTGCCTTGTACTTAGACATGATGAGAGAAGTGGTTGAAGCTTACACTCGACCAGATCTCACCCCACTATCAAGAATCGAGATGATTTGGAAGTGGGTGTTCTTCCTTCGTATGTGGAGGTCATGGGTCATCAGTAAGGAAGACTACAGAGTGAGTTGCAACTTCATTACCTCTAATACATATTCTTGCATTGAGATAAATGCCCATTCCTTAATTCAGTTAATCATTCTCCTTCGAGAGTCTGAAAACCATCATCTTTTTCTGCCATGGAAATTAGGAAGTCAGGAGTGTGAAAGCACCTTTAGAAAGTGGCGCTCCTCAGCTGGCTCCCATTGTGGCGTTGTATCATTTTCTGTTTTGGAGCTTCAAAATCACCTTCGCAGGCTGGATGCACTGTCCTCTGCATACGTGAACTTGGAAAAAGTTTTTACTTTCCCTAGACATCAAAAGGCTGCCTTGTTGAGTGAGGCTAATGCTCACATCCCTATTAGTCTCCCAGAAAATTTTGATATAGAAAATACTGTCATGTCAGCCCTGGAAAAAGCAAGAGCTATGGCGAGAAAAGTCCACATATCAGCTAATAATCAAAATTCCATTCCAGAGTGTCATCTGAAGGAGAAGCTTCCGGCCTTTGATGAAGATGCTGATGAAGTAGATATAGACTCTAACATTATTGAAGATGACTTGACTGGAAGTATTAATGAAGCACCATGTGATGATGATCGAGAAGATGACTTAACTGATATTGCTGAAGATCTCTTCATCATATCCACAGGCCCCTTAGGTGTGAAAAAATACAACAATGCCCATGTCACTGAGACTAGTCCATATGTACTTGTTGCGGATGGATCTGGGGAACCTGCCATCATTCTAAAATCTACACTTTGCTACTTACTCAGTAGTGGTGATACGAAGCTCAGTTCTGACCGCCTCAAAAGAGTTGCATCTGAAATTATCGACCATTCGAAAACTGCACTTGCAAGAAAGCAGCAGATATCCTCTCAACCCACTATTGAAGATTCCGTAAGAGTGACAGATTGGTGTGCTTTTACATCTGAGAACGGAGATGTAGCAGTTGGGAAAGTACTCGGGTTCCGTTATCTAAGTGGCACCACATTATCCAACCAAGAATATACATCCCTCTCAGCTCCTACCAAGGCACCTGAGAAAAATGCTAGAGGGCTAGGAGTGTTATGCTCTTGGTTCCACTTAAGAGGGAGAAGTAAAATTTTGCATTGCACAGGAATGGACTCACATGGATATTACAATATGGACCATTACATTTACCTTGCCTCGGCCAAAGAGAGACAACAATCAATGGTCATTAGTTTGTAATGTTGGTGATATTCTTAAGCTAAGAAAAAAGCCTAGTCAGAGAAAGACTAAATAAATAAGATTGTGTCTCTGTATAACATATTTGTTTTTTATGTTTGTCCCGGTGTTTGTTGATTATTCTGCTAAGATTTGCTTAAATGTGTGTGCAATGTGTTGATGTGCCAGACATATTCGTAAATGTCGTATATTTTGTGTTTGTGTTTTGAGGCATTAAGATGAGGTGTTCTGTTTTATTTGTTGACAAATGTCTCCAAACAATTATGTTAATTTTAAATAAACCAAATCATGTCATGGCTAATTTCAGTTACTTTTCCTCTTACTGTGTTTGTAGATCTTGGAAATCTTGTAGAGAAAATGGGCTGAACCACTGAAATGAAACTTACTAGTAAACTTGACTTGAAGGTATGTTTTTTCATTCCAGAAAAAAAAGAAGAAAAAAAGATTGACTACAATGAAGAGAATTAGAGACTTTTATAGACACCAATCATAAGATTCTCCAGTACTTCAAATAGACTAATAGACAGATAATAATTATTAACACAGCAGAGTTGATCTTCATATTTTGTGGAAAAGCACAATGGTCCATACAAACTTAAAACCAGAGCTCAAAATTCTCAGACATTCATTTAGTTTGACCAAAACAAAATTTTAATTTCGTGGTATTTTGACTTAGGCTGCACTTGCGCCCTAAAATAGTGACATATTGTGATTAATGACAGTACGACACTGTTCCACAACACAAAGGGAAGTGTATAGAAATGGTCCCATACAAAACTTCAGTACTGTTTTTTAGCAAGTATGAGATACATTCTGTCATTTTTAAATGTTCTTCCAATATAATATTAAAGTTGGAATAGACCTACCAAGTTTGTCTTGTTTTGTATGGGACCATTTCTATACACTGGGGCCGTCCACATATTACGTAATCATGTTTTTGGGATTTTCGACCCCCCCCCCCTCCCCCCCCCAGTCAACAGACGTAATCAGCGGCCTGACCCCCCCCCCCCTCCCCCCCCTCAAGATTACGTAATCAAGCGAATTTGCGGAAAATGTGAAGAATCGTGAACCCAGCGTTTGTAAAGTGTTTGAAGAGGGTAAAGTGGAAAATAAAAATTTTCAGGATGATTAATGTACTTTATTTAATCTAAAGTAGTAACAAAATGTCAAACTCCGCGAGCGGCGTAACTGCCAGGCGGCATTGCGGCAGTTCCAATCCCAAAAATGCGATGCGAGGACCAAAGTTGATTACGTAATCAGGACGACGCCCCCCCCCCCCCCCTGTAATCAAGCGTAAGCATAGCTCCGACCCCCCCCCCCCCCCTACGCGTGATTACGTAATATGTGGACGACCCCACTGCTCTTTGTGTTGTCGAACAGTGTCATACTGTCAGTTATTACAATACATCATTATATTAGGGCACAAGTGCAGCCAAAGTCAAAATAACATGAAATTAAAGTTTTGCATCTGTTGATGTCTGGATTAGGATGAGAAGCAAACATAGTCAAACATTTTACCTCGGATGGCATCTTTCGTGCTTATGTACTATTTCTGTGTGCAGTTGATTGTAATCAAATTATGTAGAATGCCTTTTTGATGAATGCGTACTGAGAAGAAACTTCGATATCCGGCTGCGGCTGAGAGGGTCATCGTTCCACACGGCCTAGGTGCCAGTAGGTGTTTACAGATCAGGGAGGAGTGTAGTCTAGGTGTAGTGCTGGAGGGGCAGGGGTGCGGAGCAGGGGCGCGCTCGTCTGGTCGCCTGTTCCCATCCCTGACACTGTGGGCTGCCTAAACAGCCGGCGCTTCTGAGGCGCGCATCGTCATATCCTAATGAGAGGGCTCTAAATCATGAGAAACTATTGCATGGTCATTTCATATCATCTTTCCTATGTGCAATAGCCGTGTAATAGCTACGTAATGAGGGTGTAATAGGCCGTAATAGCTGCGTAATGAGGGTGTAATAGGCTGTAATAGCTGTAATAGTTGTAATAGGTTTGTAATAGTGTAATAGAATGTAATAGCCGTAATAGAAAAGTAATAGGTGTGTTATAGCCGTAATATGTGAGTAATAGACGTAATAGGCGCAATAGCGTAATACTTTCCTATTACGCGTAATAGGTAGTAGTCGGGACGCTTTTTTCTAGAGTGGAAACCCCCTCGGTACACGCCGACCATGTGGATGACGGACTACAGGACCAGTGGCTGGAAAACACAGCAACGCGACCGAAACACAGCGCCAGCGGCCGCCCCGGAGCAGCACGGCGTGGCGCACCGTGGCGTGGCGCGGCGCGGCGCGACGCGAATTCTCAGAACTCGCCGGTAAACCGGTCACGCGTTCCCACGGACGCCCACCGTACGAAATTTAAAGGACGACGTCGACGAACCCTAACTCGCGAACCACGGCACGACACACACGTGGATGACGGTTAAGAAATCGCGAAACCATGGCACGACACACACATGGTTATGGGACGCACTGACTCTACACAGGAAAATAAAATGAGTACTCACCTCCATAATTGTGGCGACGACACTAGCTGTTTCTGAGTCGGAGTCTGAAAGGACTAGGTCCTCGGCCCACTCGTAATCCAACGAAGTGTCCATGTTGATGCGCCCCGAGATGCCGACAGACCAGTGCGACTCTCTGAAGACGAGGCGACGAAGTGACCGAGTCTCCGACGCGCCGCTACCCTTCCAGGTTTGCTGCCAGCTCGGGCGGGCGGTAGGAGAAGGGCTGTGATTGGCTTGTCATTTCCGACAATTTTATTTCGATTAATTTCGGTTCATTAGGACAAAATTAACGTTTCCGAAGAGAAAAAAATGTGACGTCAGTTTATATTTTACCTTGTCCTCACTTCTTTCGAATTCACTTCGTCGATTTAGAGTTGTCTTCTGTTATAATACGCCCGACTCCCACGGGGGAGGAGGGAGGAAGGGTTCTCGTTTCCGAACAAATCCTTTATTTGTTTTGAGAGTTTTTTTTGCAGTGTTCCGAAATAGAAATCACGGAACCGTATTTTAAAACACTGTCATTTTTAAAATTCGAGTCTCCTTCTTCTTTTCTTCAGCTGTCGTCTTCTCTTTGCGTATTTCGTCAAAACACTAGCCGCCTGGACCCGGACCCTGCTCGCTGCGGCCCGGTCGGCCCGGCCCGGCTGGGCTCGGCGAGACTGCAGCGGCCCGGCCGTGGCCGGCTTGGCTCCGCTCAGGGGTTGGCGCGGGGAGGTGGGTGTGGGTAGGGGAGGAGGAGGTGGGCTGCCTGGGGAATGACTGCCGAGTCGGAAGTGTTGCCTACCCGGCAGGCGCTCGCTTCGTCTTCGGCGCTGCGTAGCAGCGTATGGGTCTACGCGTGCTCATACGAGTATAGTATCGAACCGTTAGAAAACACTGAGATGCTTAAATTAGCATTTACGACAAGGGGGAGGTGACTTTACAAGGACGGCATGAACAAAATGTCGGATTGCGTTCGCTGGCACGAACATAATCCGAATTTCAGTCATGCCATCCTAACTTTATGTACAGCCCCACCACAGGAGAGGGGTAGGGGAAAGAAAGGTATTCACAAAATGTCAGATTGCGTTCGCTGGCACGAACATAATCTGAATTTCATGAAAACCTTCCTTAAGGACCGCCCCCACAAGAAAGGGGGAGGGGGGACAGGTTAGGTTAGGTTAAGACAAGTTCAGACCGGTCAAACCCGCTTAGGTTGGGTTAGGTTACGCCTCCATCCGAGCGCAACATCGGGTTAGGTTAGGTTAACCGCCGCTACAATGGGGGACCAACTTAGGTTAGGTTAAGACAGGTTCAGAACCGAGCGCAACAATGGGGGACCAAGATGGCGACCCGCAACAATGGGGGACCCTTACCACTGACGTCGCAAAGCCGACATCTATCGAAGTCGATATCGGAATGGTCGAAATAGATGTCAAAATCAACATTGTCGAAATCACAAACAGAGTCATCCATTAATTCTACTTTTGGTTTAGCAGGGAGCTCTAATGCATTATTTTCACAATTCGAAAGGTCTACTTTAGCCTCATTGGAGTAATTCCATTTCACTGAAATATAATGAACAGAAAAAGGTTACATGCATAACTCAATAGGGAGAAACTGGAAAGTTGGACCTACATCTTCTAATTTGTGTTTCCCACGTAAATGTAAATGAGGAGGCTCTAACTTCTTCCTGTGGTCCACTGGGACCTCAGGCAAAATAACTGGTGACCTGTCAGCGCCCAGCAACTGGCTCGTGAATTTCATGGACAACCTGGACATTATCTGTTGCAACTTGAGGATTGGAACTTAATTCAGTAAGCAGAGACGGCAACAGAAAACTTTGGAGTGGTAAATTCTTCTTCTCAACCATTTTGCATCCCATTGATGGAGAGGTTATTAAAGAACCTTTTAGAGTATTCAATGTTGCCTTTACTGATAGTCGCTGCAATTAAATAACACAAATTCAATTCAAAGCACACACTTTTAAATTTGAATTTCACTTAAGAGCAGCTGATCATCGCATTACCTGAGGTTGTGGTGTAGAATTTGCAACTATTTCCACACACTGATAACTCCAAAGCTATCAGTTGTTCCTCATCTTCTACTGTAGCTGGAGAAAATAACGTCTTCTGAATATCACGACTGCTTGGAGAAGCAACGATAATCATAGGTGGAGTCAAATTATTGACTGTAGCGGGATCTTTAGCCTGAAAAATGGTGCAAAGTGTCACTGCATCTGGCAAAATGGCAAAAATGTGATGGGAACTAAATAAGAAATGGCAAATGAATCTCACCTCTGGAGTTACACCCTTCTTTGCAGGTGAAAATAACTTTGATTGAACATCATTTTTATTTGGAGAGGCAATTATAACCATTGGTGAAGAGGCACGATTGTTTGCAGCAGAATCTTTATCCTGAAAAGACATCCAAGCAATGAAACAGGAATGGTTCTCACCTCTGGAGTCAGTACTGCTGTTTGTAAACTTGCAAAAATATCGTCATGACAACCAATTTCCCTCACAAGTTTTTGAAATTCAGCGTCAATGTCATCAATGGGTATGCCAAAAGGTGAGAGAGCCCCTCCACATCAATTTTCCATCTCAGTTTGTTGTTTAGTGGTTGTGCTCTTGTCGCCAAGTTTGTCCTGAATTGAGAATGGAAAATGTCAATGCAAGAATTTAATGAGGTTAGAAAAACAATTAGCATTTTTTTTAAAATGATACTTGAATGAAACATACCTTGTACAACAGGGATATTTCTGCAGCTTCTTCTTGCACTGATTTTGCTTTAGAACAGCTTGCTTCCGACATAGAAGTTGGCACAATCTGAGGAACTTTCCAATTCGTAGTTACAAGTGGCTTTGCCTAATAGGGCATAATTCCACAAACTTTCCGTGTAGAATTTGAAGGTGGGTTTGCCTCGTCTGAATCTTCATCACTACTACATTCTATAAACGTGTCAACCGAGGTCACACTGGTTCTTTTGATTGGTTTACTATATTTGACTTGTTTCTGCTGCCTTTCCTGCAGCCGTTTGTTCACGGTGCCAGATAAAGCAAAACGGACGAAATTTTCGCCCCTGGGGTGTTTTACTCAAGATAATTTTTGTTTGTGTGTGGCCGGAATTTTTTTTTTTTAATCCCGGATAGGGCGTAACATGGAAACTTCCGGCTAGATGCGCGACCCCTTCCGGTGGTCAGAAAAAAAAACCCGAGGTACCAAAATTCGTGGTTTTTAACACAGAACCGGAATCTAAACCAGTCCCGTTACATTTTAACACTTTTAGCAAATGAACCCCTCTAGAACCTGGTCCTACCAACTGACTGACAAGTAACACCTTGTGCATCCTTAATTTCAAAACAGGGGTTCGATTCTAGCTACATCCGCCAGAATGCTCTGGCGGAGAGCGTTGATCTGCAAGCTGTTGGAAAAAAAATTGCCCGCCGCTGCACGAAGGCCCTTGGCGGCATCGTCCAGCGGAGCATCCGCCGGGACGACCTTAGTCGGGATGCCAGCGGGCCACGTCACTTGTAGCCATGTTATTCTGGTCCATATTATCCTGGACCACATCAGCACACAATTGCACGAAGTACGAACGCAAGTTTAACATGAGAAGCTGGAAGCCACCTCCAAAGCAAAGGTTTTCGGGAGTCGTTTTCCATGGATCCTCAATGACCTCAATCACAAAGTGATAAACATGTAACCTATGGACACGACCACCCCGTCGCTCTCGGGCCTTCCGGCCAAAACTTCACACAGCGAGGGCCTACAGTTTTTTTTAGATACTCACATCCATTGTGTCAACAATTTTTGTTTCTTCAGATTTATTAAGATTTCATTTCCGGATTTCGGCACTCCAAGTCGCCACAACGGACGCCGGTTCAAGTTGAACAAGGTGGTCCGTCCCTTCCATCAACCTCGGTGCCAGTTCCGCTGCGACAGGGGTGTCTCCCCGATGTCTCGCGGTGGTCTGGGGACTGTCTCCCGTACGTCTCCGTGTCGTCTACGGGGTGTCTCCCTGATGTCTCGCGGTGGTCTGGGAACTCTCCCGTACGTCTTCGTGTCGTCTGGGGTGTGTCTCTCAGAAGTCTCCTGAATATCTCGGTTTGGTCTCGAAGTTGACTGGGTCAGGTCTCCAACAAGTCTTGCTGATGTCTTCGTCAATGACTCCACGTCTTCTGGAGTGTGGCTGAGGGCGCTGAGGGGTGTCTAAAAATGACACAAAAGGAGCTTTCGATGAGATCCGGTGAAAACACTCCTAAGATTGTTCAAGGTGTCTAATTTATGTCTGTGAGCAGTCTCCGCGACCTCCTCTGATTGTCTCTGGAATAGATATACTGAATATCCTTTTTAGCCCGTCCCGACATGTTTCTTTAGAAACGGCAGGAGCCGGGCTTATGGACTTGTGCCGGATGTTCGTTCGTTCGCTAGTGTGTACGCCGACTTATCGTTCACAGAAAAACTTCAAATTTGGAGGATAAACTCCTTTCCTAACGTAGAATCACGTACGGTGGCAACAATTTTCGATTTGTATCGCATTTTTGATTAATTAAAATTTGTCTGTTCTTGCTGTTTGAGGATAGGGTTGGCCGCCGCGCGCACACCATTACCATATCGCGGCGCGCACAGGGACGGGCTCATGTTAACGATTTAAATCGTAACAAATACATCTGCTATCGGGCACCTCTAGGGAGACTTGAGGCGGGGGCCGTAGGCCCCCGCAAACGCCGCCGGCAGGCCAAGCTGGCCAAGTCCCCCTGTCGAACCGAGGTGCCGGTGGAGCGGAGCGGAACTGGCACCGAGGTTGACGGAAGGGACGGGCCAGCTTGCTTTTTCTGTACGGGCACGGCAGCGCGTGCGACGAGCGACGCGGCGGCTGCGGAGTTCAGGCAGCCGTCGAGCTTCCCCTTAAACAAGAAAGAAAACAGTTGATAAACATCCCCGGTCACTGACCTCCTCCACCTTGGCGCATCGTGTATTTACGGGCCTCAGCCGGGCCAACACAAGATCGTTTGAAGCAGCTGCTCCCGTTGGAAATGAGCTGTATTGTTCCTGTGAGTATTTGGAACTTTCAGTAGTTAGGAAACGTACCCATTGGGAGTGTTGATTTTTATAAATTAAAGTTATGATACGGCCACCTTTTGTGTTTAAATGGCGCTTGTTAGGGTCAGACAGTGCCGGTAAGTAGGCGGACCGCAGACGTTATGCCTCAATGCGGCTATGTCAAATCGTTAGTAGATCGTAAGTAGCGAAAACTAGACACATTATTATCGATCACAACTCAAGCAAAACTTGATATTTTTAAGTGTCACGTACCTTTGGAAAACCCCAACTAGAAAAGCACCCAAATAACGTAACGTCTGTCACTTGCAGGCCCACAGTAGAGGTAAGTAGAGGTAAATAGACGTAAGTAGGACCGTCGGTGCACCTGCTTATCCTAATCTACTGCAGAAAAACAGTGCAGTGCTGGCTCTTCATACGTCTACTAACGATGCGTATGCAGTCAAACCGTGAGGCAAGTTCGAGGGGTTTCTCATCTTCAGATAAAGAAATCGCACGGCCCCGCATACGGAATTGTTGTGTTAAACCTGCTGGAATTTAATTAGAATAAGTGCAGTGTTGGCTTGGCTCTACTGATGTCTACTAACGATGCTTATGCAAGCCAGCTGTAAAGAAAAATCGAGGGGCAAGTAATCTTCATTATAAAAAAATTGCATGGCTCCACATACGCGTATTTATCTTGTTTTTTTCCTCTGACATATTCGAAATAAAAATAGGTTTGCTTGTGTTGTATGCGGTAAAAATATGTCTACTTATCTCTACGATTAGGGTCGCAGCACCCATTGCGCGTCGTTTTTTGTACACATGATTTTACGTCATCGGATTTCACATTATTTTTTCGCATTTCGGAGGATTTCGCGGATTTTGTGTAGCGGCAGGGCATTTCGCCGAATTTCGGACGATTTCGCTGGATTTCGCTCACCCTGAGGTGCTTGATGATCTTATCTTGTCACTGAATGCAGCCACCATGTTCGGAGCATTGCCAGTAATAACAAACTTTTCTTTTCTGTCATCCTGAATGTTTAAATATGGTGGTCCAGGACCTTTAGTACAAACTTTCTACTACCACTAAAATAGTGGTAGAGACCACTATGGGGATTAATTTGAGATGGGACACTTGGCGTCGCAGACGTCTTAAGGATTTACAGGACTTTTGGTGTTGCGCCTTGAAGGTAGGCAATTGACGCTACCGCATCACACCCACGCATCATGGGTTGCCTACTGAACATGGTTTGAAAGCTGAATGTTCGGTTTAAGACGTCAGATTAATTATTTTTCTTTGATGTGCGGTTGCCACTCGCCAGTTTCGCGGTTTTAAAAGGCCACGTGACTGTACTCACTACTAAGTTGCCCTCCCCAATTGTCCGGTGAATGTTTGGAAACCGCCGATGGTCGGGTTGAACATGGTTTGGAAACCGCAACTGGTACTGTCGAGCTGCTTCACGCGCATTCCCGTCTGCAGGGCTGTACACAAAATGCAATTCTGCTTTGACAAAGCAGAAAAAGGCGGAGGCAGAGACCATTAGACTTCCGTTGCTAGCAATCCACAGTGATGATTTAGTTACTAGGATTCAATTATACAAGAACTTTTAAAGGAATCTGGCATGGCTGCCCAATGGGCATTTATAACAACCAAGAAGAGAGATATGAGTCGTGTTGTTGAAAAATGGCCTCTGCTCTTCGAATTCACAGGACTTGTTCCTGAAATAATGTGCCAAACTCTAAGGGGTTGTTGGGGGCACGCAGACAATTAATTGAAGATACGACACCATGGTCCGGAAATGCAGAGCCGGACTGGGGGGTCAGGAGCGGCCCGGAATTTTTGGCATTTTCGGGGGCCCGCCTTGTTAAAAGTCAAGAAAGTTCGCCGACAGGGGCCGGGATTGATACCTTTTCCTCGGGGGCCCGGTCGGAATTTCCTACCGCCCCCACCGGGCCAGTCCGTCCCTGCGGAAATGCACGGTTACGCCAGAAATCGCAATTGAAGTTATCGCAATGAGCGCCGTCTGGGTTGGCAACCCATCGTACTCTGGTCTCCCTCCGCTGGTGCGCCGACGCGACAGTGCTGCCGAAAAGCCTGCGTTGCATGCTGATTTGAGCATCTCGCTGTTAGAAAAGGAACAGAGAGGACATCAGCAATTTTTAAATCTCATTTCGTTTACTGAAACAAGTGAAAAAAAATCAAAACAGTAACAAAAAATAAAACATCGCAGAAAAATCATTGGCACGGAAACGCAAGGCGTTTTCAAATCAGTCCACAGAAAACAATCAATAAGTAACAAACAAAAAGAAAGAAAAAGAAAAAAACCTTCAAAGATTTTGCTCAAAATTCCCCCCACCCGCTTGCACGCACGCCTGGCACCTTCTCAGCAAGCATTGCGGGAGTCACATTCTGGGCCGCAGCAGCAATGCACCCGAGGAGGTCCTGCTCTGACTCGACTGGCGTGGCGTATGCTTTGAGGCGTACACTTTGTTCTTCATGCAGAAAAAATTCGAGAGGATTGAGGTCCGGCGAACGGGCGGGCCAGGGGACAGGTTTTCCCCTCCCAATCCATCGACCTGGGACCGCAGCATCAAGTTCATCCCTGGCGACCCGCGCAAAGTGTGCTGGTACCCCGTCGTGTTGGAACCACATGGTCTGCCTCATCTTCAGCAGGACGTCCTCAAGGAGCTCCGGTTAGAGTGGTCCGTTTGAACAAAAGTTTTAAAATCTCATGACGGCTAGTGCTAATATTTGTCTATGACCTATAACATTAGTTTTAAAAAAAATTCGGGATTTTTCGGCCCACGGCAAAAGGTCGCGAAATCGTTTCAAAGATGGCAACGTCCAAAATCCTGAGAAATCGTCGCCAGCGACGCTAGGGTGGTCAAAATCCGCAAAGTGGGTTCGCGGTGACTCGTCAAAAGTTTCAATTTGGCATTAAAAAAATGTGTGCAAAACCGGAAATCTGTCAGACAATGTTTAGAGGTCGCGAAGGGTCACGAAGTGCCCTAAACAGTAAATATCAATGTTTTTTGAAAATTCCAAAAAAAAAAATCTCAAGGTCAATCTGGGCAAAGTAGGACCCTATTGGGCTAAAATTTTAAAAGAAACACTGTATCTCTGCAAAAATCAGGAAAATATTCTTTCTTCGTCTTTTGGCTTGATTTTTGCACTTTAAACGCCGATATCTCGAAAACCGTAAGAGATACAGTGTTTCTTTTAAAATTTTAGTCCAATAGAGTCCTACTTTGCCCAGATTGACCTTGGAATTTTTTTTTTTTTTTTTGGAATTTTCAAAAAACATTAATATTTACTGTTTATGAGGGCACTTCGTGACCCTTCGCGACCTCTAAACATTGTCCGACAGATTTCCGGTTTTGCACACATTTTTTTTTAATGCCAAATTGAAACTTTTGACGAGTCACCGCGAACCAACTTTGCGGATTCTGACCACCCTAGCGTCGCTGGCGACGATTTCTCAGGATTTTGGACGTCGCCATCTTTGAAACGATTTCGCGACCTTTTGCCGTGGGCCGAAAAATCCCGAATGTTTTTTAAAACTCATGTTATAGGTCATAGACAAATATTAGCACTAGCCGTCATGAGATTTTAAAACTTTTGTTCAAACGGACCACTCTAACCGGAGCTCCTTGAGGACGTCCTGCTGAAGATGAGGCAGACCATGTGGTTCCAACACGACGGGGTACCAGCACACTTTGCGCGGGTCGCCAGGGATGAACTTGATGCTGCGGTCCCAGGTCGATGGATTGGGAGGGGAAAACCTGTCCCCTCTTTATGAAGCTAGTAAATTTTATTTGACTATGGACGGTTATTGCATATGCAAAAACTGCACAACACTTCAACTATCGGGAGTAGGAAAAGTGCCATCAGCGAGGGGTGTAATGGTGTGCATGTAATCGTGTGTAATGGGGTGTATTGTTTAAGGGAGCACCCTACAGCGAACGAACTATAGTCGAATACCCCCACCATGAGGTCCAGCGTTTGTGGCCGCTGGGAAGTGGCTTGCAGAAGTCCGGTCAGGGCCGGCCCTATCAGCGAGCACCGGCACACAAGACAAAGCAGTTGCTTCGTTGTTTCCGGAAATTGGCAAGCCTGCCAATATTATTATTTTTGTTTTGTTTTCGTTAGGAAACTTAAGTCCTATTCCTGGCACTACGAATTTAATCCCAAACTTTTATGAACCAAGTGTCAGTGGGGATCGAAATAACAGTCCTTTTCAAGTTACCTGCATCAATATTTTTTTTTGTTTTTGCAACAATCATGTAAGAGATCAACCATAAATGTGGGTTTGGCAGCAAAGAAAGTGAAGGCGTATGTGTTATGTGTGAAGACTGGTGTGCAGTCAGGTGCAGCTTTGTAAAGGACCACTATTACTGTTCCCCTTTCAATTAAGACACTTCAAGTTCTGTTTTGACGTCGTTCATTATTTTTTTTGTTTTCCGAAGAAAAAAATTGAATATGGCGTCCTTTATCGAACATTTTACTTTCAACGCCTGATCAGTAGGCATCCCATGATGCGTTGGTGTAATGCGGTAGCGTTGATTGCCTACCCTCCAGGCGCAAGTCCTGTATCTTCTTAAGGAGACGTCTGTGACCCCAAGTGTCCCGATTCAAATTGATCCCCATAGTGGTCTCTACCGCCCCTGACAGTTTGTACAAATGGTCCTAGACCAACCTGTATGCCAATCACCAGTCATGTTTTTGAACTTTTTATAGATATTTTGAGCTGTATGATTTTCTGGACACGAGGCATAGTCCAGAGCATAGCCATGGTAGTTGAACTTCTCATCCAGATAGTTTATAGTTAAGGAATAGTAGTATTTTCCAGTTTTGGATGCCCATTTATCCATTCTGAAACGGATACACTTGGCTCTGGGTAAATGTCCAATATTTTTTTAAAACCTTTTCCTTCTTCATATTCATAAGTTGGGTAGATGGTCCCGTGAGAAATGAGTCCTCTGAGGCATCACAAACCTTGTCTAAAAGAATTATGGATAAGGCGCCTAGACCCCATATCTTCAACTATGAGAAATGTGTTTCTTGATTGCATTTGCTCCAGCACTGTCATTACGTAGGGGGTTAACGTTTTCCGGATACTCACCAATTGTAGGCTGCCCGTCTGTGCTCTTCTTTTTCTTGGTCAGCCTTTCTTGCACTTCCTCATTCTTTGCCCTGACTTGTTCTTTCGTAGTCCAGGACCAGGAACTCGCTTAGATGTTTGTTTTTCAGGTGACGGCGTACGGTTCCAGTATTTAAATCAGGTGTGGAATAACTCTTGGAGCCCATAGGCTTGTTTTCAGCGAAAGCTGCAAAGTGCTCAGATATGAGTCTGCCTTATTCATTTTAGGATCCACCATCTGCATTTTCACTTGCAGTTTGCTCCTGATTGTCATTATTGTCTTTCACGTCCACGTTTTCTTCAGGATCGTTCTGCCTTCCGCCCTCGGCTTGAACAAACTGAAACAGTGAGGGTTGCCGGCTATAAGCAGAATTAGAATCCAGTAGCCAAGCTAGAAATCTTGTCGAGGATGGACAATCTTTCTTTTTTATTTCACAGTTCCAGAAATGTGGTTCAAATTTGCAGCCTCCGAACGCCTTGATCACTTTGCTTGCGTATGTTAAAACACGATTTGAAAAAACGAAAGACTTGCCTTTTCACCCTTTTCTCTGTTGCAACTTCAGTGGTCTTCTCTAACATTCCTTACAAACGTCTCTAACAGCCCGACAGGGCGCTCTCTCGTCTCGCTTTATTCGCAGTTCCTCGGTTGTTTAACACAAACATGAGGCGGGAAAGTTCGGAAACTGTTCGGTTTTTCGAACTCAAATTTTTCGAACATCAAAAACGAACTTCTAAGGTTCGGTTCGATCAACTTTCGAACGGTTCGGCAGCTTTTAAAAATGTTTCACTTTCCGCATTTAAATTCTGGAGTGCATTTCGTCGATTGGTATAGCATGTAACCGATTGTGAGCAATCGATGGGTCAACGCTGAATCTAGATTCTAACTCGTTCATTCTCGAACATTTGAATACAATGTAAAATCATTACCATTTAACCAGAGGCGGCAACGATATATTTGGCGGAGCGTAGCTGCGGGCTGGAGTCGGTTCGACTATCCGAACGGTATCCACTGCAGATTTCCGCTCCTGCCACCTTACCTAACATAAAGAATGTACCAGTCCGCATCAATTTCGTCATTTCGGACCCAAAATAAATTATTGCTGGCCATCCGCGTTAATAGGTGCGTACTTCTGTTAGGGCAAGGGCCGAAACGCCCGAACCCTACGCGAAGCATTCTGTGGTCACGGCAAAGCAGGGAGATAATTCTCTGTGCACGCCCTTGCGTGATGAACACGTGACACTCCAACAGAACGCCCGGAGTAACAGGGTCGCGCAGGGCGTCAAAATTAGCGGTCCACTTTTTGTTGGCGCTACCATTTCTAAGTTTTTAAGCTAGAGCATTGAAATTTGGTACAGACCTGCCCCCAACATTGGTCGCGAGCCTTCCCAAGCACCAAGTTCATGGACCACCCCCTCCGGGTAAAGCCACACCTTAAGTGTGGCAAGGTCGAAAAACGCCGTGAAGGGGGTCATTAAAACCCATTTGACGGGCGAAAATTGGGAAAATTACTGTCAGTGTGGCATTATGGGTGCCTAAAACTGCCAAATCTCACATTTCAACTCTCTCCGACCATCCCTAAATTTTGAAGGGGGTAAGGGGTAGTTTTTGAGTTAGGGGTGGAACAGTTCCAAACTTGATCGGCAGCGGTAGCGATGGACTCTGAGGTTCCGATAATTAACGCCGCGACTCAGATCAACCCCTTAAAAGTCTCGAAAATCCGAAAAAAAATTTAGACACTTTTTAACGATATCCTCTTTCTTTTCTGTGGTTTCTCCTGATAGGGGTAGGAAGGCGCGGTAGCCGATTTTGTGAGGGCCTACCCATTAGGAAAAAGAAAAAGATGTCTGACTGGGAAGTCGGTATCCCAACGACTTGAACCCTTAAAACGCTACGGCGTGTACCCCTGCAAGCCATTGATAAGAAGTGAGACTCAAAAAAAAGACTTTTCAGTTCCAACGCCTGGAAACGATGATGCGTCGCTTTTTTTTCTATGTTTCTGGCGCCTGCGCTCAGCATCAAACCATTTCTGGTAAAAAAAAAAAAAAAGTTTTTAAAATTCCCGGTTTTCAAAAATGGCTTGCAGGGGTAAACGCCGCAGCAATAGGGGTTGAAGTCGTTAAAACACCGACTTCCCAGTCTGACATCTTTTTTCTAAAGGTTGGGACCTTACAAAATCGGCTACCGCGCCTTCCTACCCTTATCAGGAGAAACCACAGAAAAGCAAGAGGATATCGTTAAAAAGTGTCTAAGTTTTCAGTTTTTTCGGATTTTCGAGACTTTTAAGGGGTTGATCTGAGTCGCGGCGTTCATTATCGGAACTCCAGAGTCCATCGCTACCGCTGCCGATCAAGTTCACTGTAAAAATATTTATCGTCATTTTACGACAATCCTCTGGCTAAATCTGAAAAACGAATAAGTCGTCACAGACCAAGTGACGAATAACTCGTCACCGATTTTTTTTATGGCATAAACCGATAGAAAAGTATGTCTCTTTGAAGTTTGGTCAGATGTGACGAATTATTAAACCTACGAATAAGTCGTCACGTGACGAATAGACGTCGTGATGTGACGACATATTCAGTTGATCAGTGAATCGTCACTGCTTTTCTCGTCATATGACGAAAAATATTTACAGTGTTTGGAACCGTTCCACCACTAACTCAAAAACTACCCCTCACCCCCTTCAAAATTAAGGGATGGTCGGAGATGGTTGAAATGTGAGATTTGTCAGTTTTAGGCACCCATAATGCCACATTGACTGTAATTTTCCCAATTTTCGCCCTTCAAATGGGTTTTAATGATCCCCTTCACGGCGTTTTTCGACGTTGCCACACTTAAGGGGTGGCTTTAGCCGGAGGGGGTGGTCCATGAACTTGGTGCTTGAGAAGGCTCGAGACCAATGTTGGGGGCAGGTATGTACCAATAATGAAGGTTCTAGCTTGAAAAACTTAGAAATGGTGGCGGCAACAAAAAGTGAACCGCTAATTTTGACGCCCGGTAGTTTCAATTTGGTTTGACGCGCCAGGTTCTCGTGCTGGCCTTGGCGGCCGCGGTCCCGTGCATCGATGCGGCGGATATCCTGGTTGTGCTGCCTATACCGTCATACAGCCACATGCGCGTCACGACCGCACTGCCGAGGGCGCTCGCGGAGAAGGGCCATAATGTGACGCTGGTCGTGCCCTGGGAGCCGCGCGCTACAAACAACAGCGCCTTCAGAGAGGTCATCTGCCTGGGGTTCTACGGGAAAACGTACAGTGGCGTATGTGAGTCGAAGTCTGAAGCTGCGGTACGGTACGTTAGCGCTCCGTCATTTCAAAATTGTTGAAGATTTCACATTGGCAGCAGACTTTCTTGCTCTGCAGAGTTGCTGCTGCTGGTATACCTTTGGGACCACCTTTGAGAAACATTGTATTCAGATCTATTAACGAAGTGTGTTTTCAAATAAGCTCTCTATGCCCATATACCCCCCCTGTTTGTAGGAGCTAAGAGAGCCATTTCTGTTTGCAGTTGTTGATCAATTGAAGAAAAATATACCGTGGTACATAGGTAAGTGGTTAGACAGCTAGATCGCCGTGTGAGTAACCATAAAAACAATTTTCACAAAATGCTCCCATCGCATCTAGTAAGGTACTGTCAGTACCATTTGCGAGGGACGAATCACTAGCGTAATCATGTGTACAAAATTCTTGAAATTTTTAAAAAGAAATTGATAAAAATTCCGAATTTGAAGTTGGACTTGGACTTTATGCCGAAAAATAGCACCTACACAGGCTGAAATGGCCAGAAAAGCAATAAAATTCTAAAATTGACGAAAACTACGGGGTGTAATCCGACATCCTGAAATCTGTGTACACATTTTAAATGAGTGGTTGTCCCCTCGACCTTTTGTTATTAAACTCCGTTCACCATCACGCGAGTAAATGCCACCTCGTTTTGGCATTTCCGTTTGTCCGTCCTCTCGATTTGTCGACGTCAAGAAATGCACACACGTTTTAGAAGATTAAGGGAAAGTTACGCTGGCACTTGAAATGGATGCTTGAGTATATTTTTAATTGCTCATTTCTTTGTATTTTGGGATATTCCACGATAACTTGCATTTTTTGTAATCGGCCCTGTAGTTACAAGCCTTTGAACTTTCGATTATGAATTCGGGTTCGCACATTCGGTCTCATCTTAACATCTGCAATTGTCGAGGAATCGCTTTCGAAAATTTCGGTTACGCGTATTGGTAAAACTCCTTTTTTGGTCCAAACGTAAATGCCATGGGTGCACCCAGAAAAACGTAGTCTTGAAAAGATAACGCCTACTTTTGCTTTCATGAAAGTCAAATGAGACTTGATTCAAGTTTAAAACTTTGGTTTAAGACCAATTTGGCTTGAATCAAAGAAATTAGTGTTAAATAAAGCATTTCGTTTCTTGAATCAAGAAGTCTTTTATTCTGGGTGTGTAACAAACACCAAGTTCGTTCAAATTTCGCACTGTTGAACCAAGTGGGACGTGACTTACACTAGAATGTGTCCTGGAGGTCATAACTACAAAACCATCCTTGATCGAAGCCGCCCCACGCACCTGAAATCAGAACAGGTCGGTCAAAGTCTGGAACACAAATTTGTTCGCGTGTCCTCGGAATGCCGTATTTGCATCGCTTTGGTTAAGAATTTTAACAAAAGTAACGGTTACCAATGGTAGTCTTGCTCATTAAATGTAAGAGTAACTACACCGGAAGCTACAAGAAATGTTTAAAAGGTAACCGGAATAAAATGTCTCTACTTTCGACTATGAGTAGAAATATGCTAAAAGTGAACACCATGTCCACATTTGGCAGCAAACCAGTCCCCGCAGGAAACTTTGCTCAACGTACAAAATTTTATTATGACAATTTTTTGAGCTAGTGTTGTCAAAATCTTGCAACCACTCATAGGCAGCCAGTAGCCGAATGAAGAAATAAACATCCTGCGTAAAATCAATGGATATTTGACTTATTTCATAGGGAACATATAGGGTCGAATTTTGAAAGATTAAATATATATATATTATTATATATATAATTATATTATATATATATATATGAAAAATTAGTTGCGGCCAGCACCGCTTCACTAGTAATAACATCGTTTGTATCCCCTGACAAAACTCTTTACCGTTAATGAAGCACACACAACTGCATCTGGACAATTTTGTACAAAGATGAACAGATCTGTACATACGTACATCATTTACGAACAAACTAATTCATTGTAATGGACCTTAAACTGCAAAGGCACATAACGAAGAATTGGAAAAAGAAATTCACGATCATGTTTTTTGCAATGCACAAATCTAATTTATGAACTTTTCTGCTCATTGGCAAACAAAATTGCATATTTTCAGTTAGCGTGCAGCCTTTGTTCCATCCGCGACCACTGGTGACCATTAGTCCTCCTCTCTCCTGCTTTACCGTGTTCCAAGTGCCTCGGAAATTTCCTGCAAGTTTCGAGAATTTTCGGAGCTATTCCCGAATCACAGCGAATACAACGAATTTACCGGAGCACTAGCAACACTTCCTACCGCGCACCACCCCGACCACGCCACCTTCTCTCCGTAGAGAACATCGGGTCCGCGGTGCCGCAGTGGGCGTGGCCCTTTCTCATGTCGCCGCTCATGTGGCACATCGGTCACGGGGCGGTCGAGCACATGCTGCAACACCCCGACTTCAAACGAGCGGTGTTGGATTGTCCGGGTCGCCGGTTCGACCTCGTCATTGGCGAGGCCGTCGTCAAGCAAGAGGCTCTGCTGGGGTTGGCGCACCGCTTCGATGCGCCATTCGTGACCGTGCAGGTCAATGCGGACGACGCGGGCGTGGCACACTTGATGGGCGGTCCCACCCACCCCGCCTATGTCCCGGACCGCTTCCTGGCTACGGACGGTAGCATGGGCGTTCTGCAGCGGGCGCAGAACGTACTGTACGTGGGCATCCGACAACCGTTAGCCACATCTTATTTTTGTGTCTGAGCCGCCTATTGGCCCACAACAGACTGCCACAATGTATAAATATGAGTTGGTAGAGTGGTCCGTTTGAACAAAATTTTCAAAATCTCATGACGGCTAGTGCTAATATTTGTCTATGACCTATAACATGAGTTTTTTAAAAAATTCGGGACTTTTCGGCCCACGGGAAAAGGTCGCGAAATCGTTTCAAAGACGGCGACGTCCATAATCCTGAGAAATCGTCGCCAGCGACGCTAGAGTGGTCAAAATCCGCAAAGTGGGTTCGCGGTGACTCGTCAAAAGTTTCAATTTGGCATTAAAAAAATGTGTGCAAAACCGGAAATCTGTCGGACAATATTTAGAGGTCGCGAAGGGTCACGAAGTGCCCTCATAAACAGTAAATATCAATGTTTTTTGAAAATTCCAAAAAAAATTTCCAAGGTCAAGTTGGCCAATGTAGGTGCCCCTAGGGCTAAAATTTGAAGAAAAAAAACACTGTATCTCTTACGGTTTTCGAGATATCGGCGTTTAAAGTGCAAAAATCAATCCAAAAGACGAAAAAAGAATATTTCCATGATTTTTGCACTTTAGACGCCGATATCTCGAAAACCGTAAGAGATACAGTGTTTGTTTTTTTGTTTTTGTTTTTTAAATCTAAGGCGTGACAAAAGCTCCAGACACCGCATCGATGGCGTTTTAATTGTGACAAGAACTCTACACACAGTGTAGATGCTGTTTCAAGCGTGGCAAAAACTGTAGACCTGATGATTTATACGTTTAAACGATTTCGACGCAGTATACATGCCGTTTCAAGCATGACAAAAACTAGAAAACTAGGAGAAACAGACAGCGTATATATGCCCGTTATATGCGTGACAAAAACTCTAGACCATGTATTGAGCGAGAAAATTATTTCTTTCCCTTCGAGGGATAAAATTTTGCATATGCGCGAGGAATATTTTATCGCTTTTTGTATCTCGCCTTTATACGAACTCTTTTTCAAAGTATGCTTTTGTCTGCAGATTGTACGCTCTTAACATTGCTGTTGGCTACTTCTACCATCTACCGGTCCAGCGCCACATGGTGCGCGTTCTGTCCCCAACGGCACCGTCTCTGGAGCAGCTGATTCACTCCAGGCTGGCCCTCTGCATCTACAATCACCACCCTGCGTTCGGCTGGGCTTCAGCCATGCCCCCGAACGTTATATACGCCGCAGGGCTCCACATCAAGCCGAAACCGCTCCCACAGGTATAATAATCTTTATGTTTCTCAATATACAGTGGTATAAAGTGCCTTGCCAACGACAAAGTCGTGAGATGCGACTTAGTGTAACGTAAATAGGTCTGACAGGGTGGGATAGGTCTGACCTGGAGGCACGACAGCAGTAGCAGTGGTTGGAACTCCTTAGGTGGGACTGACCCCATGGTCTATCGTCTTTCGTAACGTGATACACAGCCGTGCCGACGTACACTTTTGGACCTTTGCCTCAGAAAACAGTAACTGCTACACGAGTCCCGATGCTGCGCTGTAGTACTATCACGTGGAACTATTTGTATGTCAAATATCGAGACGAACTAGTTTCGCCAGGCGAGCTTAACGGACCATGGGCGCAAGCCGCCGCAGGAGTTTCCACCCGCTGTCAGAATAGACGTCTTCCAAGAGCACGCTCCATGAAGGACGTGTGCATCTCTCTACCTGGCAGTCAGCAGTGGAGACAACTTCTTTACTTTCCTGCGTGTTTTTGACTGACGTGTTCCGCCCCACTGCTACTTTCGTCTGCACATGACTGCACGATTTTGCAGCGTCTCCAAGGAATGCTGGACAACGCGACGACGGGAGTGGTAGTGTTCAGCTTGGGCTCTTTTATGGAGGCGACTACCATGCCGCCGAAGGTACAGCATGACCTGATGACGGCTTTCGGCGAGCTACCGCACATAGTGTTAGCAAGGTGGCCCGAGGAAGGAACCAAGAAAAGACGCATCCCGCCAAACGTCCACCTAGAGACTACCTGGATGCCCCAGGACGACATCTTAGGTAAGTACGTTGGACACAAATTAAGAGAAACGTCCGTATAAGGCTGGATCAGTGGGTGGAAACGCAATCGGGGAGAGCGGGGCAATGCGCGACACCGGGCAGGAGTGCGGGTTTCGCGGCTGGCGTTTGAAACAAGCTCAGAAGTTGGTTGACCCGCCAGACGCGGCGCACGAAACCCGCACTTCCGCCTGGTGTCGCGCATTGACCACGCCCTCCCCGAGTGCGTTTATACCTACTGACTGGATCAAACGTTGACGTAGTGTCAACAATTGTCCACTTCCGTGCGTGTTGTGTTTGGCACCCAAAATTGGGGTCTGTGCCTTTCGCCCAGCGATCGGTTTCGACGTGGATGTCGCGGAGGCCGCGACACTTCAGGAAAAACAACAGGGCAGTCCGTACTGTAGTACATTTTTTGTATACCTAAAACTACTTTGTAGTGTCGGTACAGGAAAGAATCTTTCAGGAGATAAATCGTTCGAATTAAAAAATTCCAGCGCTTACAGCACTGATTCGCCCTCGTTAACTAAACGATGAGTGTTAATAATAAATTGTTAATTACATCTTCGAAATTTAAGTTTAGAAAGAAAAGGAAAATTGGAAGGCTCTGACATTCGAACCGGCGACTGGCCACACGGTGAATCGGTCTATTAGACCGTGCGATGTTACGAGGCTCCGCGTGGTGGACCATCACAAGCCACGGCGGCGTTGCGAAGGCGCCAACCGAAGCGAGACCAACGCGAATATGGAGACAAGTTGGCGACAATATACGTATTCATTGAAGGGACGATTCCAAAATAAATGGGATTTGATGTGATCACATTGCGGACTGTACCAGATTAGTTACGTCTGCTTTTGTAGAATGAACTAAAAATTATTTTTTTAAATACATTGGTACCATTGTTTTAGATTCTCTGCCCTTTGCGTGCGATGCCAATATGTCATTTTGAAACAGTAAGCAGCAATGCTGAGGTGATTTACATTGATTGATTCAGTTAAGTGGTTATGCCTGGCCCAAAAGTTCTTGGACCGTGAACGCGTTAAACCGTTATCGGGATATCGCGAAAATCGTCCCTCTTCCTAGAATCAACGAGCCAATATGTCATTTTGGATATTTAAGACGGGTCTTCAGTTCGTTTGCTGCGACCCTTTTAAACGATTCTGTGTTGGTAGTACAGCGCATCCCAACGTGAGGTTGCTGGTGACGTCCTGCGGTCAGACCAGTGTCCTGGAGGCCATGTGGTATGGTGTGCCGGTACTGTGCATGCCACGCTTCGGGGATCAGTTTGCCACCATGGCACTGGTCAAGAAGCACAAGGCGGGCATTGGCCTCCTTCAGCGCACCCTGCCCATGATCCGTACAGCGTTGCGGCAACTGCTGGCCCCCGAAAGCAGGTAAACGAAGGATCACTCCCCCGACCGTCCCTTGTGACCATCACGGAAGCTGCCTGAAACATACCCATTGAAACATTCTTTAAAAACAAAATGTAAATAACCCAACGGATTTTTGCATTTTTGCAAAACACACACACACACACACACAAGGTTCACGCAAATTTTGGAGGAGGGGTACTTGCCCCCTGGCTACACATTGATGGGATGTGGACAATTTTGTTCAAAACTAGTGTGCACTTATTGGTTTTGGACAAATTTATACAATGTAATAATTTTTGCGCACAAACATGTCCAATTTATTTGTTTAATGTGTAGGTACTATTTGTTAAATTTGTGCATACCACATGCACTTTATGTTCTTCAAAGTTAAGAATGCACGGAGATTCATGAGTTATCTGCGAATTCTTAGCCATGTATGTACTGAATCATATTAACAGTACTTTTACGCACACCTTGAGAGAGAAACGTGCAAAACTTTCGATAAATTCTGTGCATAAGGCTTATGTAAAAGCAAGGTTGTACACAACTTGTGAACACTCTCAAAAACGAATGCTTGATTCAAAGCGATTTTGATGCGAATCTTGTATTCTTGTGGGATTTTGTTGATTTAAGAATCGTCTGCGTACATCAACCGTCTGTATGCTTGGCACTAGCATATGATGCTTGAGGCACGTATTGTATTCTTGGGACAAGCATATAGTATCCCTCAATCAAGCATAATATGCTTCAATCAAGCATAATATGCGTGTGGGATTATTGGCGTTTCAAGCATGAAATATGTTTGACTTTAAGCATTTTATGCTTAAATCGTGCATTCATTTTTGAGAGTGAAATGGGGAACGTCCACGGGAAATCACTGTGTACGCGTCTGTTGTGTGTTGGTGTGTGTACTTAAAATGTTATCGATGCCCTCCGTAGAGAACGCAGAGCATCTGCCCACATCGCACGGCTGCTGCGAGGCCTACCGCGAGGCCTACCCCTGTCCCCGCTGGACGCCGCAGTTAGAGCCGTTGAGGACGTGATCAAGTGGCGCAACGGAACCCACCTGCGGCCGCCGGGAACCGATCTCACTTGGTAAAAAGATTACGTTTAACTCAATCCTCATGGATAATTGTGTGCGGACATTTCAGCTCCAAAGAATCACTTTTGGTGATTTTTTGAGCAAGTCTAACATGCTCAAACAAGCTCTTCATTATGATTTTTTTTTTCAGTATACAAACAAATGGTCTGGTTCGATTTTGTAAATTTGTCAGTAGATTAGGAGGAAGGTCCCTAAATCGAAAGGGAGAAAAATACGTGCTGATAGAGAATTGTGAAGGTGAACCGACGACCTGCCACACGGTGATTCGGTCCACGAGACCACGGCGAATGTGTTCAACGTTAGGTGTTCCTCAGACAGCTTCTTGCGTTCCTTGCCACGTGTACTGCCTTCCTTAGACAATTTTTAGATAGACGTTGGACGAAAACGGCTGCCGATTGTCTCGAAAGTAACTCAGAGAAATCTGAGAGACAAATGCGACACACACCAGAATTCGCTGAGAAATCTCTTTTGATTTTGTCCGATGAACATTTTACAGTAAACCAAGGAAAGTCTAAGATCTGTTTGACTATTGGCTCGCCAAACTCTACGGAAACGACCAGCGTGGAAAAGCGCCCCTCATGCATTTTCGGACGTGACGTTTGCCAAGAGCGGTGATGCACCACTCGGTCGAGCTGATATTGTTGAGGGTTCGTGTAGCCGACCATCACAAGCCACTGCCACGATCCGTGGCGCCTGAGCCTCTCTAGGCCGCTGTTATGTAATGACATTGACGGTTCTTGCCGAATACTCTGGTTTATTGTCTAACTTCTGTCTCCGCGCGACCGTGACTGATCTGCTCACGCATCGCCGCGGCCCGGCCGGGCCCGCTCACGGCGGCTGTCTAGTCCAGGCCTTCCCTGGCCGCCGGGCGCCCCGCGGCCGAAGGGCTTTTGGTTCTATTCGGCTCACGACGCACTAAGCGCGAGGCGCGCTAATTTGAACGGAGTCGCGGTTGCCCCCGCAACAGCGCGAACCAAAGCGCAGAGAAAAGCGAATATGCAGCCACGTTGGCGACAATAGGCCCCCTCATTAAACTAGGGACGATTCTAACATAACATATAGTCAGGAATCTGAAAAATATAATGCGGAAACAATGGTTTTACATATCATTTTAAAAGAATTTTTTAAAGCCTTGTAAGAAAACTTTGAAAGTTGGTGCAGGAACCGTAACGTAGCTCCTCCCAGATAGTGGCGCAATCTAGCGGTGTGCGAAGGAACCCAAATGGAGCAACAAGAGTTACCTATTCCTACGACACTTGCTGTGAGAGAACTATGAAGAAAAAGAAAAATTCCAGCGCGTGCAGTACTGAGTCGCCCTCGTTAACCGAATGATGAGTGTTGATAATAAACTTTCTCCCAGCTTAGCAATTTAAGTTTAGAAACAAAAATAGGAAAAAGAACCGGAAAGGTCCATCATTTGAACCGGTGACTCACTACACGCTGAACCGGTCCATCAGATCGCGCGGCCAAGCCGACATTGTTCACGAGGTTTTGTGTAGCCGACCATCACAAGCCACTGCGGTGCGGTGCGCCAACCAAAGCGCTGAGCGATGCGAATATGCAGCCAAGTTGGTGACAATAGGCCTCCTTATTCAACTAGGGACGATTCTAAAATTAATCAGAAGTGATGTGATCACACACCTAATCTGTGACTGTAGCACTGCAGTTCAGTCAGTCTTCTTCTTTTAAATAATCTGGAATTCTTTTTAACACTATATTGGTACAATTGTTTTAGTTTGTCCGCCCCATACGTGCGACGCCAATGTGTCATTTTGGAACAAGAAGCAGTAATGTTGAGATGTACGTTGTGTTAATCTGCAATAGTTACCACGTGTTTAATTATATTGTATGAGTAAGATGTAATATATAATGAGTAATATATAATGTCTGTAGTTTTAAAATGAAAATACATTTTGAAAGTTGGCAGAACCACAGCACAGCTCCGCCCATTTCTGTGTCGCCATCTTGCAGTAGGCGAAAAGAACTCAAATGAACAACAGGAGTTACCTATAGCAACGACCCTTGCTCTTAAGAGAAGAATAAAAAAAAAAAAAGTCGATGCAGAGAGTACCTCGCTACGCTCGGGCTCAAAAAGTGGAATAGTCCATGCAGAGAGCACCTCTCTCGCTTGGTCAAAAAAATAGAGACTGTATTGTAAAATAAAATGCACAAGAAATATTGTACATAAAAGATTGTATCAAACGGAGATTTGGGCCGTTTTGGACCAAAATTAATAATCAAATTTCGGTGGAATCGAAGGGCCTCGATTTTTTCGATGTGCACCTTGGAAGCTGAAATATCCTGCGCATAAGTTTTGCACAGTTCCGTGCATGCAGAAGCTATGCATAATTAGGCCGGGGCCGGTCTAGGGGAGGGGCGTCGGCGGGCATCCACGTGTGTTATGCTGCACATCAACGTATGTGCTCTACAGTGAATTCGTTTTACGTGTGCCCAGGGCGGTTCATGGTTATACCCACGGTACCCTTTACATGCGAATGCGGCACATTTGTGATTTTCTTCCGACTGAGCACACGTGTACACGTCCTTTGTAGATTCGGATAAAACACACTTTGATGCCCACACCCAGAATTTTGATCAAATAATTTTATTTAATGAGGATCTGTGGCTGGTAACGTTGACCGATTTTAATCGCCGACCAATGAACAATGATAGCAATAATGATTGTCTCTTCTTGCTTAGGTACGATGTTATCCTGATTGACATTGCGATGATCGTGGCACTCGCCGTGGGTCCGTGTCTTCTCATCTTCCTCGGCCTCGGCTTCTGGCTTCGCAGAAACCACCATCTCCTTACAAGTCGGAAGAAGGTGGATTGATGTAGTTCCGATTACTTCATTTGATAAGGCTAAAAAAAAAACAACCTAACGGGCCTTTTCAGGCGGTAGGGATAGCAAAATAAACTTTTTCACTCTCCCCTATGACCATGGCCTTCAAGTTCTCGAAGATCACTAGGCCATCACATGACTCGTCAATTGTGATCCCTCTGACTTAAATACATATTTTCATGTCATCCACATCACCGCCTCAGCAACTTTGTAAGCACAATTTTCAGGCCCACCGGCAGAGAACTCTGTAATAAAGGACCCAGGCCCGTACTCCTCGATCTGATCGGTGAGATCACCGAGGTGGGTGCCTAGGGGCAAGTCTGGTTCCCCCGGGCGACTGATGTTCCAGACAGGGTGTAGAATAACTGTAACTGGTTACATTGTTTGCTGCAACTGTAACTGCACCAGTTATATTTTTGTCGGTATCTGTAACTGCACTAGTTCCATTTCGAGGCGAATATAACTACATGTAACTTGTTACCAAAGCCGCAGCAACTGTAACTTATTTTTCAGTTACAACGGTTTACTTGTCATTTTTTACTTTCTCAGAGAGTCGTTTTAAACAATGCGACGGACAGGGAAAGGCTGACCGAGAAAAAGGAGACCAGCTGAGGATTTGCCATTGAGATGCAGCAAGGTCAAGGATAGCTCGGTCGAGCCATAAATGTTACAGTCTCCTCGGCTTCCCCGATCACACCACACCCCGCTTCGCCAGTGCAGCTCTGCTCGTCTCGATGCGTTGGCGGCGCGGCAAGAGCCCGCCTGTATCCAAATCCTTGAAATTTAAGGTATAAGCTTCGTTTTTTTTTGACTGCCTATCAAATAAAGAAGAGCGATGCGTCAGTGAGAGAACTGCATTCTACGACAATCATATACCTTTTGACCTCCCGGCGCCGCGACGCGGCTCTTAACCTCGGCCCGGTAGTTTCCTCGGCTGCCGACAGGCGGCGCCACGCGGTGGAGCGCTGCGGTGCAAGTAGTTGTCTCTGCCGCTAGTAGGCGGCGCGCGACTTGCGGTGCTCCCCCTTTTCGCTCCTGCTTCTCTATCAGACATGTTCAATCTTGTTTTCCGTCCCTCCCCTCCCGCGCAACTACCCTTCCCATCCCTAAGCGTGTTCAGTCTTTTCGATGACGTTATCCAAGTCTTCTGATTTGCTGATCAGTGGGGTGCACTGTGGCGCCGCCCAGCGTGTGCAGGCACCTAGCGGTGGTTATCAGAACCAACACCTATAAATGGGACGGCAATCGTCCGTGTGAACACTGGTGTATCTTTCCCATGGTTTATGCAGTGTGTGCGTGATTACCAGATTATGATGTGTGTTCACCAAATAAGTTTGGTCAGGAACTATCTGTGATTAAATTCAATGCAAATTGACCAGTATTCTATTTAGAAATTCAGTGATTTTGTTTTTTACAGCCAGCTTGATAATTATTAATGAAGCTTCGTTCATATTGCGTTTTTGTCAGATTTCTTTTCCATAAAATAAGTGGAGGGTGGAGGTGAAGAAAGAAATCACTGTTGCATGAGCAAGTTTTTTAATGACCAGAAAATAAAAGTTTGAGGATTGAAAAAAAACAAAACGGAACTTGTGGTCGAGGGCCACTCCACTCCCATTTAGATTAGACAGCTAGAATCAGTGGGTAGAAACGCACTAGGGAAGAGCGGGGACAAGGCGCGACACCGGGCGGAAGTGCGGGGCCGGAACGACATCGCTCGCTGGGGGAGGTTATAACTTTTGAACGGATCAATATTTTACAAAACGCGAAGGAAATTCGGAAAGACGATTAATTTCTTCATGGGGTAGACGTTGTGCCGACGTTCTGTACGTTGTGGTGCTGCGACACGAATCACATAACCTTCAACTTTTCCCTTACTCAGTGCGTGGGTCAAGATGGCCACCGTCTTTTGTTTACCCGCATCGGTTTGGCTGCTGCACGCCTATTATTATTGGTGTCGCACGCACAGAACGTCGTCACAACGTCTACCCCATGAAGAAATTCTTCTTCTTTCCGAATTTCCTTCGCGTTTTGTAAAATATTGATCCGTTCAAAAGTTATAACCTCCCCCAGCGAGCGATGTCGTTCCGGCCCCGCACTTCCGCCCGGTGTCGCGCCTTGTCCCCGCTCTTCCCTAGTGCGTTTCTACCCACTGCTAGAATGCCCTCGGGTGCCGCAGCGCCCACTGCTTCCTCCACGGCTGACATGAGGCGTTGGAGGCCTGATCACTCGCCTTCGTGGGGCCACAGGACGCGGAGCTGCAGTAGGCGGCGGCGGCGGTGGCAGTGAGGGGCGCGGCGGAGGAACAGGGAATTCGGGATGTACCGCCACATTTCGGGGTCCGAAGTTGTGAACGGGCTCCCCAGGGCTATGTGGAAGACTCCCTGAAACAAAGAAAAAACATTTGAAAATGACTGCTTCGGTCAAAGTCTTCTCAAAACATCACAAAATAAATAAACCTTACCGCACTTGGTGCCCTACGAGGCCCACGGCCCCACCCACAACCAGCGCTACGTCCACGGAGAGTGGTCCGTCCCCGGACATAGGAGTCAACAGCGCCAAATCCACGGCCAGCGCCACTGGAGGTGCACGGTGCACGCACCCGCCTTGACGGCGACGTCAGCAGGGTCCCCACTGCAAACGGAGCTGACTCCTAAGGTAGTCTGCGAAAATTACATGGATATGTGAGAGATACTATACCGTAAAATAGAAAACAGAAGAGAAACAATTACCCTCACAACTCCCAGCCCACCGCGAACGCCCTGGCGCTGTGGCGCACTCGTCCAAGTCGGCGCTGCAGGAGGGGAGGACGAGGAAACAGTTGAGACAGAAAAGCTACTTGGGGGAGAGACGGGATAAGGAGAGGGGATGACACGACACTGCAATCTGAAAATGAAAGAAAAAATACGATAAGTGCGACATGACACAAACACAGTAAAGCATGCACCACATACACTCAGCAGCTGTATTTTTCATAGCTCAGAGCTTTGAGTGTGAGAGAAACAACCGTTGAGTGGAAGGACGAAACGCGGCTTTAAAAAAAAGGCGTTGTTTTTCACGCAAAAGCGCGAAAACACAAGACAGTGCCACGACCTTTATCCACGCAAACCGATAAAGCATTGTGATATCGAGGTTGGATTCCCTGTGACTTACGCATGATGACAGACGAGTTGACGGCGTAGGTTCGGTTACCGATCAGGTCTAAGTGGAGAGACGACACGAGTGTGTGGGTTCGATTCCCGGGGAGACAATAGCTGGGACGACGATGCTAGACTACGGAAGGGAGGACAACCACGTACACACACACACACACACACACACCCACACTACGCGTCAAGGTCACTTGGGGACAGGTCAGAATGGGCCACCCGTCAGAATGGGCCATCAAGATGGCTGCCCGTCAGAATGGGCCATCTATACTACTGCCCTTAAATTCATCCAATTCAAATGCAAACCGAGCATGATCAGAATGCTTTACGTTTTCCAGACCCTACTGTGGAATCATTTGTTGAGTTTCCAGGACAAGATACAAAGCTTGGCTTTCATTTCATCCTTGTCCTTGAGATCCTTCTTAGAGGCGAATTTGGTTATCTTCCTGGACACTATTCCGTTCCTTCGCTTAAATCTTGTGTTTCAGTTGCTTGAAGCCTTGAATCTGAAGCAGTTTTCAAGTCCTGCCTTTTTCAATGCCCAGTGCCTTAATCCATGTCCTGTGCTTGACGATGCTGATCCTTTGCATCAATGAATTGTTGTAGTGCATACTGGTTTATTCTTCTCAGCTTTCAGTTCCGCTCTTATCTGGTTTTCTTAACGATAGACATCACGTTCCTGTAAAAAATGTTTTCAGGTATTGGAAGGTATTTTTAGATTTGTCACTACATGGGGTGCCATCAAGGCCCTTGGCTTTTGCTTTTGCCTTAGTTTGCACATGCATTTTGGGATGGTAGTCACTTGGTTTCCACTTCGACTAAATTTTGTCTAAAGTTTTAACCTTGCCCACGTAATTAAAATGAGAATTAGCTTCAATCTCGCGGGCTGCTCTTTTGTTTTGTTTTTCGATTTTGCTAAAATTTGGGATGATTACCCCTTGCGTGAAATCCTTTGTGCGACGGGGCCGCACACTTCTTTCGGGGGGGGGGGGGGGGGGGGATGTTGCGTTGTGGCGCAACGGGGCACTGCCCCACCCGCCAAAGCCTAAAACTTCTAAAGTCAGCAAGACTGCACCGAGCAACCGAGTCGCGAGCCCGCCTGACCGAGCGGAGCTCGTCAGTCGGTAAGTGCCAGCTTAGGGGCGCAGAGCGGACCGGGGGAGGCCGGGACGTACAAGCATTGTAAAGGTAATCCAGCGGCCTCTTTACAGTCGTCCTTGATTTTTGTCCACTCCACCGGGAGGAGCTGCGGACAAAAATCAAGGAGCGCTGACCTGCCGGGACCTGGCCAGGACCCGGCCCGCCTGGCCCCCCCGGGAGGGGTATTCAGAGGCTTACGCTGCTCGGGCGGGATGCATTTTTAAACAGAAATTTGCGCTCAAATATTGAACAATCTGTTCAACCCAATGCACAGAGGACTGAACACCAAGCCGTGTAAAACAAACGGCATCCCCAAATTCGAATTTTGATCTGAGAAAAGGCAGCGGGCTTTAACACTTTTTGGCACATCTCAGATCAAAATTCGAATTTCGAGATGCCGTTTCTTTTCACACGGCTTGGTTTTTAGTCCTCTATGCATTGGGTTGGACAGATTGTTCAATATTTGAGCGCAAATCCGAGTTTAAAAATGCATCCCGCTCGAGCGGCTTAAGCCTCTTAATCCCCGGGCCAGCTGGGCCGGGTCCCGGCCGGGTCCAGGCAGCCCAGCCTGACCCGGGGCCAAGGGCCAAGGTGGTGGGGATGACTGCTGGACAAAAATCGAGGAGCGAAACCGGGACAAAAATCAAGGATCGACTGTATTCCACTTTACCTTCAACCCTTAAGGTTCCCCAGACCAGAACTGGGCCTCATTCCCGCAAGCCTAGCACTGCCCTCTAAACAGCCTGAGGGCGGTGCCGAGACTGTACCATTGAAATGACAATATTTGCATAATGCTGAGGCTACTCCTCTGGTCATATCACATGACCCTGCAGAACACACTTTCACCCTTTTAGGTAAAGTGAATTTTAGTTGCAAAATTCTGTTTTTTTGGCCGTAGCGCAAGCAAATCTAATCAGAGCGCTTCCTGTTTAAAAAAATCTGGAGACCAAAAAATTTTGTATTCATTTATGAGGTAATTTTGACAGTGTCAAATTTTTCAGAAATATATCCTGCAACATTGCAGAGCAATGCAATTTTGTAACTTCATTTTCTTCGGAGGGAGCTCCTGAAACGAGTCCGAGGGCAGAGTTCGCAATCGGGCGGACAAGGCGAGCGCGCGTTGACCCACTGCGTTCGAAAGCTTTGACCGAACGTAACCCAGCCTATGCTTGACTCCTCGGGCAAAGCTTTCGAACGCAGTCGGTCAACGCGCGCTCGCCTTGTCCGCCCGATTGCGAACTCTGTCCGAACGAGTCTATGCCGGACATACCCGTCCTAAAACTTACCCCTGCCTTAATATATATATTTAAAATTTCTATTAATAAATATATATAATTTTTTTTTAAATTTTTTACTTCAAAAACAAATTTTTCAATTACATTGTTTGATTTTGCCGAACGCAAAATATTTAAAGCAGCTTGCATGATTTTTCGGTAAAATGAATAAACCGTTTTTTTCTTTTAACGGCACCTGAGAATTAAACGGTCTTATTTCCGAAAGGCGAATCTGTACAGACGTATTTCGGGAAGGCGATTCTGTACAGTCGTATGGGGGTCTCTTTTTCGGGTTGCTTTGGGTTGATGTGTGCATCGGGTTCAGAATGTTTACCTTTTTGTGGGGAACAAAAGTTTGTTTTATTCCGTTGCGAGAGTCGCTGGTGGTCTTTACTGGCGTGCAACAACGCTCCGGTCAGTAAACCCTAACCCACTACATTACAGGCACACGCATAATTCAGTAGGCTAATCACGGCAGCCAAGGACGCGTGAGATGGATATGAAGTGCCGCCATGTTTTAATTGACGTGTGTCTGAGTGGCGTGTCGCTGGCCCTCACTAATGAACTGCAAGGCACGACAATGAAGCACATGGATCTGTGACGGTAAACAGAGAGGTGGTGCGGTGCTTACTAGAGAGCACCCTGTAACCTCCATTGGGACTGCGGCGCTTTTGTGGTGGTTGTGGTTATGGTATATCACGCACGACAGACGAGGCGTATCCACCCAGAGGTTTAGCTTCGCCTCCGTAAAGAGTCTTCGTGCGCCGAGAAAACATGGAGCGCCAAACCGAAGGGCCCCTGACTCAGCACGTGCTGTGGTGGCTGATCATCCTCACCCCTGATCCACAGGCCGGCGTGAAGCACCGTATATTGACTTGGCTGCGAGTATCGAAGGTAGGACCACACTTATATCAACATGCTTGCCCCATAAGATTCAATTCTTATCGGTTTGCTGGGTTATACTTTCCCGTCTCCGGAATATTCGAAACGTCAATGTGAAGCCTCTTTACGGTTCCTTGTAAACTAATAATAGCTCGATTTTGTTTCATACTAAACCACTCCAGACCTGCAGAGAGACCTATGAGTAATTCTGTCTGATTCCAATCCCCTGCAAAACCTTCGAGAAAAAGAAAAGAAATACAGAGGCCCTCACAGAATCGTTTGTAAATTTAATAAGTGGACCCTTTTTTGGACAAATATGCTCTTAGATCAATTGTTTGATTGTTAGGAAATTCGGACTTGTCAAAGAGTGGCTATTTTGGACGGTTTGGGTATTTTGGGGCTAGGGAAGATGGTGGGTTAAAACAGGTCCGAAAGCACTTTTTTTGAAGGTCATGAAGGTCCTGTCTATCGACTACCCCGTGGGACCGTTTAGGCTCGAGAGCTCACCAAAGTTAGTCGACCCCTCCTCCCCTCAGTAAAAAAAAAGCTCTGAAAACGTAAATTTTTAAATCATGACCTACTTACAACGCATATCTGGTCTGAAAATAATCACTTTCAGCCATATATTATGACTATACTACTCGAGCTGGTTTCACACCTATGCGACGACCGTATATTCAAATCTACAACCTATTCTGAGAGGACCACCTACGGAACTGTTTTTTTATTCTTTTCTGTTGGTCTCCGTATCTTTGCGGTTCAATTTTATTTTAGAGGATCATGTAAATCTTGAGTCTTCGTGTGGAAACATTGAACAGAGTGATGTAAGGGCCATTCACATACCACGTGATCTAAATTAGGCCACTTTTTGACCCCCACCCCCACCCCTTCCGCACGTGACCTGGCTAACCTAACCTTCCCATGTATTTAATATAGGGTGACCTGTAGCTGCCCCCCCCCCCCTTAATTCGGTCACGTGGTATGTGAATTGCCCCTGAGGTTTTACGTATGGCTAGGTCCGGGCCCCCCTGAAGTGCAGGTGCTGTTGGTTAGCATGCATGGTATAGAACGTTACAATTTTTTTTGGTCGCAGTTGACGCTGGTTACATGCACGGCAACTTTTTTCTTGGCCGCGGTGGATGTGTGCGCCTCCGGACCGCTCTTTGGCAGCAATACGTTGCCGATGCGCATTCTGTTAGGTCTGTTTTCCGTCACTTTCACGAAGATTGCGTTCTCCAAGCACCTTGCCACGCTGCAGAACTGCCTTCGCAGTCTGGCTGCCATCACGGCCTTCCTAGAGCGTCATGGGCCCTCAGAGTCACGGGTAACCAATAACCACATACTGAAGATCCATCACTACCCCCCCCCCCCCCCCCCTCAATCAAGTAGATATATGTTGAAACAGAATGTCACCTTCAGTTTCCAGTATGTTGCTTAAAGGTTTGGGTTCTAAATTTTGTGTTAGTCAAAACAAAAAATTAACTTGCTCGGTCAATTGTCAGAGGCAAACCCCAAGTACTACAAGGAAAAGCATATATTGCTCTTTCAAACTGAACCTGAACGCCAAAAATCGATTATGTTGTACTCTTAATATTCTAAAATACTATACAGGGTGTTTATTCTCGTTTGGGACAAAAAGATAGGGTGGATAGGACATGCGAAGGGGATCATTTTTAGTGGGCGCAAACGTCTAACAACGCGGGAAATTGCGATTTCGTAATGAGCTTTCGCGCCTGCCCGGCAGTTAACCGAGCGCGCGCTGCTGTGTTGCGGGCTGCCTGCGCCACGGCGCTGCAGCATTCGCACGCTGGGCGGCACTCGGCGGCGGAGTGTCGTCTGCTGGCGCTGTCCGGTGACTGCAGACGGCACACCCGCCTCAGTCCGTTCTGGCTTCTGCTGCACCGAGGTGGCTGATGAGAAGCTCGCTTGGATGGTAGCTCGCGCGCGGAAGCTCGTGGAGGTTGTTGTGCAATTGTGGAAAAACGCGGCGGTTTGGATGTGCCCTGAGCGGGTACTGCTCCGCGTACATCCTCTGGGCTCTCCTGGCCATACACAATGTGCATGTCCGATAGCTCCGCTCTCGTGAACCTCTCTATCGTGCTGACCGGAAGGTTGGAAGTGTTTGTGTTCCAAGCGAGCTTCTCATCAGCCACCTTGGTGCAGCAGGAGCCAGAACGGACTGAGGCGGGTGTGTCGTCTGCAGTCACCGGACAGCGCCAGCAGACGACACTCCGCCGCCGAGTGCCGCCCAGCGTGCGAATGCTGCAGCACCATGGCGCAGGCAGCCCGCAACACAGCAGCGCGCGCTCGGTTGCCTGCCGGGCAGGCGCGAAAGCTCATTACGAAATCGCAATTTCCCGCGTTGTTAGACGTTTGCGCCCACTAGTCCATTGGTGAAAAATGATCCCCTTCGCATGTCCTATCCACCCTATCTTTTTGTCCCAAACGAGAATAAACACCCTGTATATCTGGTTTAAGCCGCTTGCCTTTTCTGTTCTCAAGAATGCGAAATAAAATGGCATCTACCAACCATGGTTTCAATTTTTTTTAAATGACCAAAATTGAGAAACGATTCGACGACAAAGCACAAGGTCGGCACATACTTCGAAGTACGGAAAACGTCACAGATTGCGACGTCGAAATCGAAGCCGACATCGATGTCGAAATCACTATCGAAGTCGATATCGGAATGGTCGAAATAGATGTCAAAATCAACATTGTCGAAATGTATGACAAAATGGATACGATCGACACGACGATGGACACGATCGACAAAAATTAACCGACCTCGTTCAACATAAAAACGCATACTTTAGTGGAAGTTGTACACTTTAGGCTACCCCTGCGAGCAAGTAATGTAAAAAGTTGACTTTTTTTTGGGGGGGGGGGGCAGAGATTGTTTCATGGTGAAAGCAGTAGCGAGAACCATAAAAAAAAATTAAATGCGGAAACGTTTCCACTGGGTCATTTTTTAAATCTCACTTCTTAACGTGCAGACGTGAGATGTAGGGACTTGAAACTCCCAGCCAGAAATAGACTGTCCAAACGATATCAGAACTACATCGATCCGACATCGACACACTACATCGAAATTTGGCACGCTTTCGACATCCAATCGATGTCAATGTCCATATGAAAAAGATCAGCCCCAGAACCAGTCCGAGCAGGGGTTCTGTCCGAATCAAGCCCTATCGGGCTAGTCCGCCAATGTCCCAGAATGTTAGAAATTCGGCCAGGTCTCGGGACTGCCCGACGGCTGAGACCGGGCTTCTTTCGGACCTCGAGCCCGCGGACTGGTACTGTTTTCGGACCAGCCCGATGACGCGACCGAAAAGAAAAACGAGTCCAAGCGGACTCGAACCATCGTGCCTTTTCTTCTCAGCTTTCGCCTTTGCTCACTGTGCAACCTGGACATCTGTGGAACACTGCCTCGAGCTGGCTACTGCTTTGGAGTCTACCGAGCCCACGCTTCTTCGCCTCGTAGAAGGCAGAGTAATTGGCAGATCTCTGAGCGGTTTTCGATCCCACATGAAAGCGAACTGTTACGTAAACTGGTCGAATTCGGTCCGAATCAGTCCGAACGGCATCGGACTGTTCCAAAGAGCGTCCGGGACCAGGTCGGACTGTCCGAAGCGAGTCCGCGACGGGACTCGGACTGCCCGGGAGGAGTCCGATCAGCAGCTACCTCTGTCGGGCTGTCCCGGTCCGGGTCCCGAAACCCGCCATCAGTCCGAAAGCGCGCGGACTGACCCGGTCGGAGCCCGTAGGCCCGCCATCGGTCCGAGCACTCGGACTCTTTTCGGACTTCTCTGTATTTTACGCCGCGTTTTTGTGCACTTAGAAAATTTTCACTCCTGGCATGGAAACTCATCGAAGACAGGCGTGTATTTTAACTAAGATTTTTGTTTGAGAATATTAAAATGTAACGGCCTTCAGTGTAACAAGCAACCCTATCTCTTACATTAAAACTTCGTGTACAAAAACTAATCGACATTGCAGCATACTGTGCTTTCATTTTTAATTTGCTTCTATTGGTCTACCGCATTTTACGTTTTGAGTTTTTCTGTCAAAAATTGCATTACATCACTGTATGTAGAGAATGCAACGCTCGGCACAGCGTCGAAAACCGCACAGAGATCTGCCAATTACTTTGCCTTCAACGAGGCGAAGAAGCGTGGGCTCGGTAGACTCCAAAGCAGTAGCCAGCTCGAGGCAATGCTCCACAGATGTCCGGGTTGCACAGTGAGCAAAGGCGATAGCTGAGAAGAAAAGGCACGATGGTTCGAGTCCGCACGGACTTGTTTTTCTTTTCGGTCGCGTCATCGGGCTAGTCCGAAAACAGTACCAGTCCGCGGGCTCGAGGTCCTAAAGAAGCCCGGTCTCAGCCGTCGGGCAGTCCCGAGAGTTGGCCGAATTTCTAACATTCTGGGACATGGACAAAACAGTCCGATAGGACTCCATTCGGGCAGAGCCCCCGCTCGGACCATTCGAGGGTGCGATCTTTTTCATGTGGGATGCTGTGCCGAGCGTTGCATTCTCTACATACAGTGATGTAATGCAATTTTTGACAGAAATACTATCTCATTTTCAAAACGTTAAGTGCGTTAGACCAATGGAAGCAAATTAAAAATGAAAGCACAGTATGCCGAAATGTCGATTACTTTTGTACACAAAGTTTTAATGAATGAGATAGGGTCGCTTGTTGCACTGAAGGCCGTTACATTTTAATATTCTTAAACAAAAATCTTAGTTAAATTACACGCCTGTCCTCGATGAGTTTCCATGCCAGGAGTGAAAACGCAAAAACGCGGCGTAAAATACAGAGAAGTCCGAAAAGGGTCCGAGTGCTCGGACCGATGGCGGGCCTACGGGCTCTGACCGGGTCAGTCCGCGCGCTTTCGGACTGATGGCGGGTTTCGGGACCCGGACCGGGGCAGCCCGACAGAGGTAGCTGCTGATCGGAGTCCTCCCGGGCAGTCCGAGTCCCGTCGCGGACTCGCGTTGGACAGTCCGACCTGGTCCCGGACGCTCTTTGGAACAGTCCGATGCCGTTCGGACCGAATTCGACCAGTTTACGGAACAGTTCGCTTTCATGTGGGTGCCTAACCTCCAGGGGCAGATTTTGAAAAAATGAAGTCTTCCACTCCGAACTGGAAAAGGGTGGTCTTTGGCTGAAGCAGCAATTTCGGGATCGGAGATATCTTTCGACTTGCATTTTCCATCGCAAAGCAGGTGGAGAAGATGCACTCCAGATCCTAATCGAAGCGGAGAAAGAAAGATTGTACTGAGGTTGCTGAGAAGAATACAGCTCTTGTGTGTTGATAGGGCTGAAATTGTCTCCATAGACTTCAGGAAGTACATAACAAAGCTCTATCAACAAGCAAAACAAAACATTCCACAAAGACTCGTTCCCTCGTACTTAGGACGTGTTACAGCAATGACCTTTAAAAATACTGTGATTATTATTTTTTGAACGGCCCAAAACATTTACCGTGGCAAAATTTGGCAATGGGATGGACCCAGTTCTATCTGACGCTTTCAAGTTGTTGGCCAACTCTGACGAAAAGCTTGTGACATGCCTGATCGATGCCGCAATCCATATTCAGGCCAAATCAATTCCTGGCGTTGTGAATGTCAGGATTCCAACGGCCAATGACCTTCTTTTTAAAAGTTAAATAAATATGCATGTGAAATCAAATTCCGCTTGCCGAGAAGATTCTTACACCATACAATACAGGACATGACCTCTGGCACTTTATAGTAGCAAATTACAAAGCCCTTTCATAAAGGACCTTCACCCTGCCAGCTACCAATCAACGCCGAGTACTCTGGAATCATTCAAAAGATACCTAAGCAGTAGCAATTCCTTGGGGGGGGGGGGGGAGCAATTCATGGGTTCCGAAATCCTTCACCTGTCGCCCACTACAGAGGGACTGAATTAGTAATGGTCTCTGGCTCATGGGATCATGAGGGCAGAGTCAAGAAGCCTGCAGTTCAGTCCCGTAGAGTTCAGGAGCAAGCTGGCTGACCTCCTCCGAGGGAGGGCTTCGGACATGAAACATTTGTGCACCCAGTGCGGCTCAGATCAATGCGACACCAGAAGGAAGAATTTCGGAACAATGTCGCAGTGTGATTCATGCTGTCGCTGGGTGTACCGGAAGTGTTCAACAAAGATGCTTGCGCCGCCACTTGTAGACATCAACGATGACAAATTCCAGTTTATCTGGCACATTTGCCTGTCATATGTGGAAAAATCGACGTAAAGCCGCCTGGGCCGCCTCTGCTTCTAATTGTGATTCTATGCTGTCCTCGCAATATGATGATACAACACGTCTTGTTGCCGCAATGGTGCAGTATTAGTTTTGCAAACTCTACGAATTCCCGTGGGCGCGGGCACAAGTCCATCTTCTTCTGCTGCTAAATCTAGTCGCTGGGTGAAGCCTTGTAGTAGCGACTCAGGCTCAGATTCTGATGACAACTTCGTTGCCCCAGCTCCTAAAAAAGGGAAGCAAGCAGAGTTAGTCTGAAGAAAACTGATGTAGTTGCAGATAGATTTAAGGTCCCAGACAGGCAAGTTGCTTTGCTCTGCAGTGCAGTTTTAGAAGATCACGGGGTCATAACATCGGACAACAATGAGGCCGTCATTGATCGGACTCCTGTTAAACGCCATCGTGTAAAAGTTAGGTCTGAACTGCAGGAGAACGATCCTGTTTTCAAGGAGCCTCTTGTTGCACTGTACTTTTACGGCCGTAAGGACGAAACCAAAGTCCTGGGAACTGTTCCAAATGTTCCAGTGCAGTCCAAAAAAGAGGAACACACTGTCCTTATGAAGGAAACAGGGTCACACTACATTGGACACTTCTCGCCGAAAGGTTCTTCGGCACAGGACGCCAAAGCCGCAATCGTTGATTTTTTTGATGATCACGAGATGGACCAGGAACACCTAAACGTTGTTGGTTGCGATGGGACTAATGTAACTTTTGCAACTTTTGTGACCTTCGCCGATATCATTCCAAAAAACGTCGGGATCGATCACCCCTACCGCTGCAAGTACCTCGCGCTCGGAGGCGGAGGAGTCCACACAGCCCCGACTAAGAAAACCAAGACGTATGCGTCGGTTTTCGCAAAGCTCTCAGGCGGCAACGTGACGAGAGGACGCCAACAGGAAGAGCCCCAGCAGCAGCTGCCCCCAAGAGAGCAAATCATCCAGGAGATGGTGCGCTATGAGGGACTCACGGCATCAAAAAACTTAGATGTCTTAATTTGGCACAAAGACCATGAGAGGATGTTTCCCATTTTGTCGGACTTGGCCAAAAAGTATCTGTGCGCCACAGGGACGAGTATTCCTTCGGAGAGGCTCTTCAGCACGGGAGGCAATATTGTATGCCTCACCGGCGATAATGCAGAAATGCTCATTTTCCTAGCAATGGACAAGGAAATTGTTCCAAAGCCGAAATAGAAATTGTGTTGATTGGGTTAAGTAGGTTAATTTTATATTTTGTTACTCTTGTGAATAAATTAGAATTTCACCCTGACCAATAGTTTGTATTTTTAACTATTCCCTATGATTACTACGAATAAAATTAGTCAAATATAGCGGTTGTTAAGTCCACATCAATATTAAGTGTTTTTAACGAGCCAGAGGCTGTTTTCCCCTCTTTGCGTCAACTTTGGGTGTCCTTACAACTTAAAGCTCACAGAAAAACTATTTTCCACATTTTAAGTTAAAGGTATAGGTCGGTATACCAGTTTGAAGGTTAAAAACGGTAAATACCGGAATACCGATAAAACGGTAAATACCGGAATACTGGTAAAACGGTAAATACCGGAATATCGGTACAACGGTACATACCGGAATACCGGTACAACGGTAAATACCGGAAAACCGGTAAATCGGTAAATACCGGAATACCGTATACCTTTTCAACGTCGTTTCGATGTTGATGGAATCCAAGCCCCATCGACTCGATATTTCGACCGAATTTCAAAGCCGATTCGGCTTTTAAGAAATGAGCATTCCAGAGCTGTGCGTCGTGTTTCGTAACAGCCATAACCTTTACATCACAAGTTTTATAAGCATCGCCCCCCCCCCCCCCCCCCCCCCCAATATTTCGACGTTGAAACGGCATCGATATCGAAGTTGTACCTTCCTCAATAGCAATTAAATATCAGAAACCCAACTCGAAAATCCGGAGCGCACCAACGCTACCGCGGGACAACAAGAAGGTGTTCGGACAGCGTTTGGATTGCTATCCACAGCTCAGGCAGCGTTTCCTGACGCTAGCTTAACGCTCCACTAACTCTACACGCACACGAAGCGTTCCAAATCACTTTCCCAACGTGAATAAAGTTGGCCAAGACGTTTTCTTGACGTTTTCTAAAATCAGATGTGACAAAAACTCAAACACAAACTGTTTCAAGCGTGACAAAAATTCCAAGACACTTTCAACAGTGTGACAAAAATTTCTAGACCCTTCCAAGCTTGTGAAGAAAATTCCTTGACCCTTCCAAGCGTGTGACAAAAATTCCAAGACCCTTTCAGCAGTGTGGCAAATATTTCTAGAACCTTCTAAGCGTGTGACAGCAATTCCCTGACACTTTTAGGACAAAAATTTCTAGACCCCTCCTAGGTTTTTGCGTGTGCCAGCAACAGCAGATTCGGCCGGCAATATTTATAGAAGTATTTTCTGGCGCATCAACAGGGAAAATGGAGGAAGTAGAGGCGGCTCAAAATCCCACTGAGTGTGAATAGAGTATCTGAAAAATATGCAATCACAATCCTGGTCGGCAATTTTCGGATGTGGAGTAAGAGTGTACGAGTAGCTTTTATCCGTCCCGCTCCTTTTCAATTTCCGCTTTATATACTTCTGCTGCCTTGAATCTCAACCCGTCACATCATTCGTCCAATTATTATTTCTTTGATTTTCTTCGCTTCGGTATGATTTTTTGCTCACGGTTTTTTTTCAATACAGCAGAATTTTGTTTTGATACGAATATGCAATTTCCTTGAATGTTTCACCATGCTCCCACCCACACACACACACTACACTTAAGTATGCACTGTTGATTGTTGATGTACACATTAAGAGGTCAGTTAATTTATATTGATCAATTTGCAATACCGATTTGGACTTCGATTTCGACGATACCAATTTTGACATCGATTTCGTCGATATCGATCATTTCGACACGATTTTGTAGTAATTTCGGGACCTTGATTTCAAACTCGGTTTAGGCATCGAAATATCTGACAATTCCCCATCGATTTCGAAGTACATGGTGACCTTGCGCTTGGACATCGAAACGTCGAATCGATGTTCAATTTTCGACTGGTTATCCTTCGCACAAACGGAACTCGGTCTAGTGAGACTGATGTATTTGAAAATGCTAACCCTGAAAAATATAATTCTTGTTGCTATGATGGCAGGAACAAATGCGACGCACGGCTGTGCGCAGCTCGTCGGTTATCCGCATCTTTTCAGTGAATGCAGTGCTGATGACGCCGTTCGTGCTCGGCATATTTGCACTTCTGCAGCAGCACTGGCCCGCCATGGCTGCCGACATTGTAATCGCAGCGATTGAGCCCAGGCTGCTGGTAACTACAAACCCAAGAGTGTGGATCCATGTCTGGTTGGGTGGGCACCACACTCATCTCTGATGGCGCACTGAACTCGGCCTAAACTGTGGTTGTGCCGCGGTTTATGATAGGGCGCCGTAGCTCTCGACAGAAGTGCCACCTCACTGTAAGAAGTACGCCATCGCACTCTTATAAGAGTATGGTGCCCGATCCTGCTTTTCCTAATCCTGGGATATTGTCGGCTGCGTGTAGCTGACCCGACCAAGGCATTCAGTTCGTATGAAAATGGGAGAGGAGAACCGAACGAGAGAAACAAACTTTAACAGTTCGAAAGTGCCGAAGCAAACGTAAACTGACGATGAACTGCGGATTCGTACTTAGAACCTTTTTAGGTGATATATGTCTGATCGGATGAAACTTTGGGGTTTTCTAGGAAAATATAGTAGAATGGCAGAAGGAATGGCTAGATCGTGTGATTTGTCCTATTGGAGGCTCGTGGACGAAATCCGCATGGTCTCCGGACGCTCCGTTCGAAAGTTACAGCAAATGATCCAATATTCGTCCAAGAGGACAGTCTTTAGTCCATCGACACCTGCAGCAGCACCTCAAGGACACTCCGGAAAATTACAGTTAAACTGTCTGTCCAATTAGGGGCTCGGTGACGAGATCCGCATGCTCCGTTCGAAAAGTTTTCACGAATGATCCACTTCTCGCCCCAAAAAGACCGTGTTTTGTCCACCGGCACCGGCAGCAGCACCTCCGGGACACTCCGACAAGGGACGAGGGGCGAATCACTCGCGTAATCATGTGTACAAAATTCTAGAAATTTTGGAAACAAATTGAAAAAAAAAATTGCAAACTTAAAGTTGGACTTGGACGTCATGCCAAAAAATAGCACCTACAGAGGCTGAAATAGCCAGAAAAGCAATAAAATTATAAAATTTACGAAAACCACGGGGTGTAATCCGACGAAATCCTGAAATCTGTGTACAGAGATTAAATAAGTGGTTGTCCCCTCGCACTCCGAACCATTACGGTGTCTGGCCAATTAGAGGCCCGTTGGTGAGATCCGCAAGGTCCCGCTCGGACGCTCCGTTCGAAAGTTATAGGAAATGATGGAAATGATCCACCTTTACGAATTTCTCAAATCTGTGGAATAAGAAAATTCAGGGTTTCAAAATGTATTATAGCAAAAAAAAAAATTAAAAAAATCTGCTATTTTAAAACTACTATATTGTCCTTCAAAACCCCAAAGTTTCAACCGATTTAATGTGTATCACCTAAAAAGGTTCCCCTGTAAGAAAGTCTTGTTTTAGTGCGTGGGCGAGCTGCGTGTAGCTGCCCCGCCCCAGGGGACAGCAACCAGCGGACCTGAGCTGGGTCTATCCTTGGCTCACGGCCCCGGACGGCGGCCTTGAAATGCTTTATTTTTTATGAAAATGCCTCACAGGCTTACAATATACGGTCTAAATACAAGCTTCTTGTTTAAGGAATCATAATGTTACGAGTTTTCTGTCCGATGTCACACTGATGTCATTATCTCGAAGGATTTCGTTTCCCGTACGCCAGCAGCCGGTAGCAGCCGCCAGACGCAACCGTGCCCTAGTAGACGACCCTTCCCCCTAATCTTGTAACGGACTGTTCTCTTCAAATACGGAAGCCGCAGCTGGTGTAGCCTCGCACAGGGTCACCCACCAGTCCGAGTCCCGTACTTATTTTTCCGTTAGAGTTTTACAAACCCAATCAGTATATGCAATGGCAGATTTGTGTTATTACGATACTTCATGACTAGAGCTTTCGCCTAAGTGCCCGGATTTTGAAGTGAGTGGCGTATTTGAAGAGAACAGTCCGTCACGAAGATTGAAGGGGAAGCGCCGTCTACTAGGCCACGGTTGCGGCTGCTGGCGTACGGGAAACAAACTCCGTCGAGATGAAGACATCAGTGTGACATCGGACTAAAAAGAAATATTTTGATTTCTTAAACAATAAGCTTGTGTTCTAAGGCCGTATATTTGCGAGCTGCGAGACATTTTAATTGAAAATAACGCATTTCAAGGCGTTAGCTCCCGTCCGCGGCCGGAGCCAAGGATGGTACTTCCTCAGCCCGCGCGGAGATGATTTGCGCTGGCTGTGTAGGGACGCGAGAGACGAGAGGCGAGCGGAGGTGGAACGGGGCCGTGTGCTACGCTGCGTATCAAGAGAACCTCTCACTCGGCACCGGGCCGCTACGGCTGCGGCTGTCGGAGCAAGCGGATTCGTTTGATCTCGCCATGACAAGGGAAGACTGCGATAGAATGCGTTCTCCGTAAATCAGTTGCATGTCGGTCAACTCTCGGTTGTAATGTTTTTCCACAACTGCCATAGAGATGTTGCTGAGGTTACGTACGTTCCACAGCCTGACGACAGATGTTATGCGAGTGGGATGAACAATAGATGCACGCCTTCCCTTCTGTTTCCCTGTACCTTCCCCAAACGAACCAACGAAACCAAGCAACAGCACGACGGCGCTGCGTTTGACTTGCGCCAAATGTTTTCGAGCTGGAACTATTTACAACTGCCCTGGTACTCTCGACCAAATATGCCACACATAAAATTTCAATCAGCTCGAACGAAAACTTTGGATCCTCAATTCTAACTGGACTTCGCAATCCAGCCGCATACAAATACACCAGCTGGATTTTGAATTACACCTAGACATTTATTTTATTTTAGCTCGAAGAAAAGCAAGCTGGACTGCAAAATACGGCTGGGAAATGAGCTCCAGGGAAAAATAAAAACAAGCTGGATATGAAAAAACAGCTGAAAAATGAGTTCTACCTGGAGAATTCCCAGTTGAAATTAAAAAACAGGTAGTATGCGGTAACAACAGGTGGGGATTAAGCTGAATCCAGCTGGGATTGTAATATTCTAGGTGTAATTTACAAATCGAGCTGGTATTTTTGAAATCCATCTGGAACAAGCTGGCCCGTCCTTTCCGTCAACCTCGGTGCCAGTTCCGCTGCGCTCCACCGGCAACTCGGATTGACAGGGGGACTTGGCCAGCTTGGCCTGCCGGCGGCGTTTGCGGGGGCCTTCGGCCCCCGCCTCAAGTCTCCCTAGACGTGCCCCAAAGCAGATATATTTGTTACGATTAAAATCGTTAACCTGAGCCCGTCCCTGTGCGCGCCGCGATGGTAATGGTGTGCGCGCGGCGGCCAACCCTAACCTCAAAAGACAAAAACAGACAAATTTTCAATAATAAAATAGGCGATACAAATCGAAAATTGTTGTCACCGTACGTGATTCTACGTTAAAAAAGTAGTTGATCCTCAAAATTTGAAGATTTTCTATGAACGATAAGTCGGCGAACACACGTCCGCCCGAACGAACATGCGGCATCAGACTATATGCCCGGCTCCTGGCGTTTCTTAAGAAACGTGTCGGGACGGGCTAAAAAGCCACTAGGCATTGCACCTCGGTGCAATGCGGGCATATCCGCTCTGCTCGATACGTCAGCCGGAGCCTAGCGAGAGGTTCTGTAGTAGTGCAGAGTAGCCACACTGACAAAAACAAGGGAAGAAATCACGAAGATCTTCGGCAAAAAAAAATTTCTTCGTGAAAAAACAGAACTTCTTATGCCAGTGACATCCGATCGCCTCCCCTGCCGTTCTGCCGCCTACTTCTGACGAGCGTCGGATTGGCAGGCAACTCATCTAGCTCTCAGCATGTGTTGTTTTCAGCACCATGTACAGTTTTAAACATTTATAATGTGTCCAAATTTTTGTACTGCATAGCGGACAAAAGTGTACATAGATCTTAGAGTGTAGGCCTGGACACTCGGTTGACAAAAAACTTTTGTTCCATACTGGCAGTGCCCATATAGTGGTATAAATTACCGTACCAAGTTGTACATGGTGGTACAGTCGAACCTCGCCAAGGGTCGACCGATCGGGACCGGGCCCCGACGCGAGGCTCACAAACGGTTGAACTCATGTTGCCGGAGCCGACCCGCTGCACTGCCCGGACCATAAAACCCTCGGCTGCGGCGAGACTCGCGTATCTCAGCGCAGGCAGTACTGAGCATACGGCCCGACTATGCGGTATAACAAGTGGGTGCGAAAACCTGCCATCCCTTCGATAAACCCCGAGCTCGCTACCGTGCTTGTCCAGGGAACGCCAAAAAACGCCGACCGTTAGCGAGGCGACCCTTAGCGAGGTTCGACTGTAGTTCTGTCAAATTGTAGGCACACAACACTAGGGTAAATCCACTCTGAATTTTCAGAATTTCCTTAGAGTTGCAGAGTTATCTTACAGAGTTGGAGAGTTTCTTTTAGAGTTGCAGAGTTTCTTTTAGAGTTGCAGAGTTTCTTTTAGAGTTGCAGACTTCCTTTCAGAGTTCCAGAGTGACTTCCAGAGATCCAGAGTCTGTGCTAGAGTTCCAGAATCCCTCCCAGAGCTGAGCCTGAGTTTTAGAGTGGGGTAAAAAACGACAAGACTGTAAATCGTCAAGTTTTTCGAATTTTTGTCTGAAATTTGATATGTAGCATTAACGAAGAAATTTACTAGGGCCATTTTATTTTCATGAATTTTGGGAAACTTTTTTCTGCTATCTCAAGAACCGTGGGTGGTAGCAAAAAAATGACGGCGGATTTGGCTCAAACTCAGTTTCAAAACCCCTCGGGAGTCATCGTGACGTCGCTACAACAAGTCGAAATGGGCATACTTTAACATTCAACCACACTCTGAAACATTGAGAGTTCCTCCGACGTACTGACAACTCTGAAACTCTCCTGATGACTCTGAAATTTTAACTCTGAGGTGCGCGAATTTCTTGAGTCTCTTGGTCAGAGTTGTAAATGAGTTTCAGAGTGGAAGGACTCTGAAAAATTTCAGAGTGTATTTACCCTAGTGAAATTTTTCTAGGGCAAAATTTTCACGATTGTCACTATGCATATGCATTCTGAAGTGCGACGCGGTTCTTGCAGGGCGAGCTGCGACCCTACCTGGAGATGGCCTTCCACTGGACCTTCTACCCCGTCCACTGCGTGATGGCGTTGTCGGCCATCCACTCTTACTACTGTTTCATCCTGCTGCTCGTCTCTGTTTACGACGCTACGACATGTGTCTACGACGCTATTGGCCGGGGTATAGAGGTGTGCACCCCCCCCCCCCCCAGGTGACCTGCCGGCATCTTGTCCTCCCCCCCCCCCCCCTAGGTTAACTGTCCCCAGGTGACTTGTCCCCAGGTGACCCGTGCCCTAGGTGACCTGACCTGTGCCCAAGCCTGTCCCCAGGTGACGTGTTTCTCAGATCCCCCTCCCCCTCTCCTTAGGGGGTGCAATCTAAGCCTCACCTAACCTGTCCCCCCGGTCCTCTCTTCCCCCTCTCTTTACTTTAGGAAGGTTTTATGAAATTCAGATCATGTTCGTGCCGGCGAACGCAATCTGACATTTTGTGAATACCTTTCTTCCCTCTACCCCTCTCCTGTGGTGGGGCGTAACCTAAGTTTAGATTGCATGACTGAAATTCGGATTAAGTTCGTGCCAGCGAACTAATCCGACATTTTGTTCATGCCGTCCTGTTACCAACTTCACAAACACAAAATTATCAACGGTCCGCGCTGCGCCGGGTATGAATTCTCGCTCCGAAGCGCCTGCCGGGTAGGCAACACATTCCAAAGCACCCGCGCGCCGCGCCGAGCCTAGTCGGGCAGAAAGTCGAAGCAAGACCACATCAGATGGCGATTTACTCGGAGCCGAACCGAGATCGTTCCCTGCCTCCGCCGATCCTCCGTGGCCGCTGCCGGGGCACCGGGCATCGGGGTCAGCAGGATGAGGGGTGAGGGGAGTGTTCGCGGGGAGCGAAGCGACGCGGTGGTGAGGCAGCAAACCTAGCCCAAGGTGGTTCCGGGATGGTGGGGGGAGCCGGCCCGAGCAGACGGCTGGGCCAGGCGCTCCGCACTGTTTATAACTTTTTAGTGGTTAATTTTTACCGAACACGGCCGAAATTTCGAGGACTTGTCCGGGACCACATTAGCCACCCGGGCAATTGGTCGCAAGTCAAAATCCGGAACCGCGCTCTTTTTATCGGTGTTTTGGTGTCCGGCTAGGCCGGGCGCCTGTGGCGCGAAAAGTGGCCGCCCCGCGGGAGCCGTGCCAGTGCCCCACGGGGAAGTGTGAAGTGTCGTGTGCAAGTGAAGTGCTCCGCCCCGTCTAGTGAAGATATCTAGTGTCAGTGTCCAGTGTTTGTCTGACGACTCCCCACGTGGGGCCCCCGCACAACTTGTGCACCCCAGGCGGTCTCGCCCCACCACACTCCACCCCGAGCCCTGCCTATGGCCCGGGCAACTCGTGTCCGGAGCGGTACCCAGATCGGGTTCCCGGCTAGAGTCTAGAGCAAGTCAGGGCTACCCCTGTGCACACCGGCAAAAGATAGGTTAGGAACCCCATTCCCGGCATGGGCTGCGGTGCGTGCAGCAACGTGCCTTGCCCCCTCCCACGCGGCCGGTGCAGTACCGCAAACAATAGCCCCCCCCCCCCTCTCCCTTATCCCCCCGTCCCTTCCCTCGCCCTGGCCGACGGAAAACCCCCAGGCTCGGCAGCTGATGCCGGATGCGTGCGGAAACAATAAGCCGAAGTGCAGAGAAGACAGGACCGTCGGGGACGTACCTGCGGACGCAGCCTGCTCCGACGCCCGCCCCCCCCCCCCCCCCTCCCCTTCACCGCCCCGCCCCGCCCAGTGCGCGGCACCAAGAGCTGTCGCTACTCCCTGCAGGTGCCGGACCTTCTGCGTGCCGAAACAGCAAGCCAAGGCGCAGAGAAGAGCCGATAGAGCCATCACCGCGAGACACCCCCCCCCCCCTCTTCTTCCGCCGGCCCACGCAGGCCCACCACTCTACTCTACCCGCTTCACATCAAGGTCTATCCTCCACTGAAGCATCCACGGGCGCTGCCGCAGAACTCCAGATAAGTGTATCCTAAGGTTCTGGTGATGGTCTCCACCAGGGAGGGGGTGGGGAGGCTGCACAGGGACAGGTGACGACGACCGGTGTAAACTGGAGCTCCCATAACGAGCAAACCTCGGCGCTAACCCGGCGCCCATACAGCGCGACGAAGAAGGAACCAGGAGCTAAAGCTTCGGCGGTATCGGCCAGACCAATGAAGAAAAGTCGCGAGGATAAGCGCGAAGACATGGAGGACGCGGGGCAAAAAGAAGCGGGTGCCGACGAAGAGCTATGCGCCCCCCGCCAGGAGGGCGGGTGAGCCGGAAATTATAAATTATAACCACTACTACTAACCCCCCCCTCTCTCCCTCTAGCGGCCAGTGATCGCGTGGAAGGGGTGTATGTCTGAGGTTGTTTTCACGACGCGGGTACATGCTGGAAGCGCAGGAGGCCACCCTGGCGGAAGTCACGCCCCCGTCAGTGTGCAGTTGCGTAAGTCGTGGTTCGGGCCCAGCCCGAGCCACGGCCAGCCGGGCCGGAAAGCGGCCTAAGGCTTTAACCAACCAACCAACCAAGATGGTTCCATAATGTCACCCTGTAACCCTCTCCCTCTTTTGGGGGTGTAACCTAACCCATGATAGTTCCATAATGACACCCTGGCTCTATATAACTCCGTACTCTCTCTGTTGAGGGTGTAACTCAACCTAAACCCAGCCTAATTTGACATGACCCGTACATGTCTTAAGGTAACGTAAGTTCGTCCCCCATCGTTACGCCCCAACATGAACGTAAGGTAGTCAACCACTCCCGTCTCTGAGGTAGCCCGTCATCTCCACCGGGCGCGAAACCTGACCGTCTTGGTAGCTTACTATCAGCCTGTGAAGCCAGTCAGTCAGGCGTGCATGGGCACGGGTCACCTGGAGACACTTCACCTGGGGGAGACAAAATGGCGGACCTGGGTTAGGTTAGGCTTAGGTTACGCCCCTGTCCGAGCGCAACGATGGGGCACTAGCCTTAGGTTAGGTTACACACTGAAAAGAGGTGGTTGGGGGTACTCGCCGGGATAAGCCACCCGTCAGAATGGGCCATCTGTACTACTGAGAGCCAACCGAGAATTTTCTTGTCCCGCTACCTGAAAATGCAGAGCGGTGGCAGGGGCAGGGTAGGGTAGTTGTTGAAGGGCACTTGACTCGCGCTCCTAGCCTCGCTCACAGTAGCACCATGGAGGTGCACTAGGATAGGGCGTGGCTGCATGTGCTGAGTTTCCCTTACATGCCTAGCCTTCTGTTCCAACATTTTGCGAAAGGTCGTTTCAAACCACCATGTTGAATGTCTGTCCAGCGAACAATTGCTATCTGGTTGTAAGCACGCCCCGTCACGTTTATTCATTCGGGCGGGAAGGCGGACGTACGTTCGCCGACTTTAGTGTTGGCAGAAAAACTTCAAATTGGCGAGATAATTTTTTTGTAACATAGGATCACGTATGGTGCCAACAGTTTTTTATTCTGAGTCGGAGTTAAATTATAAAAATAAGTCTGTGCTTAGGTTAGGTCAGGGGTCCCATTAATAGCGGCGGGGAGCAATAGCATGAGGTGGGCCCAGTCATGTTATTTAGTGCGATCATAACAAATACACTTGAGGCGGGGTACCAAAGTGCCACAGCTCGGCAGAGGCCAAGCTCACCAAGTCCCCGGTCGAACCCAGACGCTGAGACAAGCGCAGCGGAAATAGCGCCAAAGTTTGACGGAGGGATGGGCCAGTAGGGTGGACCACTTTGCAGAAAGGTTGAAATTTTGATCGGTTAGGTCGAACCCAAGAGCGAAGCAGAATGTCCTCTCATTTCTGTATTTTTCCGGAGCGGGGCGGTGTCCGGTCGCCCCTTCTCTCTTGTAACTGCAGTGCAGTTCGCGATGGCTTAGTAACACGCGTCGTTACACCAGCCCCCCCTTCCCTCCCCCTTTCCCTTTTTTTTATGCCTGCACGGTGGTCCGCCTGTCAAGGGTAGGTCACCAAAGGAGCTTGTCAGTAATGGCGTTCCACATTAACGGACTGTTTGATTACATCATCAGGCACTGGAACCTGTACTTGAATCTGGTGCAGCATTTTTTTTTTTTAAATAGTCTAGATGTGTTGATCTTATGTACATGACTGCCGTCATCCGTCAGACAACTTGTTAGCTGTCGTCTGTTCATTCCTAAATTCCCAATGGTAACATTGCAGACTAGTCCGTGCTCTGCACTTTGGCCATCTATACAAGTCGCCACCCAGCGCAGTCTTGTGCAAATGGATATCGCCGCTTCCGATGTGTTACCGTTCTTCCTATTCGCCAGCGTTGCCGATCCGCTCCTTGCTACTGTGGAGGTAAGAGGGGCTTTCAAATGTTTACGGGATCATTAGTAATCTTTCCGCTAATATCATCAATGATCCAGGAAGCGAAAGAAAGGGGATAAATCAGATGTACTGAAATTACGGACATTGCCGATAAATATTTGTTTTGTCATTTTTTTTTGAACCGTGTAGCAAGCCGTCGTTCCCTTTAACGTCTCCAACCTCCCTTTACCCCTTACCCCGATCGGAATCACGAATCAGCGTTGTGTGATCAATGTCAATCAGGCATACTTTTTGGGGGGACCTAAACATAACTACAGATTTTGCCGATGTCAGTGGACGTTCGGTCAAATGCGCGTGTTTACTGCAAATCTTGTGGCAAGCAAACTCGCCAAGAATTGGTAGCCTACCAGGGCTGCCAAATTTTGGCAAGCACGCTTAAACTGGATTCCAATTCTAAACGCCAAATTTTGGCGTGCTATCGTGGTTGCCAATTTTTGGCGAGCAGGCTCTCGTATTTCCATATGTTTCACCATATGTTTCGCCATACAGCTCGCCAAAATTTGTTGAGCAAGCTGGCCATAAATTGGCGAGCACGGACGCTCGCCGAAAATTGGCAGTCATGGTGGCGCTCGATTGGAAGTGGTTATCAAAAATTTGCGTTCAAAGTGCACGCCACTGTAGTGGCGCGTTTGCTTGCCACAGGATTTACAGTGATACGTTAGTGAGAATCTAGCGGGGTTGTAACTTGAAATGTATCTAATCTCCTGGATAGAAGCACGTATCATGTTATAATCCATACTCCCACTAGCAATGCAATCGGTGCGGCATATCGCGAGCAATGGTCTCATTACAGACGTTCAGATGTAGGGGACCCTTCACTCATTTTCGATTTAATGCTGGGCCTAGGTTAGGTGTGTGCAGCCCCAGGTGCAAGACAGTCCCTTATTTGGCAAATTTTGTAAATCAATAAGATTGTGAAAATGATTTTTTTGGTGAGTTAATAAAGGCCCCGACGTCTGGTCGTGGTGTGTCAATTTTTCAAAAAAAAAAATTGATGAAGCAGTCCAATGCTACTTCGATGAGAGTATACCTCAATGTCAAGGCATACATAGTATCTCTTACGGTTTCTTCGATATCGGCATTGAAAGTACAGAAATCAAGCAAAACCGCGATTTACGCGATTTTTGCACTTTCAATGCCGATTTCGCAGAAGCCGTAGGAGAAACGACGTTTTCCATGAAATTTTAGTGTTTGAGGGCCCTACTGTCATCACATTGAAATTTAAAATTTTTATTTTAATTATTTCCATTTTATTTTATTTTTACAGTAATAATAGGTAGGGTACCGTTAAGTAGAGGGGGCGGAATAAGGTCGTCGGGGTGTTGCGTTAAGCCGTGTATTGACTCCCAAGAGAGCGTCGTACAAAATGGCACTGACCGGCGAGCGTTGCCTTCTTTCATAGGAGAAGATGAAGGAGGAGTGAAAGGTAGTGGGGATATAGCAGTTCTGTGACAAGACTTCGTCTAGTCTTCTGTGTCTAGCCGCTAGATGGCCACACCTCATGATAGTAATGCTACTAGCCACCAGGGGAATAAAGATGGTGTCTAGGAATGCAATCAACGACAAGGGTTATGAACTCCATGGTATGACCAGGTGAGTTTAATAGGTCTGCTCTAGAGAGACTCGGAGGAAGAGAGGTGTCAACTCGGCGACTCCGAGCGAGCGCTGTGATTGGCTGGTTCAGTCTCTGCAGCGAGCGCGCTGATTGGTCGGCTGGAGTCAGCCGGAGAGGCTCGAAGCGGGAGGCGAGTGTAGGGCCGAGTCGTCACACATCGGCACCTCACCGTCCGTAACCTACGTAGAGGCACAGAAACACGAAGCTGAAAGCCCAGATCCATTGCTTTTGTGATTCGTATAGTTCATAACTATTGATTTGCCGGTCTCGTGTTCGAGGTATGTATGATTGCCGGTGCACGATCTCACATTTAACCCACCACAAAGTATCTAAACGAACCCTTTCCGCATATTGTTCATACAGTGAGACGACGCTTTCAACATGAAGTGCTCAGTTCCAAATTGTTCAAATAACTACAAGAAAGGAGTGTCACTGATGCGATTCCCTAAAGACCCAATGCTGAGGGAGAAATGGATCTCATCACTTCGTCCGAATGGGCGGAAGTGGAATCCAAAGCCTGGCGACAGAGTCTGCGAGGTAAATACTGTGGCCTATTCTAACCTCAACTCTTGAAAACTCTTAGAATGGTTATTAAAGTAATTTGGTTATAGGCTATTTATGTAATGAAGTTTTCTTACATAAACTTAATGTTTTTTCTTTTACTTTGCATTTGGAAATTGGTTTCCTGATTATTTCATGCAATTTGTTTTAGGTTCACTTTGGACCATCAGACTGGCTGGAGTTCAACTGCAGGAAACTATTGAAATCGTCTGCTGTGCCAAGTTATTTGAGCAATGCTCCTTCAAGAGTGTTGACCAGTTGCAAGAGAACTGAGAAGAAAACCAAGGTCCAGGCCCCTGGTAAGCGCATCAAAGTCAAAACCAAGGGTGTGCGAACTTACATGAAGATCCCAACATCCCATGTAATCGGTCCTGGTCAAGCACACAATTCACGAGTTACTCTGAACTGCAAGTTGCCTGAAGAGTTTTGATGCAAAGTCTTCAAAGCAATTTAGAAAAAGAAGAAAGTGAACTGAAACAGTATCAGGAACATTTAAAATCTGAACTTTGTGCTCTAAATGATTTACTATTGTGGCGGGACATGGAATTGTTTGACCTACAAGCTAAGAGGCCTATGGTACAACAAGACAAGACAGTTTTGTGCACTTGTTAAACAGTTATAACCTGGAATTCTTGTTTGTCTGTTTTAGATATGTGTTTTTTCTCTCAATTTTCTGTTTAGAATTAAGTATTTCTTTCCCCGTGGACTCTTTTAAATGAGGCCAAAATTTCTGCACTGAAAGTGTTCCAGCTGTGACTTGATAAGAAGTTGCTTCTGCTACAGTTTTGTATCCTTGAACAGTTATAAACTGGAATTCTTGTTTCATGTTTTAAAGAACTTAATTGAACATTTTAATGTGAAAATAATTTATGTTCTTCAAAGTCTGTTTGTTTTTTTATTTATTTTTAAATTGATTAGTATGTGTCCAAACTTTGTATTGTCAATTGGGGGAAATAAATGGTCAATATTAAACATCTTGTATAATTTTCTCAATGTCATTAAAAACATCTCAGATTTAAAAACAAAACAAAGTCAATTTTATCATCTTACATTATTTTCATTGAAATTGTCATGACAGGTAAAGATTTAAAACCGAGATAACAATACATGTCAAATAAGGAAACATGAAATAAATTCCTTTTAAAATTAAAATCACAGTTGATTCAGTCCAATTCAGTCTTTCTGATTCTTTGTTGCTGTTATCTAACTGCAGGAACACATTTGATCTAATGAGGAATATAGACTAAAATTAATCCAGTCGACTAAATAAATCTCTAATAACATAAAACGCTATCCCAGTCTCAGTCTCGTTGTTATATTCAGTCGGTTACCATCTCAAAAGTTGGACGTCAATTACCATCACATATTAAATGAGACAATTTCTATTAGCTAATATTACATTAACTACATTACATCACATAAAATAAATTCTTATTTTATGAAAGAAGTGAAGTAAGAGCATAAACTAACTTCATCACCATCAGACTTGATTCGGTGTCTCTAGTCCCTATTTGCTAGCTTTCTTGCTATTACTTTTATTACTCTCATACTTTGAGGCAAGATGTCGATACCCCATGCTTTTACTTCCAAGCTGATAGCCATCACTTCTTTCATTCTGGCTGGTGGCTGGTTCAACAGATTCCTGTTGTTTTAGTCCCATGACTACAAACCTCCTGCAAATATTCTGCTTTAACATAGGGCAGGTGACACAGGTTGGTAATTCATGTGACGCTAAGCCAGGCTCGAAGGACTTCTCCACTAGGTTCTTCGCATTTGATGATGTTAAAATTTGTTCACGCCACTTCTTTATATTGTAATCAATAGCATTTAAAAATTCAAAAAGTGCACCACACACCTGGATTTGAGCACCCTCTTTAAAATCAGTTTGGATATTCCACTTAGCTAATTGGTATGGAGCACCTCCCTGATGTTGCAGCTGATCAAAGCATGTATTACACTTCAATTCTCCATTTCTGCGCATAGAATGCAGGAGGTACCCACACATGCGTTAAAGAAGTTGACCTTGGAATTTGTGACCAAATAAATCCTCTTCCTTTGGAGAAACCCATGGCAGTGAATCACAAACAATTGGTGAAGGTAATGATTCTTTTCTGTTAATGCAATCAGTAATTTCCTCCTAACACAGAAGGTTCTCCCGGTCATCATGACCATGCTGGCTTTTAAGAACTTTTCTTGAGCACTGACTTAACGTAGTTTGCTTCAAACGGTACTTGGCCTCCAAAGCAGTAGGTGTTGGTCGCTGCTTTCTGATGTCAGATAATATATTCTCAGAAATGTCATTTGCAAAGCGACCCAGAAAAATAAAATCATATCCTCTATCATGGAGAAGGTGTTGTTGGATGTCGAGGAGAGCTTCAATGGCCATTACAATATGGGTTTGAACGGGCTTCTACTGATCACCCACATGCAAAGATGAGAAAACTTCAACAACTAGCTTCAGTGTGCTTATAGCTGCCTTAAAGGCTCCCTCATTTTTTGGACTGAGGGCTGTCGCAATTGATCATCAAAGCAATAAACCATGCTGTTGTCTGGCAATCTTCTTCGAATGTCTTCTCTTCAGCAAGGAAGTTGAGAGCTGCAGCACTTTTGTCACTAAAAATATGGCAAGCAGCAGCAGTGTTCATTTTATTAAAATGACTCTTACTCAGATCCTTCTTACTTAGGCGGGGAACAAAGCAAACGTCCATATCTTCTTGGTAGTCAACGATCCACTCAATGTATTGAAACTTAACTTGTGATGAGGGAAGGCGGAACCGATCAACAATGTCTTGACTTAAAGTTGCTGCACCATTATTTACTAGCATTTCCTTCACCGATTTGAAAACATGAACTACATCAGGTGCTATTGGGTGGACAGTAACATAATTAAACCTCTTGGTAAAATTAAATCCCATCTCGGTAAGCAAACCCCTGTTACCCATATCACAGACTAGGGCAATACAATTTAAGCCGCAATCTCCTGAATATGAAAGTAGGTCTGTAACGACCTTTGCCCTTGCATTTGACAAACTTTCAGAGGGAGTGCAATGGTATGCTGCATTTATTTTCCATTTTCTCTGTAAACCAGCAAATGTCCAGACCTCAAGTTTGCATGCCAAACCCTTACCACCTTCCAGAGTCACTTCACCAAAATAAGAACTGGTTCCAGGATCAAAGCACCTCTGACTTTTAATTGCCATCTCATCGAAATGCATTGCACAGTGTTTGTCATCAACAGAAAATGAGGAGGCAACTTTTTCTTTCAAGGGCTCCAGAAATTCATGCAGCAAACCTGGGTAAAACTTGATGCACTGTGTCCTTCGCTGGATGGTGTGAACAGAAGGCAATGGAAAGATTAAATCATTTGCTGCTTTCAGACCCGAAGAGCCACCAGACAACCTTAAATCTAAAGCCTTCTGAACACTCCCTGATCCCCACTGAACTCCCTTGCTGTTGCCTGTTTTTGCCACTTTCAGTTGGTCCTCACTAAACTTTGAGCACAACCACTCTTCTCTCCTATTCACATCTTGATTGAGGGTTAAAATCGACTTCTCTTTACTCTCCAGAGCTTTGGTTTTGTCAGAAACTTCCGTCGATAACTTATTGATGTTGCTGTGAAGGGGGAGATTTTCCTTCACCAGCTGCAGACATTTTTTCTGAATCTTCGGGAATTCAGAGACAGGTGTGGTGCTGAAAGTGGCTACTCGCACATCTTGAGATAAAGACATATTGCACGATGAGGAGTGATACATTCCGTATGATGGTGACACGATGACACAGCCCTCATATGGAATTTCTACGTTGCAGTCAGCTTAGCAGTCTTTGTTGGAGCAGGCTACATTGGATACAGCACACTGCTTTAACAGCTTCCTACAGCTAGTCCTGTCCACCCTATCCGTGGGTTTGAAGTGATCCTATATAAACACACACAAAATATAAACCTGCATTAGAAACGAAATTTAAGGCAACTTAGGTTAGAATAGGCCACAGTATTTACCTCGCAAACTCTGTCGCTAGGCTTTAGATTCCACCCATTCGGACAAAGTGATTAGATCCATTTCTCTCTCAACATTTGGTCTTTAGGGAACCGCATCAGTGACACTCCTGTCTTGTTATTATTTGAGCAATTTGGAACCGAGCACTTCATGTTGACAGCGTCTCACTGTGTGAACTAAACACGAAGAGGTTTGTTTAGACACGTTGACGCGAGTACAAAATGAATGAAATACGATAGTAAATCGGTAATTATACGTACCACGATCTCGTCACCGGAAAATCATTTATTAGAAACAATTATAATAACTTCTTAAATCAAATCGTCTCGAAATCGCGGCTGTCTGCTTGTTGCTCCGTCTGCTGCTGTAGTCTGCAGTGCTCTGCTGTGCTCTACGTCTGCTGCTCTAGAGGGACTCGGAGGGCCTACGGGGCTGTTCACATATTACGTCACGCTTTTTTAGCCCGTCCCGACACGTTTCTTTAGAAACGGCAGGAGCCGGGCTTATAGTCTTATGCCGGATGTTCGTTCGTTCGCTAGTGTGTACGCCGACTTATCGTTCACAGAAAAACTTCAAATTTGGAGGATAAACTCCATTTTTAACGTAGAATCACGTACGGTGGCAAATTTTCGATTTGTATCGCATTTTTGATTAATGAAAATTTGTCTGTTCTTGCTTTTTGAGGTTATGGTTGGCCGCCGCGCGCACACCATTACCATATCGCGGCGCGCACAGGGACGGGCTCACGTTAACGATTTAAATCGTAACAAATACATCTGCTATCGGGCACCTCTAGGGAGACTTGAGGCGGGTGCCGAAGGCCCCGCAAACGCCGCCGGCAGGCCAAGCTGGCCAAGTCCCCCTGTCGAACCGAGGTGCCGGTGGAGCGGAGCGGAACTGGCACCGAGGTTGACGGAAGGGACGGGCCAGCTTGTTGGCCAATATTTTTACCCTGCCCCCCCCCCCCCCTCCCCTATTGTCACGGGGATAACCTAACCTTCCCATTCATTTAAGATAGGGCTGTCACGCTTGACACGGACCCGCTCCCCCCTGTAAGTGTGACGTAATATGTGAACAGCCCCTACGTGAGGTGACGGCTCAGCTCCTGCTTCGGGTCACCTCGGCGCTACGTGACGTCACTCCGGTCGACCAATCAGCAAGCAGCTGGTGCATTCTGGGAGGCCTCGGGTGAACCAGCCAATCACAGCGCTCGCTCGGATTCGCCGAGGTGACGCCTCTCTTCCTCCGAGTCTCTCTAGTCTGCTCTACGTCCGTGATGCAGGTTTGCATGCTGACCGGCTGCAATTCACACTGCCTTCTTCGACTCTTATCCAGATAGTGACCAGTGCCGTGGGACCTGGTACATTCATCACCGCGTTTACCATGATTCCGTTGATCTTCATGATATTCGTGCCGCTCTGCCTCGTTGGCGATTCCCAGGCCGCGGCTCGGCTGGGTGTAATGGTGCGTGCCGCCAGCGGTCCGTGGCTGGAAGTGAGTATTTTTATCATGACGTAGAAGACTAAAGTCATGAGTTCTGGATTCGGAGGATAGGGTTCGATCTGGAATAATACACATGGTAATCATCTGTGCATACTAGCGACAACTGGTTTATTGTATACCTTAAAACGCTCGCTTTTCATTTAATCCTATAATTTATTGATGTGCTTGGCTTTACTGTGATTGTGGCTTCTTGAGGTTTAGTTCCCCTCTCCCCTCCCCTCCCCCTTTCCTCCCCCTCCTCCTCTATCCCCCTAAACCCGGGCACAATATGAGACTTGCGATTTGTCGTCTTAAGTCAAAGTTTTGCATACCACCGCAACTAAATACATTGGTTGCACCGCAGATCATATCCCAGAGCTGATGGTTCGGTTCAACTGCTCTGTAAATACTGCTCCTCATTCGTGACGTCAGATGTATTCGTGTGGCGCGAATCGTCACGTTCGAGCCAAACATTCTCTTACTTTAGGTGACGATTTTCATGTCACTTGGTCTGTGACTACTTATTCCTTTTTAAGATTTTGCCGCCATAAATATTGTGACTTTTTGTATTGTAATTGTGTAACAATTTTCAGCAGTACCACCGTAGTAAAAATATTTTTGAGCCCTGAAATATTACCCTTGTTTTTGTCGGTACAGGAGCGCATCGACCAGCGTCGTATGCGGTTGGTCCTGATGCACGCAGCTTCTGGCAAGGGCCCGGGTCTGAGAGGATTCTTCATAGGCTACCTGGATAGACGGGCCTGTGGGAACTTCCTGCGCTCTTGGTTCAGTTTTTTGCAGTTTATTCTCAATACCCAGTCTCGACCGGCAAAAAGCTAATATCAGTCAAACGCCACGCTTATAACTGTGTTAGCGTTTCATGCGTTTCATCGCCGTGTATTAAAGTGTAATCAGTGGAAGCGACACTCGCTCATTGATGCCTCATTAACATTCTGCGTTCACGTGAACATCTGGTATTGATTCTGGTGCGAGCTCTAGGGGCTAACGCTGGGCTAACACCTGGATCTCTGCGTCGAATAAAACACATGTTGTAAATAGTAGACTGTTAATTTATTATGTACAGCAATATTACAGAGGTGCGAGGGGGCGATCACTCCAATTTTTTTTTGTACACATGATTCCATGAAATCGGATTTCACATGATTTCATCGGATTTAATCGGATTTCATGTGGCGGCAGTGGATTTCGCAGGATTTTGCCAGATTTCGTCAGATTTTACTGTATTTCGCACAGGATACGTTGGATTCTACCGAATTACATCGGATTTCTATCCCCAGCACGTACCACTAGGCAAGAACGCTGCCTCTGCCTGGGCTCGGACTCCTGCATTGAGGGACGCACGGGGTAGGGGGGGGGGGGGGCTGGTGCCTTGATCAAGTCAGCTGAAGTGAACCTGAACCGCAATTCGAAACCGAAAGTTAGCGTCAACTACTACTTCCTCGAACAGTCGAGAAAGCCGTCGCCTTTAAACGCTTCGTTTTACCTGCTTGTGCACTGTATGAGCAATAGCGCAACAGATATGCTGCCAAAGTATGACAGTCACATCACTGTTAGCAGGTTCTGGGCAGGATTTCACGGAAAAAAATGGGTTAGCTCTGGTAGCTGAGAATTTTCTACGGTAGCTAACGTCTCAGCTAATTCTGACATAGCCGAAATGTTAAGCTTCAGGGGCAAATAATGTTTCTGCTACAGCTAAGCCTTAGCTGCGACTGCTCAGCGTTAGCTGGTGCAGTTGATCCCTGGTTTCCCTGTTCGAGATCACGCGTTGGCTGATATAGCTGAGCCTTAGCTGGCATAGCTAAACCTTAGCTGCTTCAGCAAATATATCGTCTAGAAGAGCTAAAATTGCAGCTATGTCAAAATTAGCAGAAGTATTAGCTACCACAACTAAATCATTTTTTTCAGTGTTCGACGGATTTCGCTGAATGGTGTTGGACTTCAGGTGGATTTCTGCACAATTAAGAGGATTTCGAATTATTTGGTCGGAGTTCGGGTGATTCGACGGATTCCGGGTGATTCGGCGGATTGCGCGTGATTACGGCAGATTTCGGTCGGATTACAAACGGATTTCACAAAATTTGTACACATGATTCCGCGAGAAATCACCCTCTCGCAGAGGCGTCCGTTCAAATGCGACTACGTCCAACAGATGCGCCTCGCAGGTAGGCAACCGGACACCAATACGACGGTGGCCGACTGCAGGAAGCTCCTGGTGTTGAGCGGGTAGGCAACCAGTGTAAGGCGGGCGTTCTGCATGTTGCGTCTTGCGGGCATCAAGCGGCTGGATAGCCGGAGGACAGAGCAGTTGAGATGAGACCACCGACCTGCTGTTAATAGGTAACGCATACAATTTGGTAGAATTAAAGAAAATTGGAAAAATGCAGTTATTATTTTTATGGTATGTGCCTGTGAAATCAGTAGTAGAGATTTCTGTCAGCAAAAGTTAAACAAAACCGTAAATCTGATTCCTATGCTTCCCAGAGGTGTAAAGTCCCAACTTTAAACCAAAATTAATGCTTTCATCTGCGTTTTTTAGGACCACAATACATCTAAATAAGCATCAGATTCACTTCACTAAAACAGATCTGAAGACAGTATCGCTTTTGCATCTGGAACAAGTCGCAATCTCACTGATAAAAAAAATAACCTGTGGTAGCTACTACTTTTGCTAATTCTGACATAGCTGCAATTTTTAGTTCAACTAGGCGATTTATTTCCTGACGCAGCAAAGGTTTAGCTATGCCAGTTAGGGCTCAGCTATATCAGCCAACGCGTGATCTGGAACAGGGAAACCCGGGATCAACTGCACCAGCTAACGCTGAGCAGTCGTAGGTAAGGCTTCGCTGTAGCAGAAACATTATTTGCCCCTAAAGCTTAACATTTCGGATATGCCATAATTAGCTGAGGCGTTAGCTACCATAGCTAATCCTCACCTACCAGAGCTAACCCATTTTTTTCCGTGAAACTCTTTATTTGTTCCTTTCTGAAAGTAAATTGGGACTTCAACAAATATTGTTTGAAAAGTCTTATGACCTCCATTTATTGGATTTTGTCATTGCAATGAATTCAATGGTGCAATTGGTTTTTCAATTAAGGAGCAAATTTACCGAAAAAGAGACGAAAATATTGGGCAACTGTATTTAACGCCAAGAGTACAAAGTCACGCTTTAGTTTTGCCATTTAAAGCAATAGGATCCATTTGTTTGTCAATTAAGTTAGTCATAGATAACAGGGTTTCCCTTTCGAGCACGAATGTATAATAAGTACTGAAAACTTACTCTGACTTCAAAGGAACTTTCTGTCATGGCTTATAGGAGCCAGACTGGGACGATGGGCTGACGTCGTCCCTCCCTTGGATCTTGTTCACGGTGTGGGTGTAGAGGGTGACGCAGACTCAGGTGGTCATCTGCAGAAGGTGGGGTTGACGGCACACGGACTGTTCGGACGAGGCGAGGGCACACTGACTGTACTAACCGCGGCATACGGGCAGGGGTACGACCGACCGACTACCAGCAGCATGCTGGGTTCCGACTGACAGACTGCCACCGGAACGACTGCCTTCAGTAACTCTGGGACCGTCATATATACCCGATCCGTACGCGTTGTACCCAGAAAAGACCGTTCTTGAACCAAGAGCATTTCCATTGTTTCAAGAGCATTTCCATTGTTTCAAGAGCAGAATGCTCTTGAATTTTGCAAGCGCAATATCAAGAGCATTGCACGGACTTTTACCGTGTTTCCGGGCTGCTCTGGCATTGATTTTTGCTCTTGTTGGCCGTCTACAGTGGTCGAGAGCATTGCTCTTGCAAACGCCAAGAGCTTTTGTTCTTGAGGGTTTCAAAAATTGCGCGCTTCCCAGAATCTCGCGCGGAAACAATTCCCCCCGTCAGGAACCGAACCCGGCGCCTGCCCCGCTGCAGACGGGGCCGGACGGCACGCCCCGGCCCACTACGCCACCGTACCATCTTACCACGACGCGCGGATGCCTTTCGTGTCAATTGGCTCCGCTCCGCCGGCTCTGCTTCGCCACCGTGCTGTTGAGCAGCCTCAACCTCAATTTGTAAACGAAATCCAAACGGAAGTGAACGCTCTGGCCTCTATCTGTTTTCACCCAGATATTACAAATTTTCGGCGACATAATCCTGAAATCAACCTGATAACCCCAGCGTACGAGGTAGGACGACTGCGTCCGAATCCAACGAGTGTCGTCTGCTTCAGTGGTTCGGCCAGGTCTCGCTCGCTGGGTCGGCCGGCGCCCGGCTAGAGCGCGGCACCAGCACCAGCCGACGTTCGCTCTCTCGCACAAAGAGCGCCGAGACCCGCCAGTCCCGCCCGTTGCCGATCTTTATCCCGGTGACGCTGCGGCTACACGTCTCGCAACGTGTCTCGGTGGCTACAGAGGTAGCGTGGCGCATCGACAAGCCGTAGGAATTGGGGTCTACTCCCGCCTCCGTCTTCATGATTTTGACGACAATTTACATATTTGACAGTTAATATTGCTCTGCACTTCATTTAAGAGCACAGGTCAGGAACAGAAATCAAGTAATGCTCTGGCATTGAGACTAGAACGGCCTTTTCTGGGTGTACTAAATCTGGTAATTGTTTCTGCTGCATTGAGACTTTCATCTAGGCATGCCCCCATAATAAAACGGATGACCTTGCGGTAAGCCACAGTTCCTTCACTCCCAGGGACATGTTTTTCCAATCCAAAACATCACTAACCCGAGTACTGCAGATTCTGACAGATGAATTAAAGTTCATCTTATCAGTTTTGTTCAGGTCAGAAATGGTAAGACCATGCTCTATCTTATCTTTTTTAAGAACAACTCTTAAATGGGATTGATTTGCAACATAATTTCCAGTTGGCAATAGATGAGCAGGGGACAGTCTTGAACGGAACTTATTAACTGTGTGGATTCTATCCTGAACAACAGTAAAGTTCACCAGACACAAAAAACCAGTATTTCCATTCAGGCATAAAAGGAGGACAATTTTTCTGGAACATCTGAGCATGCATGGCACAATAGTTTTGGATCACCATCGGATGAGAATCCTAAAACTTCAATGCCTAGATTTGAAAGACCTTCCCTAATATATTCCCACCGTTTGAACACAACTCCACTCCGACGACGATGCTGCAAACTTGTCCGATATTGCCGCGGTGTCTGTCTTCTCGAGCAGCTCGCAGCTCGCGTTCGACCGAAGCCAGCATTGGCGAAGTAATTCGTCCTCCATCCGATTTCGCAGGCTGTTTTTCACAATTTTCATCTTTCATTTTCTTTCGCGCACAGTTACCAGCGTTACGTTTAATACTTGATTCGCACTAGGGGCCAAAGTACGACTTTGGGGGGAAGGGGGGGGGGAGTAGGCAGTAAATCCGGGAGGGGGGGGGGATTTCCCACCCAGCCCGCCCGGGCCAGTCCGCCTCTGCATCAGCTGACTTTGTTAGGTTATTGTGGTTCACGCACCGACTAAGCAATAGACGAAATAATGTAGTTTCCACAACCCAAATGAACCAACTTTAAATACAAACCAACATAACAAGTAAAATATGCACGACAGAAAGGCCGGGACATAGAAAACTAACATGATTTTCAGCTTAGGCTTTGTGAAGAATGACCGCTTCGGTCCGGCACCAGAGCACCAGAGAACTTCCGCACACCCGAAATTCATGACTAAAATTAAAATTTAAGTGCGTACCTTTCTGAATAATTGAGCAGCACTTAAACACCACAATTCAGCGAAAATTCTTCAAAGTTCATCCCAATAAACAGATCGCGTCGGACTTGAGGCAGAAGACAAAACCTGCGAAGTAGCGACCCAGAGCGCAACTACCAACCTCTCGAAGGCGAATGCATCGTAACCGCTAGGGAAATTCACATCCCTACAAAATTAGAACTACAAAATTAGAACTACAAAATTAGCATGCACACGCCTGAAAACGTGTCCTCAATGTGGGCGCTGATGTCCGGCCAGGGAGCCAGGGCGCGCCCCCCACTCCTCCCGAGCCGCTCAGATCGGGAGCGCCCCGTAAGACCTGACCCTCGTGGGCGGTCGGTCAAAAGCACGTGTACTTCAGTACTCACACTGCGCACTCAGAAAACCGTTTCCTTAATTCAAAGACGCCGTCCTTCGTGGAGGGACAATGAAATAGTTTCTTTAATTTTAAGGAATTTTCTTCCATGCAATAGAAAATTTACTTAACATCAAAAGCGCCTCCCTTGATTCAAGAGAAAAATTACCTTGACCCAAAGTTTCTTTGAATCAAGGAACCGTTTATCTGGGTGCGATGCGCTGAATCACGAGCTGGCGGACAAATCTTACCGGCACCTCTTCAGCGGCTGCCAGAATCTCAACTTCAGCCCGCTCCTCTCCTAGGCTACGTAATGGGGCTGCACTTCGCAGTCCAGTGCGTGGTCCGTCACAGTCACGCAGTTGCGTCCTTCGGGGGGGGGGGGGGGGGGGGGGGGGGGCACTCTCCCGCGACACGCCCGATTTCGGCACTTAACACTAGAAAGACGGAAGGGGTCATTTTGACCCTTTTTCATTTTCAAACCAAATTTTTCATCCTTTTTTCAGAGCCTTGAACCCGACGATTTTTGACTTTTCCTAAAACGTCTAAAACTGCAATCCCTCAAAATTTCAGCCTCCTACCTCAATTTTTGTGGTAGTTACAAAGCCTTTTACCTTCTTTGTCTGAAGGGGTCATTTTGACCCCAGCCACAAAACACGTTGTAATTTTTCACATAAGGCACTCTAATTGCCCCTAAACACTGCGTACTCGCTTTATAATTCTGCGCAAGTCGAAGTGAATGGTTGGGGAAGGTGACGGAGACCACATAGACGCCTTATCGAGAAGGGAATACCTTCAGCGCGAACGAAGCGACTGCGGTCGTCTGACAAGCCTGATATGCCCTGTTTTGACCACTGGCACCAGCAGTAACACCTGGGGTCCACTTTTGAAATGAAACTGGGGTCCTAGGATTATATTAGTAACTCGCTTTGCTCGCTGGGGGCTCCGCCACCAGACCCCCGTGCAGGGCTGCGCCCTGCTGTTTCTCCCTTTGGTACCATATTTGGTAGGTTTTATGATTTCAAGCAGTCCAGTGGTAGGGCAAGGAACGAAAAAAAAAAAAACTGTTGTGTCCACCGTCACCTGCAGCAGCACGTGGATTCGATTTTGGCATTGTCTCCGCGTTCCTGGACCCGTTGTAAACGGGATCCATTCTGTTAAAGAAGTACGTATCTCTCACCAGTTGGTCCCGTTCCAGTTCGAGCCCAAGACGTGCCTGTTTTGCCCACCGGCACTTGCAACAGCACCGGAGGTCGGCTAGGTTTCTGGGATTGTTTTAGGAGGGTCGGTTCTCATGTTCAAGTTTGAAATACTGCACATCTTAGCAGGAACCATCCCGTTCCAGTCACTGTCTAAGAAGGCCATGGTTTGCCCACTGGCACCTGCAGCAGCACTTCGGGTTGATTTTGACACTATAACTTAGGTCATTGGGTTGTTTGAGCAGGGCTCGGTTCATATGTTCAAGTTTAAAATTCCGCACATTTTAGCAGTTTGCCCTCCCGTTCCACTTCCTACTTAAGAAGGCACAGATTGACCTACCGGCCCCTGCAGCAGCACCTGGGGTCGTTTCCAGCATTTTTACCAGGTTCCTAGGGTCATTTAAGGTGGGGTTGGTTCCTATGCCCAAGTTTGAAATAGTGTACCCTCAGGCAATTTTCCGTCCCGTTCCACTTCCTGTCTATGAAGGCCCTGTTTTGCTCACCGGCACGTGCAGCAGCACATGAGGTCGGTTTTGGCAGTTTTCCAAGGGCTTTGGAGTCATTTGAGAGGGGGTTCATTCTCGGGAAAAAGTTCGTATCACGCACCGTCTAGGAGTTTGGCCTCCTGTTCCAGTTCCCGTCCAAGAAGGCCCTGTTTTGCTCACCGGCACCTGCAGCAGCACCTGAGGTAGTTTTTGGCAGTGTTCCTGGGGCGTTGGTGTCATTTGAGAGGAGGTCCATTTTCGGGAAAAAGTTCGTATCTCACACCGTCTTGGAGGTCGGCCTCCTGTTCCAGTTCCTGTCCAAGAAGGCCCTGCTTCGCCCACCGGCACCTGCAGCAGCACCTGGGGTCGTTTTAAGCATTCTCACTTTGTTCCCTGGGTCATTTTAGGTGGGGTTGGTTCCTATGTTCAAGTTTGAAATACCGCACCCTCAGGCAGTTTTCCGTCTCGTTCCACTTCCTGTCCAAGAAGACCCTGTTTTGCCCACTGGCACCTGCAGCAGCACCTGGGGTCGATTTTAGCATCGAACGAAGGTCCTGGTTTAAGTTTAGTAGGGGTCGGTTCTCATGTTCAAGTTCGAAATACCGCACCCTCAGGCAGTTTGCCGTCCCGTTCCACTTCCTGTCCAAGAAGAGCCTGTTTTGCCCACCGGCACCTGCAGCAGCACCTGGGTTCGATTTTAGCATCGCAACGAAGGTCCTGGTTTAAGTTTAGTAGGGGTCGGTTCTCATGTTCAAGTTCGAAATACCGCACCCTCAGGCAGTTTGCCGTCCCGTTCCACTTCCTGGCCAAGAAGGCCTTGTTGTGCCCACCGGCACCTGCAGCAGCACCTGAGGTCGATTTTGGCATCGTAACGGAGGTCCTGGTTTAAGTTTAGTAGGGGTTGGTTCTCATGTTCAAGTTCGAAATACCGCACCCTCAGGCAGTTTGCCGTCCCGTTCCACTTCCTGGCAAAGAAGGCCATGTTTTGCTCACCGGCACCTGCAGCAGCACCTGGGGTCATTTTTGGCAGTTTTCCCGGGGCTTTGGGGTCATTTAAGAGGGGGTCTATTCTCATGAAAAAAATCGTATCTGGGTCCGTTCTACCCAAACATTTACATGAGTCAGTTATTATTATTATTATTATCATCATCGGGATGGCGTTATAGAGGGGTTTGAGATGACTCGCGCCTGCGGCGCTCGCTGGGGGCTCCGCCCCCAGACCCCCGAGGCGGCCTCCGGCCGCCCAGTGTGGCGGGCTCCGCCCGCCCACGGTGTCTGTGGGGCCAGGTGCCCGGGTAAACGCCAGAAACGCCAAGAAAAACGAAAAAAAGCAAACCCCCCTACCAGTATTTGAACCGCTGCCCTTCACCATGGCCGAGCGCCGCGCGAGAACGCGCGGCTGGCTAGGCGTTGTTGACCTGAACCCTCGCGGCCGCCCAACACAAGCGAATGACGGCCAGGCGCCGCGCGCGGCGCACCGGGCCTATTCCCCCAGCCACACGTGGTCGACAATGCCCGTGCCCGGTGCCCCTCCAGACGCAGCCCACGCTTTGCCAAAATCTTCCACTCGTCCTCGTTCGCACCCGAAAATTTGAAACACCGAAACCGATACATCCCCGAAAAGGCGTTGAAAAACCCCAGAAAACCCACCCTGTCCGAACTCTGTCGGACGCCCCGTTCAAAAATGGCTGCGTCCGAAACGTCTCTGGTCTCCCGATTTCACCCTGATTTTACCGCGACGGCAAAATTTTCTTTACGGGATGCCGTTCTCCTCCTCGATTTAAGGGGGTGAAGAGAAGTCATTTTTCGTCCAGCACGCCTCCTTGTACGAGATCTCGTGAAATTTGACGATTTTATCGCATTTAAGGTAGGAAGGAGGGGGAAATGTGAACTTTTGACGATTTTTCGGTCCCCAATTGTTAAGCGTCCGCGTCGAATGGCGAAAACCGCGATGAAATCGGCCGGCCGGTTCTCCCGGAACATTAATATGAGATATCCGTCAGTGAGTGGTAGTTTGGCGCGGGAGGGTTATGGTGACTCGCGCCTGCGGCGCTCGCTGGGGGCTCCGCCCCCAGACCCCCGAGGCGGCCTTCGGCCGCCCAGTGTGGCGGGCTCCGCCCGCCCACGGTGTCTGTGGGGCCAGGTGCCCGGGTAAACGCCAGAAACGCCAAGAAAAACGAAAAAAGCAAACCTCCTCACCAGTATTTGAACCGCCGACCTTCACCATGCCCGAGCGCCGCGCGAGACCGCGCGGCTGGCTAGGCGTTGTTGACCTGGACCCCCGCGGCCGCCCAACACAAGCGAACGACGGCCAGGCGCCGCGCGCGCCGCACCGGGCCTATTCCCCCAGCCACACGTGGTCGACAATGCCCGTGCCCGGTGCCCCTCCGGACGCAGCCCACGCTTTGCCAAAATCTTCCACTCGTCCTCGTTCGCCCCGAAAATTTGAAACACCGAAACCGATACATCCCCAGAAAGGTGTTGAAAAACCCCAGAAAACCCACCCTGTCCGAACTCTGTCGGACGCCCCGTTCAAAAATGGCTGCGTCCGAAACGTCTCTGGTCCCCCGATTTCACCCCGATTTTACCGCGTCGGCGAAATTTTTTTTAACGGGATGTCGTTCTCCTCCCCGATTTAAGGGGGTCGAGAGAAGTCATTTTTCGTCCAGCTCGCCTCCTTCTACGAGATCTCGTGAAATTTGACGATTTTATCGCATTTAAGGTATGAAGGAGGGGAAAATTCAAATTTTGACAATTTCGTCCTTCCCGGTTGCTCGACCGTCCGCGTCGAATGGCGAAAACCGCGATCGAATCGGCCCGCTGGTTCTCCCGGAACATTTGCATGAGCAGTGAGTGTGTCAGTCAGCGTTTGGGAGGAGAGGTTATGGTGATGACTCGCGCCTGCGGCGCTCGCTGGGGGCTCCGCCCCCAGACCCCCCGAGGCGGCCTTCGGCCGCCCAGTGTGGCGGGCTCCGCCCGCCCGCGGTGTCTGTGGGGCCAGGTGCCCGGGTACACGCCAGAAACGCCAAGAAAAACGAAAAAAAGCAAACCCCCCCACCAGTATTTGAACCGGCGACCTTCACCGTGCCCGTGCGCCGCGCGAGACCGCGCGGCTGGCTAGGCGTTGTTGACCTAAACCTCTGCGGCCGCCCAACACAAGCGAACGACGGCCAGGCGCCACGCGCGCCGCACCGGGCCTATTCCCCAGCCACACGTGGTCGACAATGCTTGTGCCCGGTGCACCTCCAGACGCAGCCCACGCTTTGCCAAAATCTTCCACTCGTCCTCGTTCGACGCCGAAAATTTGAAACACCGAAACCGATACATCCCCAGAAAGGTGTTGAAAAACCCCAGAAAACCCACCCTGTCCGAACTCTGTCGGACGCCCCGTTCAAAAATGGCTGCGTCCGAAACGTCTCTGGCCCTCCGATTTCTCCCCGATTTTACTGCGTCGGCGAAATTTTTTTACGGGATGTCGATCTCCTCCGATTTAAGGGGGTCGAGAGAAGTCATTTTTCGTCCAGCTGCGCTCCTTCTACGAGATCTCGTGAAATTTGACGATTTTATCGCATTTAAGGTATGAAGGAGGGGGTAATGTGAACTTTTGACAGTTTTTCGGTCCCCAATTGTTGAGCGTCCGCGTCGAATGGCAAAAACCGCGATGAAATCGGCCCGCCGGTTCTCCCGGAACATTTAGGTAAGAGATCCGTCAGTCAGTGAGCGTTTGGCGGGGGGGTTAGGGTTATGGTGAAACCCCAGAAAACCCACCCTGTCCGAACTCTGTCGGACGCCCCGTTCAAAAATGGCTGCGTCCGAAACGTCTCTGGCCCTCCGATTTCTCCCCGATTTTACTGCGTCGGCGAAATTTTTTTTACGGGATGTCGATCTCCTCCCCGATTTAAGGGGGGTCGAGAGAAGTCATTTTTCGTCCAGCTGCGCTCCTTCTACGAGATCTCGTGAAATTTGACGATTTTATCGCATTTAAGGTATGAAGGAGGGGGTAATGTGAACTTTTGACAGTTTTTCGGTCCCCAATTGTTGAGCGTCCGCGTCGAATGGCGAAAACCGCGATGAAATCGGCCCGCTGGTTCTCCCGGAACATTAATATGAGATATCCGTCAGTGAGCGTTTGGGAGGGGAGGGTTATGGTGACCCCCGAGGCGGCCTTCGGCCGCCCAGTGTGGCGGGCTTCGCCCGCCCACGGTGTCTGTGGAGCCAGGTGCCCGGTCAACGCCAGAAACGCCAAGGAAAACGAAAAAAAGCAAACCCCCCCACCAGTATTTGAACCGCCGACCTTCACTATGCCCGAGTGCCGCGCGAGACCGCGCGGCTGGCCAGGCGTTGTTGACCTGAACCCCCGCGGCCGCCCAACACAAGGGAACGACGGCCAGGCGCCGCGCGCACCGCACCGGGCCTATTCCCCCAGCCACACGTGGTCGACAATGCCCGTGCCCGGTGCACCTCCAGACGCAGCCCACGCTTTGCCAAAATCTTCCACTCGTCCTCGTTCGCACCCGAAAATTTGAAACACCGAAACCGATACATCCCCGGAAAGGTGTTGAAAAACCCCAGAAAACCCACCCTGTCCGAACTCTGTCGGACGCCCCGTTCAAAAATGGCTGCGTCCGAAACGTCTGTGACCTTTCGATTTCTCCCCGATTTTAGCGCGTCGGCGAAATTCTTTTTACGGGATGTCGTTCTCCTCCTCGATTTAAGGGGGGTCGAGAGAAGTCAATTTTCGTCCAGCTCGCCTCCTTGTACGAGATCTCGTGAAATTGGACGATTTTATCGCATTTAAGGTAGAAAGGAGGGGAAAATGTGAACTTTTGACAGTTTTTCGGTCTCCAATTGTTAAGCGTCCGCGTCGAATGGCGAAAACCGCGATAAATCGGCCCGCCGGTTCTCCCGGAACATTTAGGTAAGAGATCCGTCAGTCAGTGAGCGTTTGGCGGGGGAGGGTTATGGTGACTCGCGCCTGCGGCGCTCGCTGGGGGGCTCCGCCCCCAGACCCCCGAGGCGGCCTTCGGCCGCCCAGTGTGGCGGGCTCCGCCCGCCCACGGTGTCTGTGGGGCCAGGTGCCCGGGTAAACGCCAGAAACGCCAAGAAAAAAGAAAAAAAGCAAACCCCCCCACCAGTATTTGAACCGCCGACCTTCAGCATGCCCGAGCGCCGCGCGAGACCGCGCGGCTGGCCAGGCGTTGTTGCCCTGAACCCCCGCGGCCGCCCAACACAAGCGAACGACGGCCAGGCGCCGCGCGCGCCGCACCGGGCCTATTCCCCCAGCCACACGTGGTCGACAATGCCCGTGCCCGGTGCCCTCCGACGCAGCCCACGCTTTGCCAAAATCTTCCACTCGTCCTCGTTCGCACCCGAAAATTTGAAACACCGAAACCGATACATCCCCGAAAAGGCGTTGAAAAACCCCAGAAAACCCACCCTGTCCGAACTCTGTCGGACGCCCCGTTCAAAAATGGCTGCGTCCGAAACGTCTCTGGTCCCCCGATTTCACCCCAAATTTACCGCGTCGGCGAAATTTTTTTTAACGGGATGTCGTTCTCCTCCATGATTTAAGGGGGGTCGAGAGAAGTCATTTTTCGTCTAGCTCGCCTCCTTGTACGAGATCTCGTGAAATTTGACGATTTTATCGCATTTAAGGTAGAAAGGAGGGGGAAATGTGAACTTTTGACAGTTTTTCGGTCCCCAATTGTTGAGCGTCCGCGTCGAATGGCGAAAACCGCGATAAAATCGGCCGACCGGTTCGCCCGGAACATTTAGGTAAGAGATCCGTCAGTCAGCGTTTGGGAGGGGAGGGTTCTCGCGCCTGCGGCGCTCGCTGGGGGGCGCCCCCAGACCCCCCGAGGCGGCCTTCGGCCGCCCAGTGTGGCGGGCTTCGCCCGCCCACGGTGTCTGTGGGGCCAGGTGCCCGGGCAAACGCCAGAAACGCCAAGAAAAACGAAAAAAAGCAAACCCCCCCACCAGTATTCGAACCGCCGACCTTCACCATGCCCGAGCGCCGCGCGAGACCGCGCGGCTGGCCAGGCGTTGTTGACCTGAACCCCTGCGGCCGCCCAACACAAGCACACGACGGCCAGGCGCCGCGCGCGCCGCACCGGGCCTATTCCCCCAGCCACACGTGGTCGACAATGCCCGTGCCCGGTGCACCTCCAGACGCAGCCCACGCTTTGCCAAAATCTTCCACTCGTCCTCGTTCGCACCCGAAAATTTGAAACACCGAAACCGATACATCCCCGGAAAGGTGTTGAAAAACCCCAGAAAACCCACCCTGTCCGAACTCTGTCGGACGCCCCGTTCAAAAATGGCTGCGTCCGAAACGTTTCTGGTCCCCCGATTTCTCCCTGATTTTACCGCGTCGGCGAAATTTTTTTACGGGATGTCGTTCTCCTTCTCGATTTAAGGGGGGTCGAGAGAAGTCATTTTTCGTCCAGCTCCGCTCCTTCTACGAGATCTCGTGAAATTTGACGATTTTATCGCATTTAAGGTGGAAGGAGGAGGGGGAAATGTGAACTTTTGACAGTTTTTCGGTCCCCAATTGTTGAGCGTCCGCGTCGAATGGCGAAAACCGCGATGAAATCGGCCCGCCGGTTCTCCCGGAACATTTAGGTAAGAGATCCGTCAGTGAGTCAGCGTTTGGCGGGGAGGGTTATGGTGACTCGCGCCTGCGGCGCTCGCTGGGGGCTCCGCCCCCAGACCCCCCGAGGCGGCCTTCGGCCGCCCAGTGTGGCGGGCTTCGCCCGCCCACGGCGTCTGTGGGGCCAGGTGCCCGGGTAAACGCCAGAAACGCCAAAAAAACGAAAAAAACCAAACCCCCCCACTAGTATTTGAACCGCCGACCTTTACCATGCCCGAGCGCGCGCGCGAGACCGCGCGGCTGCCTAGGCGTTGTTGACCTGAACCCCGCGGCCGCCCAACACAAGCGAACGAACCGGCCAGGCGCCGCGCGCGCCGCACCGGGCCTATTCCCCAGCCACACGTGGTCGACAATGACGGTGCCCGGTGCACCTCCGGACGCAGCCCACGCTTTGCCAAAATCTTCCACTCGTCCTCGTTCGCACCCAAAAATTTGAAACACCAAAACCGATACATCCTCGGAAAGCTGTTGAAAAACCCCAGAAAACCCACCCTGTCCGAACTCTGTCGGACGCCCCGTTCAAAAATGGCTGCGTCCGAAACGTTTCTGGTCCCCCGATTTCACCCCGATTTTACCGCGTCGGCGAAATTTTTTTCAACGGGATGTCGTTCTCCTCCATGATTTAAGGGGGTCGAGAGAAGTCATTTTTCGTCCAGCTCGCCTCCTTCTACGAGATCTCGTGAAATTTGACGATTTTATCGCATTTAAGGTAGGAAGGAGGAGGAAATGTGAACTTTTGACGATTTTTCGCTCCCCAATTGTTGAGCGTCCGCGTCGAATGGCGAAAACCGCGATGAAATCGGCCCGCTAGTTCTCCCGGAACATTAAAATGAGAAGTCAGTGGTCAGCGTTTGGGAGGGAGGGTTATGGTGACTCGCGCCTGCGGCGCTCGCTGGGGGGCTCCGCCCCCAGACCCCCGAGGCGGCCTTCGGCCGCCCAGTGTGGCGGGCTCCGCCCGCCCACGGTGTCTGTGGGGCCAGGTGCCCGGGTAAACGCCAGAAACGCCAAGAAAAAAGAAAAAAAAATCAAACCGCCCCACTAGTATTTGAACCGCCGACCTTTACCATGCCCGAGCGCCGCGCGAGACCGCGCGGCTGACTAGGCGTTGTTGACCTGAACCCCCGCGGCCGCCCAACACAAGCGAACGACGGCCAGGCGCCGCGCGCGCCGCACCGGGCCTATTCCCCCAGCCACACGTGGTCGACAATGCCCGTGCCCGGTGACCCTCCAGACGCAGCCCACGCTTTGCCAAAATCTTCCACTCGTCCTCGTTCGCACCCGAAAATTTGAAACACCGAAACCGATACATCCCCGGAAAGGTGTTGAAAAACCCCAGAAAACCCACCCTGTCCGAACTCTGTCGGACGCCCCGTTCAAAAATGGCTGCGTCCGAAACGTCTCTGGTCCCCCGATTTCACCCCGATTTTACCGCGTCGGCGAAATTTTTTTTACGGGATGTCGTTCTCCTCCTCGATTTAAGGGGGGTCGAGAGAAGTCATTTTTCGTCCAGCTCGCCTCCTTGTACGAGATCTCGTGAAATTTGACGATTTTATCGCATTTAAGGTAGAAAAGAGGGGGAAATGTGAACTTTTGACGATATTTCGGTCCCCAATTGTTGAGCGTCCGCGTCGAATGGCGAAAACCGCGATGAAATCGGCCCGCCGGTTCTCCCGGAACATTTAGGTAAGAGATCCGTCAGTGAGTGGTAGTTTGGCGGGGGAGGGTTCTGGTGACTCGCGCCTGCGGCGCTCGCTGGGGGCTCCGCCCCCAGACCCCCCGAGGCGGCCTTCGGCCGCCCAGTGTGGCGGGCTTCGCCCGCCCACGGCGTCTGTGGGGCCAGTTGCCCGGGTAAACGCCAGACACGCCAAAAAAACGAAAAAAACCAAACCCCCCTACTAGTATTTGAACCGCCGACCTTTATTATGCCCGAGCGCCGCGCGAGACCGCGCGGCTGCCTAGGCGTTGTTGACCTCAACCCCCGCGGCCGACCAACACAAGCGAACGAACCGGCCAGGCGCCGCGCGCGCCGCACCGGGCCTATTCCCCAGCCACACGTGGTCGACAATGACGGTGCCCGGTGCACCTCCGGACGCAGCCCACGCTTTGCCAAAATCTTCCACTCGTCCTCGTTCGCACCCAAAAATTTGAAACACCAAAACCGATACATCCTCGGAAAGCTGTTGAAAAACCCCAGAAAACCCACCCTGTCCGAACTCTGTCGGACACCCCGTTCGAAAATGGCTGCGTCCGAAACGTTTCTAGTCCCCCGATTTCACCCCGATTTTACCGCGTCGGCGAAATTCTTTCAACGGGATGTCGTTCTCCTCCATGATTTAAGGGGGGTCGAGAGAAGTCATTTTTCGTCCAGCTCGCCTTCTTCTACGAAATCTCGTGAAATTTGACGATTTTATCGCATTTAAGGTAGGAAGGAGGGGTAAATGTGAACTTTTGACGATTTTTCGCTCCCCAATTGTTGAGCGTCCGCGTCGAATGGCGAAAACCGCGATGAAATCGGCCCGCTGGTTCTCCCGGAACATTAAAATGAGAAGTCAGTCAGTGGTCAGCGTTTAGCGGGGGAGGGTTATGGTGACTCGCGCCTGCGGCGCTCGCTGGGGGCTCCGCCCCCAGACCCCCCGAGGCGGCCTTCGGCCGCCCAGTGTGGCGGGCTCCGCCCGCCCGCGGTGTCTGTGGGGCCAGGTGCCCGGGTAAACGCCAGAAACGCCAAGGAAAACGAAAAAAAACAACCCCCCACCAGTATTTGAACCGCCGACCTTAACCATGCCCGAGCGCCGCGCGAGACCGCGCGGCTGGCTAGGCGTTGTTGACCTGAACCCCCGCGGCCGCCCAACACAAGCAAACGACGGCCAGGCGCCGCGCGCCGCACCAGGCCTATTCCCCCTGACACACGTGGTCGACAATGCCCGTGCCCTGGTTCACCTCCAGACGCAGCCCACGCTTTGCCAAAATCTTCCACTCGTCCTCGTTCGCACCCGAAAATTTGAAACATCGAAACCGATACATCCCCTGAAAGGTGTTGAAAAACCCCAGAAAACCCACCCTGTCCGAACTCTGTCGGACGCCCCGTTCAAAAATGGCTGCGTCCGAAACGTCGCTGGTCCCCCGATTTCACCCCGATTTTACCGCGTCGGCGAAATTTTTTTTTACGGGATTTCGTTCTCCTTCCCGATTTAAGGGGGTCGAGAGAAGTCATTTTTCGTCCAGCTCCGGTCCTTCTACGAGATCTCGTGAAATTTGACGATTTTATCGCATTTAAGGTAGGAAGGAGGGGGAAATGTGAACTTTTGACGATTTTTTGCTCCCCAATTGTTGAGCGTCCGCGTCGAATGGCGAAAACCGCGATGAAATCGGCCCGCCGGTTCTCCCGGAACATTAATATGAGATATCCGTCAGTGAGCGTTTGGGAGGGGAGGGTTATGGTGACTCGCGCCTGCGGCGCTCGCTGGGGGCTCCGCCCCCAGACCCCCGAGGCGGCCTTCGGCCGCCCAGTGTGGCGGGCTTCGCCCGCCCACGGTGTGTGTGGGGCCAGGTGCCCGGGTAAACGCCAGAAACGCCAAGAAAAACGGAAAAAAGCAAACCCCACCACCAGTATTTGAACCGCCGACCTTCACCATGCCCGAGCGCCGCGCGAGACCGCGCGGCTGGCCAGGCGTTGTTGACCTGAACATTCGCGCCCGCCCAACACAAGCGAACGACGGCCAGGCGCCGCGCGCGCCGCACCGGGCCTATTCTCCCAGCCACACGTGGTCGACAATGCCCGTGCCCGGTGCACCTCCAGACGCAGCCCACGCTTTGCCAAAATTTTCCACTCGTCCTCGTTCGCACCCAAAAATTTGAAACACCAAAACCGATACATCACCGAAAAGGTGTTGAAAAACCCCAGAAAACCCACCCTGTCCGAACTCTGTCGGACGCCCCGTTCAAAAATGGCTGCGTCCGAAACGTCTGTGGCCCCCTAATTTCTCCCCGATTTTACCGCGTCGGCGAAATTTTCTTAACGGGATGTCGTTCTCCTTCCCGATTTAAGGGGGGTCGAGAGGAGTCATTTTTCGTCCAGCTCGCCTCGTTGTACGAGATCTCGTGAAATTTGACGATTTTTTCGCATTTAAGGTAGGAAGGAGGGGGAAATGTGAAGTTTTGACAGTTTTTCGGTCCCCAATTGTTGAGCGTCCGCGTCGAATGGCGAAAACCGCGATGAAATCGGCCGGCCGGTTCGCCCGGAACATTTAGGTAAGAGATCCGTCAGTCAGCGTTTGGGAGGGGAGGGTTCTGGTGACTCGCGCCTGCGGCGCTCGCTGGGGGCTCCGCCCCCAGACCCCCCGGGGCGGCCTTCGGCCGCCCAGTGTGGCGGGCTTCGCCCGCCCACGGTGTCTGTGGAGCCAGGTGCCCGGGTAAACGCCAGAAACGCCAAGATAAACGAAAAAAAGCAAACCTCCCCACCAGTATTTGAACCGTCAAACTTCACCATGCCATAGCGCCGCGCGAGACCGCGCGGCTGGCCAGGCGTTGTTGACCTGAACTCCCGCGGCCGCCCAAGACAAGCGAACGACGGCCAGGCGCCGCGCGCGCCGCACCGGGCCTATTCCCCCAGCCACACGTGGTCGACAATGCCCGTGCCCGGTGCACCTCTAGACGCAGCCCACGCTTTGCCAAAATCTTCCACTCGTCCTCGTTCGCACCCGAAAATTTGAAACACCGAAACCGATACATCCCCGGAAAGGTGTTGAAAAACCCCAGAAAACCCACCCTGTCCGAACTCTGTCGGACACCCCGTTCAAAAATGGCTGCGTCCGAAACGTCTCTGGTCCCCTGATTTCTCCCCGATTTTACCGCGTCGGCGAAATTGTTTTTACAGGATGTCGTTCTCCTTCCCGATTTAAGGGGGTCGAGAGAAGTCATTTTTCGTCCAGCTCCGCTCCTTCTACGAGATCTCGTGAAATTGGACGATTTTATCGCATTTAAGGGTGGAAGGAGGGGGAAATGTGGACTTTTGACAGTTTTTCGGCCCCCAATATCTGACGGTCCGCGTCGAATGGCGAAAACCGCGATGAAATCGGCCGGCCGGTTCTCCCGGAACATTTAGGTAAGAGATCCGTCAGTGAGTGGTAGTTTGGCGGGGGAGGGTTATGGTGACTCGCGCCTGCGGCGCTCGCTGGGGGCTCCGCCCCCAGGCCCCCGAGGCGGCCTTCGGCCGCCCAGTGTGGCGGGCTCCGCCCGCCCACGGTGTCTGTGGGGCCAGGTGCCCGGGTAAACTCCAGAACCGCCAAGAAAAACGATAAAAAGCAAACCTCCTCACCAGTATTTGAACCGCCGACCTTCACCATGCCCGAGCGCCGCGCGAGACCGCGCGGCTGACTAGGCGTTGTTGACCTGGACCCCCGCGGCCGCCCAACACAAGCGAACGACGGCCAGGCGCCGCGCGCGCCGCACCGGGCCTATTCCCCCAGCCACACGTGGTCGACAATGCCCGTGCCCGGTGCACCTCCGGACGCAGCCCACGCTTTGCCAAAATCTTCCACTCGTCCTCGTTCGGACCCGAAAATTTGAAACACCAAAACCGATACATCCCTAGAAAGGTGTTGAAAAACCCCAGAAAACCCACCCTGTCCGAACTCTGTCGGACGACCCGTTCAAAAATGGCTGCGTCCGAAACGTCTCTGGTCCCCCGATTTCACCCCGATTTTACCGCGTCGGCGAAATTTTTTCAACGGGATGTCGTTCTCCTCCCTGATTCAAAGGGGGTCGACAGAAGTCATTTTTCGTCCAGCTCGCCTCCTTGTACGAGATCTCGTGAAATTTGACGATTTTATCGCATTTTTGGGGTGAAGGAGTGGGAAAATTCAAATTTTGACAATTTCGTCCTTCCCGGTTGCTCGACCGTCCGCGTCGAATGGCGAAAACCGCGATGGAATCGGCCCGCTGGTTCTCCCGGAACATTTGCATGAGCAGTGAGTGTGTCAGTCAGCGTTTGGGAGGGGAGGGTTCTGGTGACTCGCGCCTGCGGCGCTCGCTGGGGGGCTCCGCCCCCCAGGCCCCCCGAGGCGGCCTTCGGCCGCCCAGTGTGGCGGGCTCCGCCCGCCCACGGTGTCTGTGGGGCCAGGTGCACGAGTAAACGCCAGAGACGCCAAGAAAAACAAAAAAAGCAAACCCCCCACCAGTATTTGAACCGCCGACCTTCACCATGCCCGAGCGCCGCGCGAGACCGCGCGGCTGACTAGGCGTTGTTAACATGAACTCCCGCGGCCGCCCAACACAAGCGAACGACGGCCAGGCGCCGCGCGCGCCGCACCGGGCCTATTCCCTCTAGCCACACGTGGTCGACAATGCCCGTGCCCGGTGCACCTCCGGACGCAGCCCACGCTTTGCCAAAATCTTCCACTCGTCCTCGTTCGCACCCGAAAATTTGAAACAACGAAACCGATACATCCCTGGAAAGGTGTTGAAAAACCCCAGAAAACCCACCCTGTCCGAACTCTGTCGGACGCCCCGTTCAAAAATGGCTGCGTCCGAAAAGTCTCTGGCCCTCCGATTTCTCCCTGATTTTACCGCGTCGGCGAAATTTTTTTTACGGGATGTCGTTCTCCTCCTCGATTTAAGGGGGGTCGAGAGAAGTCATTTTGCGTCCAGCTCCGCTCCTTCTACAAGATCTCGTGAAATTTGACGATTTTATCGCATTTAAGGTAGGAAGGAGGGGGAAATGTTAAGTTTTGACAGTTTTTCGGTCCCCAATTGTTGAGCGTCCGCGTCGAATGGCGAAAACCGCGATGAAATCGGCCGGCCGGTTCTCCCGGAACATTTATATGAGATATCCGTCAGTCAGTGAGCGTTTGGCGGGAGAGGGTTATGGTGACTCGCGCCTGCGGCGCTCGCTGGGGGCTCCGCCCCCAGACCCCCCGAGGCGGCCTTCGGCCGCCCAGTGTGGCGGGCTCCGCCCGCCCACGGTGTCTGTGGGGCCAGGTGCCCGGGTAAACGCCAGAAACGCCAAGAAAGACGAAAAAAAGCAAACCCCTCCACCAGTATTTGAACCGCCGACCTTCACCATGCCCGAGCGCCGCGCGAGACCGCACGGCTGGCTAGGCGTTGTTGACCTGAACCCCCGCGGCCGCCCAACACAAGCGAACGACGGCCAGGCGCCGCGCGCGCCGCACCGGGCCTATTCCCCAGCCACACGTGGTCGACAATGCCCGTGCCCGGTGCACCTCCAGACGCAGCCCACGCTTTGCCAAAATCTTCCACTCGTCCTCGTTCGCACCCAAAAATTTGAAACACCGATACCGATACATCCCCTGAAAGGTGTCAAAAAACCCCAGAAAACCCACCTTGTCCGAACTCTGTCGGACGCCCCGTTCAAAAATGGCTGCGTCCGAAACGTCTCTGGTCCCCCGATTTCTCCCCGATTTTACCGCGTCGGCGAATTTTTTTTGACGGGATTTCGTTCTCCTTCCCGATTTAAGGGGGGTCGAGAGAAGTTATTTTTCGTCCAGCTCCGCTCCTTCTACGAGATCTCGTGAAATTTGACGATTTTATCGCATTTAGGGTAGGAAGGAGGGGGAAATGTGAACTTTTGACCCTTTTTCGGTCCTCAATTGTTGAGCGTTCGCGTCGAATGGCGAAAACCGCGATGAAATCGGCCGGCCGGTTCGCCCGGAACATTTATATGAGATATCCGTCAGTCAGCGTTTGGGAGGGGAGGGTTCTGGTGACTCGCGCCTGCGGCGCTCGCTGGGGGCTCCGCCCCCAGACCCCCCGAGGCGGCCTTCGGCCGCCCAGTGTGGCGGGCTTCGCCCGCCCACGGTGTCTGTGGGGCCAGGTGCCCGGGTAAACGCCAGAGACGCCAAGAAAAACGAAAAAAACCAAACCCCCCACCAGTATTTGAACCACCGACCTCCACCATGCCCGAGCGCCGCGCGAGACCGTGCGGCTGGCTACGCGTTGTTGACCTGAACCCCCGCGGCCGCCCAACACAAGCGAACGACGGCCAGGCGCCGCGCGCGCTGCACCGGGCCTATTCTTCCCAGCCACACGTGGTCGACAATGCCCGTGGCCGGTGCCCCTCCGGACGCAGCCCACGCTTTGCCAAAATCTTCCACTCGTCCTCGTTCGTCCCCGAAAATTTGAAACACCAAAACCGATACATCCCCGAAAAGGTGTTGAAAAACCCCAGAAAACCCACCCTGTCCGAACTCTGTCGGACGCCCCGTTCCAAAATGGCTGCGTCCGAAACGGCTCTGGTCCCCCGATTTCTCCCCGATTTTACCGCGTCGGCAAAAAATTTTTAACGGGATGTCGTTCTCCTCCCCGATTTAAGGGGGGTCGAGAGAAGTCATTTTTCGTCCAGCTCGCCTCCTTATACGAGATCTCGTGAAATTTGACGATTTCATCGCATTTCAGGTAGGAAGGAGGGAGAAATGTGAACTTTTGACGATATTTCGGTCCCCAATTGTTGAGCGTCCGCGTCGAATGGCGAAAACCGCGATGAAATCGGCCGGCCGGTTCGGCCGGAACATTTATATGAGATATCCGTCAGTGAGTGGTAGTTTGGGAGGGGAGGGTTCTGGTGACTCGCTTCGCTCGCCGGGGGGGCTACGCCCCCCGGGACCCCCCGGTGGGTGAGGGCCTTCGGCCCTCACCCCCGTGCGGCGGGCTACGCCCGCCCGTTGTGGGCCTTCGGCCGCCCAGTCTGTGTCTCTCTCTGTGTCTCTGTGAGTGTGTGTGTGTGTGTGTGTGTGTGTGTGTGTGTGTGTGTGTGTGAGGGGACACATTTTTACTTGTGTGTGTGGAACCCCCCCCCCCTCTCTCTCTCTATATTCAAAAAAAATTTGGACCAGAGAGGTTCATGAGTTGCAGTACAAACTGCGGTTCGGCCCCTTTTGCGGCGCCTCGGCGCCGGCCGACCGGCCCCCATCTGCCCCCGACCCATCACCACACGCCCTCCACCCCTCTCCCCCCTCCCCCCTGCTTTGTGCGCAGAGCGTGACGCCGCGACACCATTGACGGGGCCAAGCCGAGCCGATAGCCAAGCCGAGTCGCGAGGCCGCTATGCAGGGCGGCTGCTGCGGCCCGATGGCTGCAGCCTGCTTCTCATATTGGTCGCCCGTGGCCAGCCGACCGGCCGGCTAGTAGCTGGCTGTCTGCTCTGCCAACGCACGCTCGCCGCGTGTCTTTTTTTTTTTTTATTCCCAGTTTATTTTATTTATTACCTTGGCTAACCTACCCTCTCCTAACCTAACCGAGCCAAGCCCCAATCTAAACTTACGTCGTCATTTACGGACGGTCCCCTGGCATGCTTTGTGTTTATTGCGCCGACCCTTACGGACGGTCCCTCATCACGCATGTTGTTTATTGCGTCGTCATTTACGGACGGTCCCCCGGCATGCATGTCGTTTATGGCGTCGTCATTTACGGACGGTCCCCTGGCATGCGTGCAGCAGCAGCAATGGCTTGTGTCGCCGACGGCAACCTGGCCCCGTCCGGCAGCCAGAGTCCTTTTTCTTCAGTGTGCGCGGTCCCGCGTCCGCCTCATCCCTGGCCTAACCTAACCTAAAGTGGTATAGTCTTTGGTGGGGTCCTTTAGTACCTAAAACCTAACCCTGAGGTGAACCGATGCCCATCGGCGAAAACCACATGGTCTTGGCACGCTCCATTCATGAGCTAGCTCCGAAACTGCACTTACGCCCCTGCGGGCGCAGTCTAATGCGAATATCTCGAAAACCGGGGCAGATACGCAAATTCTGAGGGTTGCAAATCTCTAGGGATCAACATTTCGTCCTGCATCTGCAGATACCCCACACGCCCCGCTTCCGATGTGAACTGCACTTAGGCCCTCCGGCGAGGGGGAAGAGGGGGGGGGGGGGGGGGGAGGCAGGTGGACGACGAGGACGACCCAAAAACTTGGGCCGCCCAACGACGCCTACCTAGACCTCGTCATGGCGCTCTCAATGAAGCTGATTGCACAGAGGAGGGAGGAAGGGGGTGGGGGTGGGGGTGGGGGTAGCAGCGCGTCGACGCAGATACCCCACACGCCCCCTTCCGATGCGACCTGCAGTTAGGCCCTCTGGCGAGGGGGCAGGGGGTAGGGAGGCAGGCGGACGACGCGGACGTCGGCGGCGGCGGCCTCGGCCAGATCCATGTTCAGCACCACCAGCGCACCAGCGCGCCAGCAGCAGCAGCGGCAGCAGTGGCAGCAGTGGCTTTGACGGCGACCTGGCCCCGGGGGGAGCGACGCGACACAACCGCAAGCCGGGCCGAACCGAGACGAGGCCGCCGCTGCTGCTGCTGGCTGTGGCCGCTCCTGATTGGCCGCCCGTGGCCGGCCGGCCGGCTCGTTCGCTCGCCCAGCCGCCGCCGCCGCCGCCGCGCGGAACCGACTGCCTGCGAACGCAGCCCACGCTTTGCCAAAAGTTTCCACTCGTCCTCGTCGAGTGCCGAAAATTTGAAATCCAAAAAGAAGGACATCCTCGGAATGGCCTCTCGAAACGCCAGAAAATGAACCCGGTCCGATCCCCGGCGGACGCCCCGTTCAAAAGGCCGCGTCCGAAACGTCGGCCTGACCTCAAAGCCGTCTTTCCAAAATTCCAAGTTTTTGGCCTTTAACGATTTCCCAGCGACATCGGACCTGGCCACGATGGATCGGAGCATCGTTTTACCTGGGGTTGACATCGAGACATTTTGCCCTAACTTTACGATTTCGACCACTTTACTTGAAGGGCGCAAGTGAAAACCCAACTTTTCCCCGTTAAATCGAAAAATTTTCCAGTTTTGACCGGTTCCACCTCCCCAATTGTTGAAGAGGAGAAGCCGATGCCGCAAACCCCGAGTCGCTAGCCCTCACGGTTCCCCAGATATAGCCCTCGCGATGACGGCCCGCACGAGGGCCAAATCGGCAAAGTCCCGGGTGAAAAAGGACGTTTTCCCACTTTTCTCGGGGAAGGCGATTCATTTTCCAACTTTTGGCCTTTCCCAGGTTCCCAATTGTCGACGAGGGGAATCGAATGCAACAAACCCCGAGTCGCTAGCACCCTCGGTTCGCGAGATCTTTTGTATCTATCAGTCAGTCAGTCAGTCAGTCAGTCAGTCTTGCGTAGGGGGGAATTTTGGGTGGACTCGCTTCGCTCGCCGGGGGGGCTACGCCCCCCGGACCCCCGGGGGGTGAGGGCCTTCGGCCCTCACCCCCCCGTGTGGCGGGCTACGCCCGCCCGTTGTGCGGCCTTTGGCCGCCCAGTCTGTGTCTCTCTCTGTGTCTCTGTGTGTGTGTGTGTGTGTGTGTGTGTGTGTGTGTGTGTGTGAGAGGGGACAAATATTCACTTGTGTGTGTGAAAACCCCCTCCCTCCCTCCCTCTATATTCAAAAAAATCGGACCAGAGACGTTCATGAGTTGCAGTACAAACTGCATTTATATACGCCCCTTGTGCGGCGCCTCGGCGCCGGCCGACCGGCCCCCATCTGCCCCCGACCCATCACCACACGCCCTCCCCCCCCCCCCCTGCTTTGTGCGCAGAGCGTGACGCCGCGACACCATTGACGGGGCCAAGCCGAGCCGATAGCCAAGCCGAGTCGCGAGGCCGCTGCAGGGCTGCTGCGGCCCGATGGCTGCAGCCTGCTTCTCATATTGGTCGCCCGTGGCCAGCCGACCGGCCGGCTTGTAGCTGGCTGTCTGCTCTGCCAACGCACGCTCGCCGCGTGTCTTTTTTTTTTTTTTAATTCTCAGTTTATTTTAGTTATTACCTTAGCTACATCACCCTCTCCTAACCTAAGCTAATCGAGCCACGCCCCAATCTAATTTAACGTCGTCATTTACGGACGGTCCCCCGGCATGCTTTCTGTTTATTGCGCCGTTCTTTACGGACGGTCCCTCATCATGCATGTTGTTTATTGCGTCGTCATTTACGGACGGTCCCCCAGCATACATGTCGTTTATGGCGTCGTCATTTACGGACGGTCCCCCAGCATACATGTCGTTTATGGCGTCGTCATTTACGGACAGTCCCCCGGCATGCGTGCAGCAGCAATGTCTTGTGTCGCTGACGGCAACCTGGCCCCGTCCGGCAGCCAGAGTCCTTCTTCAGTGTGCGCGTTCCCGCGTCCGCCTCATCCCTGGCCTAACCTAACCTAAAGTGGTAAAGTCTTTGGTGGGGTCCTTTAGTACCTGAAACCTAACCCTGAGGTGAACCGATGCCCATAGGCGAAAACCACTTGGTCTTGGCACGCCCCATTCCTGAGCTAGACCTGAAACTGCACTTACGCCCCTGCGGGCCCCGTCAAATGCAAATATCTCGAAAACCGGGGCAGATACGCAAATTCTGAGGGTTGGTTATCCCTAGGGATGAACTTTTCGTCCTGCATCTTCAGATACCCCACATGCCCCCCTTCCGATGTGACCTGCAGTTAGGCCCTCCGGCGAGGGGGAGGGGGGGGGAAGCAGGTGGACGACGGGGATGACCGCAGGACGTTGAGAGGGGGGGGGGGGGGGAAGCAAGCGGACGCCGCGTTCGTCGTCCGCGGCGGCCTCGGCCAGATCCATGTTCGGCACCACCAGCGCACCAGCGCACCAGCAGCAGCAGCGGCAGCAGTGGCTTTGACGGCGACCTGTACCCAACTCCTAGCCGGGCCGAACCGAGACGAGGCCGCCGCTGCTGCTGCTGGCTGTGGCCGCTCCTGATTGGCCGCCCGTGGCCGGCCGGCCGGCTCGTTCGCTCGCCCAGCCGCCGCCGCCGCCGCCGCGCGGAACCGACTGCCTGCGAACGCAGCCCACGCTTTGCCAAAAGTTTCCACTCGTCCTCGTCGAGTCCCGAAAATTTGAAATTCAAAAAGAAGGACATCCTCGGAATGGCCTCTCGAAACGCCAGAAAATGAACCCGGTCCGATCCCCGGCGGACGCCCCGTTCAAAAGGCCGCGTCCGAAACGTCGGCCTGACCTCGAGGCCGTCTTTCCAAAATTCCAAGTTTTTGGCCTTTAACGATTTCCCAGCGACATCGGACCTGGCCACGATGGATCGGAGCATCGTTTTACCTGGGGTTGACATCGAGACATTTTGCCGTAACTTTACGATTTCGACCACTTTACTTGAAGGGCGCAAGTGAAAACCCAACTTTTTCCCGTTAAATCGAAATATTTTTTCAATTTTGGCCGGTTCCACCTCCCCAATTGTTATAGAGGAGAAGCCGATGCCGCAAACCCCGAGTCGCTAGCCCTCACGGTTCCCCAGATATAGCCCTCCCGATGAAGGCCCGCAAGAGGGCCAAATCGGCAAAGTCCCGGGCGAAAAAGGACGTTTTCCCACTTTTCTCGGGGAAGGCGATTCATTTTCCAACTTTTGGCCTTTCCCAGGTTCCCAATTGTCGACGAGGGGAATCGAATGAAGCAAACCCCGAGTCTCTAGCTCGCACGGTTCTCGAGATCTTTTGTATGGATGAGTCAGTCAGTCAGTCAGTCAGTCTTGCGTGGGGGAGTATTTCTTTGGGACTCGCGCCTGCGGCGCTCGCTGGGGGCTCCGCCCCCAGACCCCCGAGGCGGCCTTCGGCCGCCCAGTGTGGCGGGCTCCGCCCGCCCACGGTGTCTGTGGGGCCAGGTGCCCGGGTAAACGCCAGAAACCCCAAGAAAAACGGAAAAAAGCAAACCCCCCTACCAGTATTTGAACCGCCGACCTTCACTATGCCCGAGCGCCGCGCGAGACCGCGCGGCTAGCTAGGCGTTGTTGACCTGAACCCCCGCGGCCGCCTAACACAAGCGAACGACGGCCAGGCGCCGCGCGCGCCGCACCGGGCCTATTCCCCCAGCCACACGTGGTCGACAATGCCTGAGCCCGGTGCACCTCCAGACGCAGCCCACGCTTTGCCAAAATCTTCCACTCGTCCTCGTTTGCACCCGAAAATTTGAAACAACGAAACCGATACATCCCTAGAAAGGTGTTGAAAAACCCCAGAAAACCCACCCTGTCCGAACTCTGTCGGACGCCCCGTTCAAAAATGGCTGCGTCCGAAACGTTTCTGGTCCCACGATTTCTCCCTGATTTTACCGCGTCGGCGAAATTTTTTTTACGGGATGTCGTTCTCCTCCTCGATTTAAGGGAGGTCGAGAGAAGTCATTTTTCGTCCAGCTCGCCTCCTTGTACGAGATCTCGTGAAATTTGACGATTTTATCGCATTTAAGGTAGAAAGGAGGGGGAAATGTGAACTTTTGACAGTTTTTCGGTCCCCAATTGTTGAGCGTCCGCGTCGAATGGCGAAAACCGCGATGTAATCGGCCCGCCGGTTCTCCCGGAACATTTAGGTAAGAGATCCGTCAGTCAGTCAGCGTTTGGCGGGAGAGGGTTATGGTGACTCGCGCCTGCGGCGCTCGCTGGGGGGCGAAGCCTTCGGCCCTCACCCCCCGTGGCGGGCTCCGCCCGCCCGTGTGGCGGCCTCCGGCCGCCCGGTTGGCGGGCTCCGCCCGCCTGAACGCGGGCTGCAGCCGCGTACGATAAAATGACTTCCACATCGATTATCTCGGAAACTACGCTTTAAACGCAAAGGGCGCATTTGAAGAAAGTGTCCAGAATCGAAATCAACATCTCTGGTGCAAATATGAAGCCTCTACGAGCAAAATAAGGGTTAGCCCTTCGAGCCCTTTGACCAATATTGAGTTAGCCCTTCGAGCCCTTCGATGACCTTTGACCCTCGGGTAACCACCCTTATGACATGGTTCACTGGGTGTTGTGCTGCAGGATGTGAACCAAAGCACCTGGGGCGTGTGCGGGACCTTGCCTGACCTAACCTTAAGTGGACTTTCGTGGGGACCGTGACCCTCCTCTTGGCCTAACCTAACCTGCAGAGGACTTTGGTGGAGTCCCCTGACCCTCCCCTTAGCCTAACCTAACCTCCAGTGGACTTCCGTGGGGTCCCTTGGTGTTCCGCTGATCCTAACCTAACCTTAGGAGGACTTTGGTGGGGTCCCCTGACCCTCCCCTTGGCCTAACCTAACCTTCAGTGGACTAACGTGGGGTGCCTTGGTGTTCCGCTGAGCCTAACCTAACCTTAGGAGGATTTGAGTGGGGTCCCCTGACCTTCCCCTGGGCCTAACCTAACCTGGAGTGGACTTTGGTGGGGTCCCCCGACCCCCCCCCCCCCCCCCTCTCTTGTCCTAACCTAACCTCCAGTGGACTTCCGTGGGGTCCCTTGGTGTTCCGCTGATCCTAACCTAACCTTAGGCGGACTTTAGTGGGGTCCCCTTACCCTCCCTTTGGCCTAACCTAACCTTCAGTGGACTAACGTGCGGTCCCTTGGTGTTCCGCTGAGCCTAACCTAACCTTAGGAGGACTTAAGTGGGGTCCCCTGACCTTCCCCTGGGCCTAACCTAACCTGGAGTGGACTTTGGTGGGGTCCCCCGACCCCCCCCCCCCCCCTCTTGTCCTAACCTAACCGCCAGTGGACTTCCGTGGGGTCCCTTGGTGTTCCGCTGAGCCTAACCTAACCTTGGGAGGATTTGAGTTGGGTCCCCTGACCTTCCCCTGGGCCTAACCTAACCTGAAGCGGACTTTGGTGGGGTCCCCTGACCCTCCCCTTGGCCTAACCTAACCTTCAGTGGACTTCCGTGGGGCCCCATGGTGTTCCGCTGAGCCTAACCTAACCTTAGGACGACTTTAGTGGGGTCTCCTGACCTTCTCCTGGGCCTATCCAAACCTGAAGTGGATTTTGGAGGGGTCTCTTGGGGTCCTCTGACCTTCCTCTGGGGCTAACCTAACCTTATGTGGGCTCCTGTGGGGTCGCGAGATATTGCCCGCTGGGCCTAACCTACCCTTCAGCCCACCCGAGGGCCATTGGCGAAGACCCCATGATCGTAGGCCACCCCGTTCATGAGCTACACCCGTATCTGCACTTAGGCCCCTCGCGGGGGGGGGGGGGGGGGGCAGGGGCGTGTGCGCCCCTCGACAACCCCGCGCAACTCCGCCCGCGCGTCCCCGAGTTACCCGGCCGCAGCGCGGCCCCTTGCGTGCCTCCTCCTCCTCCTGCTCCTCCTCCTCCTCCTCCTCATTTTCAAACCCGTTTGAATTGCTCGCGCCGAAACAAAAGAGGGAAGGGGTCACGTCCGGGTAGCATGTGGCCGACCCGCGCGGCCCTGTCTCGCCTCGAACGTGGCCACGCCACTACGCCGCGCCACGACCCCGCACCTCGCGCGCGGAGTGCGAGAGAGTCGGCGCGAGGATCGGAGAGAGAAAGTATTCGGATCGGAGGCGCGCCATCCTGTCTGCTGGCGGTCTTTATAGAACAGTGAAATTGGCCGATTTCACCGGGAAGGAGTGGACTTTTCGACAATGTCAGAGTTTTTTTGTCCGAGATATCGGGTACGGCGCTCCGAACGCCGCGGACCCCGTCCCGATCCGACCCCGGGAAGGGCCCCATCTTTAGCATAGAAAGTCAGTGAGTGAGTGAGTCAGTGAGCGGGTGGAGCGTTAGAGAGTTAGGACCCCAGACCCCCCGAGGCGGCCTTCGGCCGCCCAGTGTGGCGGGCTCCGCCCGCCCACGGTGTCTGTGGGGCCAGGTGCCCGGGTAAACGCCAGAAACGTCAAGGAAAACGAAAAAAAAGAACCCCCCCCCCCCACCAGTATTTGAACCGCCGACCTCCACCATGCCCGAGCGCCGCGCGAGACCGCGCGGCTGGCTAGGCGTTGTTGACCTGAACCCCCGCGGCCGCCCAACACAAGCGAACGACGGCCAGGCGCCGCGCGCGCCGCACCGGGCCTATTCCCCCAGCCACACGTGGTCGACAATGCTTGTGCCCGGTGCACCTCCAGACGCAGCCCACGCTTTGCCAAAATCTTCCACTCGTCCTCGTTCGCACCAGAAAATTTGAAACTTCAAAACCGATACATCCCCAGTATGGTGTTGAAAAACCCCAGAAAACCCACCCTGTCCGAACTCTGTCGGACGCCCCGTTCAAAAATGGCTGCGTCCGAAACGTCTGTGGTCCCCCGATTTCTCCCCGATTTTACCGCGTCGGCGAAATTTTTTTAACGTGATGTCGTTCTCCTCCCCGATTTAAGGGGGGTCGAGAGAGGTCATTTTTCGTCCAGCTCGCCTCCTTATACGAGATCTCGTGAAATTGGACGATTTTATCGCATTTAAGGTAGGAAGGAGGGGGAAATGTGAACTTTTGACAGTTTTTCGGTCCCCAATTGTTGAGCGTCCGCGTCGAATGGCGAAAACCGCGATGAAATCGGCCGGCTGGTTCTCCCGGAACATTTATATGAGATATCCGTCAGTCAGTGAGCGTTTGGCGGGGGAGGGTTATGGTGACCCGAGGCGGCCTTCGGCCGCCCAGTGTGGCGGGCTTCGCCCGCCCACGGTGTCTGTGGGGCCAGGTGCCCGGGTAAACGCCAGAAACGCCAAGGAAAAAGATAAAAAGCAAACCCCCCCACCAGTATTTGAACCGCCGACCTTCACCATGCCCGAGCGCCGCGCGAGACCGCGCGGCTGGCTAGGCGTTGTTGACCTGAACCCCCGTGGCCGCCCAACACAAGCGAACGACGGCCGGGCATCGCGCGCGCCGCACCGGTCCTATTTCCCTAGCCACACGTGGTCGACAATGCCCGTGCCCGGTGCACCTCCAGACGCAGCCCACGCTTTGCCAAAATCTTCCACTCGTCCTCGTTCGCACCCGAAAATTTGAAACACCGAAACCGATACATCCCCGGAAAGGTGTTGAAAAACCCCAGAAAACCCACCCTGTCCGAACTCTGTCGGACGCCCCGTTCAAAAATGGCCGCGTCCGAAACGTCTCTGGTCCCCCGATTTCACCCTGATTTTACCGCGTCGGCGAAATTTTTTTTTCGGTATGTCGTTCTCCTCCTCGATTTAAGGGGGTTCGAGAGAAGTCATTGTTCGTCCAGCTCCGCTCCTTCTACGAGATCTCGTGAAATTTGACAATTTTATCGCATTTAAGGTCGGAAGGAGGGGGAAATGTGAACTTTTGACAGTTTTTCGGCCTCCAATATCTGACGGTCCGCGTCGAATGGCGAAAACCGCAATGAAATCGGCCCACTGGTTCTCCCGGAACATTTATATGAGAAGTCAGTCAGTCAGTCAGCGTTTGGCGGCGGAGGGTTCTGGTGACTCGCGCCTGCGGCGCTCGCTGGGGGCTCCGCCCCCCAGACCCCCGAGGCGGCCTTTGGCCGCCCAGTGTGGCGGGCTTCGCCCGCCCACGGTGTCTGTGGGGCCAGGTGCCCGGGTAAACGCCAGAAACGCCAAGAAAATCGAAAAAAGGCAAACCCCCCACTAGTATTTGAACCGCCGACCTTCACCATGCCCGAGCGCCGCGCGAGACCGCGCGGCTGGCCAGGCGTTGCTGGCGTGGATCCCCGCGGCCGCCCAACACAAGCGAACGACGGCCAGGCGCCGCGCGCGCCGCACCGGGCCTATTCCCCCAGCCACAGGTGGTCGACAATGCCCGTGCCCGATGCACCTCCAGACGCAGCCCACGCTTTACGAAAATCTTCCACTCGTCCTCGTTCGCCCCCGAAAATTTGAAACCGTGAAACCGATACGTCCCCGTACTGGTGTTGTAAAACCCCAGAAAACCCACCCTGTCCGAACTCCGTCGGACGCCCCGTTCAAAAATGGCTGCGTCCGAAACGTCTCTGGGCCCCCGATTTCTCCCCGATTTTATCGCGTCGGCGAAATTCTTCTAACGGGATGTCGTTCTCCTCCCCGATTTAAAAGGGGTCGAGAAAAGTCATTTTTCATCCAGCTCCGCTCCTTCTACGAAATCTCGTGAAATTTGACGATTTTATCGCATTTAAGGTAGGAAGGAGGGGGAAATGTGAACTTTTGACAGTTTTTCGGTCCCCAATTGTTGAGCGTCCGCGTCGAATGGCGAAAACCGCGATGAAATCGGCCGGCCGGTTCGCCCGGAACATTTAGGTAAGAGATCCGTCAGTCAGCGTTTGGGAGGGGAGGGTTCTGGTGACTCGTGAAATTTGACGATTTTATCGCATTTAAGGGAGGAAGGAGGGAGAAATGTGAACTTTTGACAGTTTTTCGGTCCCCAATTGTTGAGCGTCCGCGTCGAATGGCGAAAACCGCGATGTTATCGGCCCGCCGGTTCTCCCGGAACATTTAGGTAAGAGATCCGTCAGTCAGTGAGCGTTTGGCGCGGGAGGGTTATGGTGACTCGCGCCTGCGGCGCTCGCTGGGGGGCTCCGCCCCCAGACCCCCCGAGGCGGCCTCCGGCCGCCCAGTGTGGCGGGCTTCGCCCGCCCACGGTGTCTGTGGGGCCAGGTGCCCGAAGAAACGCCAGAAACGCCAAGAAAAACGCAAAAAAGCAAACCCCCCCACTAGTATTCGAACCACCGACCTTCACCGTGCCCGAGCGCCGCGCGAGACCGCGCGGCTGGCTAGGCGTTGTTGACCTGAACCCCCGCGGCCGCCCAACACAAGCGAACGGCGACCAGGCACCGCGCGCGCCGCACCGGGCCTATTCCCCCAGCCACACGTGGTCGACAATGCCCGTGCCCGGTGCACCTCCACACGCAGCCCACGCTTTGCCAAAATCTTCCACTCGTCCTCGTTCGCACCCGAAAATTTGAAACTCCGAAACCGATACATCCCCGGAAAGGAGTTGTAAAACCCCAGAAAACCCACCCTGTCCGAACTCTGTCGGACGTCCCGTTCAAAAATGGCTGCGTCCGAAACGTCTCTGGTCCCCCAATTTCTCCCCGATTTTACCGCGTCGGCGAAATTTTTTTTACGGGAAGTCGTTCTCCTTGCCGATTTAAGGGGGGTCGAGAGAAGTCATTTTTCGTCCAGCTCGCCTCCTTGTACGAGATCTCGTGAAATTTGACGATTTTATCGCATTTAAGGTAGGAAGGAGGGGAAAATGTAAACTTTTGACAGTTTTTTGGTCCCCAATTGTTGAGCGTCCGCGTCGAATGGCGAAAACCGCGATGTAATCGGCCCGCTGGTTCTCCCGGAACATTTAGGTAAGAGATCCGTCAGTCAGTGAGCGTTTGGCGGGGGAGGGTTATGGTGACTCGCGCCTGCGGCGCTCGCTGGGGGGCTCCGCCCCCCAGACCCCCCGAGGCGGCCTTCGGCCGCCCAGTGTGGCGGGCTTCGCCCGCCCACGGCGCCTGTTGGGCCAGGTGCCCGGGTAAACGCCAGCCACGCCAAGAAAAACGAGAAAAAGCAAACCCCCCCACCAGTATTTGAACCGCCGACCTTCACCATGCCCAAGCGCTGCGCGAGACCGCGCGGCTGGCTAGGCGTTGTTGACCTAAGCCCCCGCGACCGCCCAACACAAGCGAACGACGCCCAGGCGCCGCGCGCGCCGCACCGGGCCTATTCCCCCAGCCACACGTGGTCGACAATGCCCGTGCCCGGTGCACCTCCAGACGCAGCCCACGCTTTGCCAAAATCTTCCACTCGTCCTCGTTCGCACCCGAAAATTTGAAACAACGAAACCGATACATCCCCAGAAAGGTGTTGAAAAACCCCAGAAAACCCACCCTGTCCGAACTCTGTCGGACGCCCCGTTCAAAAATGGCTGCGTCCGAACCGTCTCTGGTCCCCGATTTCTACCCGATTTTACCGCGTCGGCGAAATTCATTTTATGGGATGTCGTTCTCCTTCCCGATTTAAGGGGGGTCGAGAGAAGTCATTTTCCGTCCAGCTCCGCTCCTTCTACGAGATCTCGTGAAATTTGACGATTTTATCGCATTTAAGGTAGGAAGGAGTGGGAAATGTGAACTTTTGACAGTTTTTCGGCCCCCAATATCTGACGGTCCGCGTCGAATGGCGAAAACCGCAATGAAATCGGCCCGCTGGTTCTCCCGGAACATTTAGATGAGAAGTCAGTCAGTCAGTGAGCGTTTGGCGCGGGAGGGTTATGGTGACTCGCGCCTGCGGCGCTCGCTGGGGGCTCCGCCCCCAGACCCCCGGGGCGGCCTTCGGCCGCCCTGTGCAGGGCTTCGCCCGCCCTTGGAGTCTGTGGGGCCAAGTGCCCGGGTAAACGCTAAAAAAATACGAACTGCCTCGCTAGTATTTGAACCAGCTACTCTTTGGACGCTGAGCGCCGCGCGAGACCGCGCGGCTGAGGAAGCGTTGTTGACTTGAGCGCCTGTGACCGCCCAACACAAGCGAACTGTCATTCGCGCGCCGCCAAGGGAGTGTGCGGCTAACTGGACGTTGTTGCGCCCAAACGTTCTTCCTCCCCCACCCGCGTGCGGTAGCGACTGTTGTTGGGCTTTGTACTGTGTAAGAAAGAGATGTGATGATCTGCCGTTCTGCCGCAATTTAAATTGCGTTGCCCGGGTTTCGCCACGTGGAGGCAGGCAGTATTGAAACCCTTTTTTTTTTTTTTTTTTTTTTTTTTTTTGTAACAAGAAGCGTGATATAGAATATATGCGTGCAAGTATTTACAGTGATGTGCATAGAAAGGAAAGGATATTTATACTAGTAAGGATATATTACATATTTACAGTCATATTTACAGTCCTTACAACTAAAATATATATACTTATGGTATTATAAGATTATCATTCTTAAGAATGAAAGTACCTGTCAGGAGAGAAGAGATTATTGTGCTAGGAGATATATACAACAGTTTAGATATGCTCAAAATATAGATATGTACAATTTAATTCTAAGTATTTACAGTTTGTTGCGTCTCCCCTATTAATTTTGACCTCTTTGTGCTATAACTGATGTGAATTAACCGGATCTTCGGTTTACTAGGTCGCGGTAGACAATGTTCTTGGCGAAAATTTGACCGTCCGCCACTCTTCTCTCTTGTGACAAGATGAGAAGGCTCTCAGGGCTGGGCACGCGGCTCAAAGCGACGTAGAGCTGCCCGTGGGCAAAGCAGCCCGATCGTAGATCCAGGGCGCACTTGCGGATGGTTTGGCCCTGAGATTTGTGGACGGACATGGCGTAGGCGACTTGAAGTGGAAATTGCCGACGGATCATGTTCACGTGGCTGTTCTCAAAGATGGGAAATTTGAAACTAATTCGTGGTAATGCCATGATGTCCTGGCTGCCGGGACGTCTCACGAGGATGATGTTCTTGCGGATCTCTACGATAATTACCTTGGCCCCGTTGACCAAGCCGTCGTCTGAATTAAGATTTCTCATTACCATACAAAGGGCTCCCCTCTTAAGGCGGAGTACATGAGGTGGAACGCCTTTACTCTCGGCGTGGTGTAACATTTCGATGTCGTAGAGATCCGCATGATCACCATCCTCTGCGGCGATGGAGTCTGCGCTGAGCAGCTCCTTTTCCTCCGTGTCAAGTCGGCCCAGAATGAGTTTGTTCGTGGCGGCGACGTTGATGTTGTGTGTGCAGAGGATTGCCCGATCTGCACACTGATCCGGGTTCTGGAGCACCTCATCGGGAAAGACATGCGACACGAGCTGTTCGATGGTGGTGGCGTGGTTCACCCGCTTGTCTATCCCGATGAGAGCTTCAGTCCGGTCATCGCCTTCGGCCTCACTCATTCTGAACATAACTTCTGGAAGCCGTCCCTCTCCGACTTCCAGCAAGAACTTGGAGTACTCAGGGTCCGTGCAGCGCTGGCCGACCGTGAGACGCATTTTTTTGACGAAACCCCAGAGTGGTGAGGAGATGAGTGAAGCGTTTATAACGTCGCCAGCGTTGTGAGATCCTTTTACGATCGGGGCGAGTTGTCGGAAATCGCCGCATAGCATGATTGGTTTTCCCCCAAAAATCTTATCTTTACCCATCAAATCGCGGAGAGATCGGTCTAGCATCTCTATGAGACCGCGGTTTGCCATCGTCACCTCGTCATATATTATAAGACCTGCGGCTTTAATGAGTTCTGCTCGCTGTGTGCCGTTGGTGTAGCTCCATACACCCCGTGGGTCTACGATTTCTAGGGGAAAACCAAACATGGAATGCGCTGTGCGGCCGCCTTCGTAGTTAAGGGCTGCGATACCCGAGCTGGCGACGCAGATCACGACGATGTTCTTAGATCTGAGATAGGCGGTGATGACCCTGCAGAGAAGTGTTTTCCCGCAACCTCCTGGTGCGTCTAGAAATACGGCATTCGGGCAGCTGTTCACCGGCATCGCAGATTGACTCTGTTCGACGAGCATCTTAATGTAGTTGAACACATTAAGCTGCTCGTCGGACAGGCGAGGCAGCCACTCGTCCACTTCCCGCTGGAGAGCCTCCTTGCTGTAGGCGGTTCTCTCCCTGCCGAGTTCGGTGTTATCATCGACAACGTCGGGAAGGCCGTGCTGAACATTGCTGCTGCCGGCGCGGCGGAGACCCCTGTCAATCTGGACCAGGGCGCGATTATAAGCCCTTTCCCTGTTCTCCTCGCCCTCGTAGAGATCCTCGCTGAGGATGTCTCTGTGCTGTTCCCACAGAACTGCCGCGGGCGCTCCGATGTTACAGAGGAGGACGAACAGGCGGCGAAAAGCATAGCCGAGCAAGAAAGTGTGAGCTTCAACTAGAGCGTCACTGTACTCTTTCTCATTGTCCAGGAGGCCTTTGGCACAGGCTGCCTCCTGGAAAGTCTTACAGTCTGGGCCACCGAGACGATACAAGTCAGCGTAACTGCGGCAGGGGAAGTTTGCCAGGAGGATTCGCAGGTAGTATTGTTCGCCTCTGTGGGGTGACACCCAAAAGAGGCGGACGACGCACTCTCCACGCTGCCTGCGTGTGACAAAGCGACCTCCTGCCAAACTTTTCCATACCTCCTCTCCCCGTTTCCTGTTAGGATTTTTCGGATGAACAATGTAATTTTGATAGAAGTCAGCGTAAGTGACATTCTCAAGTTCCGAAATATCTGGACGATTAAAGTACCATTCTAATTTTCCGTCACGCTCCAGAGCTGCTTGTTCTTCGCCCCGGCGGTAAGACACAATGCGCTGTCCTTCCAGGTGGACGGGAACGCACTCCACTGCAGGGTCCCTGCCCGTGAGGTCAAACTCCAGGGCTCTCCAGGCGGCATCACTGGCTCCCATGTACCTGTGTGTCAGGTACTCCTCTACCTCGTTGATGGGGAGGTTTTCCTGTCCTTCGTTAGAGACTGCGACGCGAATCTGAGTCTTCGTGTTGCCTTTAGTGATATATTTAAAGAGATACTTTACCACGCCGCGTTTTGCAGCAAGTTCTAAATTACTATGCCAATCGTTCTTGAGAAGCAGCGCCGCGTTATAGGAGACCACATCGCAGTCACTTACTTCGATAGCTCTGCCGTTCTTAAATTTGATTGCCTTATTGTCTGGGTCTCGTTTATAGTGCCAGAACCCCCGCTCGTCACAAAAAGTCTCCGGTGTAGGTGGTTTCGGAAAGAACTTCTTGCAACGCTTTTTCTCCTCATCCCAGCATGGTAGTTTGGAGCCGGGTCCCATGGACCATGAATCATGTTCTTGAGGACGAGTTCTCTGAGGCGGCCTCCCGCCTCCTCAGGAGAGGGGATGTCCGCCCTGATTACCTCGTCGACCTCATGGCTCTGCGTGGGAATGTGGTTGTCTGCCACGCGGAAGCAGATGTGAGCGTGGGGCAACCCGCGTGCCTGCCATTCTATGACCCAGACAATATATGTGAGCTTACCGAAAAAGCGACCGCTCCGTAGGTCTCTCATAAGCTCGTCGAGCTTAATTTTGAAAACTCTTGCTAACACGTGGGCCTCAGTATTCGCGCCGCGTCGGGATTGTCTATGTTCTGGCCAGGAGCCATTAGATGTGACGGTGAGGAAGTACGTGGGGCCGCCTTTTTTTGACACGATGGCCATGGCATCCAGGTACTTGGTTTTGAAGTACCTGTCTGATCCTACGTAGGTGTTCGGCAGGTAGATACGGCCGGCATCACGTCCTCCCTCACCCTGGATGGTCTCGTCACGATTAATGTCTGCGTTGGAGGGAGCTCCGAGGACTGCTCGGAGCTCGCTGGCCGGAGCTACACGCTGGCCGTTAGAATTGCCTCGCTTTTGCGATTCCTCTAAGAACCGCAATTTTTCCTCCTCGTGGCGGCAGTACACGTCTAGGAGCCAAGTGTCTGAAAGCCTGCCGTCACTTCCGAACCTTTCGTCGGAGAGGAGCAAAAATCGCATGTATTTCAATTGGGAGATCTTTTTCCCATCGGGTGATTTTAAATCATATGACCAACCTAAGTTTCCGTGAGGGAAAAGTAGAGGGTACTGGAGGCTCTCCATAAAGGGGCTCATGGTGTCGATGTAGTGCTGTCCCCCTCCGTGTTTCTTAACTATGAGCTGGCGTCTCTCGTATGGAATATCTTCTGTAGCGATGAGGGCTGCCACTTCCGCGTTAGGATCGTGGTCCAAGAAGTTGTTTGTACCTGTTCGTCTCTCTACGTGCCTAAATATGAGTTTCGCGTCGACAGATTCCTCCTCCGCCAGCTTTTTGAAAAGATGGACGAAGGGGTTAAGGCGGTGTAATTCTTGCTTGATTTCCTGAATAAGATCTGCTTTCAAAGACAGGCCGTCCGCGAGCCGTTTGCGTTCTGCGCCGTCATCTATGTACATGTTTGTGTAGTTAGGACGGCCTTTGGACGGTGCGCGGCCCCCATCGAACATCAGGTGGTAAGTGCGACCCTGCAGCTTCATGTGTGTAATACCTGTTTTTGCGTGTACCCAGTCCCCTTTGAGGCAGAGAGCGCTCATAGCAAATAAATCATTGTAGGCCCGCGGGTGTTTTTTGTACTCTGGGTTGTTGTAGAATTCACTCTCACGTGGTGGTAGAGCGAGGCAGCACAGTCGGCCCTCATCGCAGCACCACTTAAGTCTGCCGAGTTCCTCCTTGAACAACCGCGCGTTGCAGTGAGGACAGTGCGGGCAGTCCTCGTCGTTGAGACATGTCTCTAGATTGAAAGGCTGGATGATGTCCAGCTCAATGCCGCGCAGTAGTCCAAGGAGGGCCCCGCGTCGCTGGTTGGCTGGGAGATGGCGGGCCGACTGTGCTTCCTTTCTCTTGTCGGGGTTATTTGCACTGTAATTTTGTACGGCCTCTCGATGAACTTCAGGGTGTTTCTCCGTGTACCTACGACTTGTCTCGCGATTTACCTCAGGGTGCCGTTCCACGTAGTTCTTGCTTGCCTCGCGATGAACTTCGGGATTATTATTTCGGTATATCCTATCGTTTTCAATCTGCGCCTGTTTATTTTTCTCGTAGTATTTCTTACGAGCGATTCGGTTTGCCTCCTGCTTAGTGAGAGTAGAAGTCTTTGGCCTACCTCGTTTTACCTTTTTAGGACGGCCGCCAGGCCCACGCTTTGCCTCCGGATTAGGCAATTTCGTTGACAAAGGGGAGTCAGATTCGGAATCGCTCGCACGATTTTTGACGCGTTTTGGCGCAGGTAGTCGGCCTGCGAGGGGCGCGTCAGAATCAGAATCGGTGGAGTCGCATCTCTGTCGCTTCTCTGGTTTCGACGGCTTGGAGGTAGGCAATGAACCCTGAGCACAGCCTGCTGTGCTCTTGTCAGAAATTGTAATGCCAGCCAGTCGCTGACCTAGCGGGATGTCCTCGCTGAAAATGTCTGAGTGCACGGACTGCACTGAGTCTCCGTCACTTTCGGCGTCGATGTCCATCCGCCGGATGTCGTCCTCGAGGTCCTCGGCCGAGAGGAGGTTGTAGCCCTCGGGCGCACCGCTGTATAAGTCGTAATGACTGTTCCCACTATACCTGAGCAGCACCGGGCTGGGGTCGTCGCGCGGACCGTTGATAGACAACAGGTCACCGTCGTGCGCATTGATAATGATGATCCTCCTGTTGTAAAGGGAGGACAGTGCCGCGGCCTCCAGGTGTGACCCCCACACGCCGGGCCGGGACATCTCGGCGCGGTAGTGATCGGCAGTGGCGTAATTAGCCATGAGCCCATAAAAATCCCAATTGAGAGCTGCATAATCCACAGCCTCTTGCCTGACCACGCCGTGCAGATCGGCTAAGCCGTACACGGCGAGCGCGACCGATGAAAAAAAGCAGTTGCCGTCCCCGTTAATTACCGAGTAGGCAATGCCCGCGAAAGGGCCCGAGCGCTCAATGGCCTGGGGGTCCATCGTTATTAAGAAATTGAACGCTGGATATCAGATAGAAATATAATAAAATCGTTACGCAGTCGCGATGTAATTTACGCAAGAATCTGTAAAAGAACGCAAGAGAAATAAATAAAAGGGCAAATAGCAACGTAAAGCTAGTGAAAATAAACTTGAAAAATTAAAAAGAAAACTAAATGAATGCGTAAATGAAACTTACAACTAGGAAGCTTAACTAAGAAAACTAAATAAATGCTTAAATTAAACTTAAAACTAGGTTTCAATTGGGTCCCTATGCCTCACCACTACTTCCTACTCGTTAACCAGAGGTATGCGACGCGGAGCAACCCAGTCGCGCCCAGAACGCCGTGTCAGGCAATTCTAGACGGTATGGACTCCTGGCCACTGCCTCCAAGAAAACTTTCGTTTTCACGGAAGTCTAAGCCACAGACAAGGTAATCAACCCGTTAGAACCAGTAGGATTGGTTATCTCAACTACTGTCACCGGGGCCAACCCAAGAATCTTAACGACTCAGACTCCACTGGAGAGGGAGAAAAAAGTGCTGAAAAGAAAAGAAAATTAGTAAAACCACTCGGATACTCTCGCACTAGTCGGAGAACGCTAGGGAATCCTTTTGCGAGCAAAAGGAGCCGTCGCACAACTCTCTGGGATGAAATAACAGCGAAAAATAGCCAAGCGCGAAAAACACGTCTGTACTATTCCACTGCCAAAGCTCCCGCAGCGAGCGAACGGGCAGGAGGCGGGCAGGCGGCTGGCTGGGGCATTGTTGTCGCGCGAGCGTGTTGGGACCTGCCGGCCGGGTGCATTGTTGTCGCGCGGACCGCAGCTGACGTGTCGCGCGAGGGGGAGGGGGGGGGGGGAGGTGGTGGTCCCGGCGGCCTGCAGCAGCCACGCGCGCGCGCACCGGCCCAAGTTGAGCCTGGTCTCCTAGAAGGTCACCAAGTGCCTTATTATGCCCAACGCTTCGCGCGGCCCGCGGCTGACGAGTAGCGGTGGGAGTTAGTGGTCCCGTCGGCCTGTAGCAGCACCGCATGCGCGCACTGACCCCAGTTGATCCTGCTCTCCTAGAAGGTCACCAAGTGCTTTATTATGCCCAACGCTTCGCGCGGCCCGCGGCCAATGAATAGAGCTGACGTGTCGCGCGAGAGAGGGAGTGGGGGGGGGGGCAGTGGTCCCGGCGGCCTGCAGCAGCGTCGCGCACGCGCACTAGCCAAAGTTGATCCTGCTCTCCTAGAAGGTCACCAAGTGCCATATTATGCCCAGCGCTTCGCGCGGACCGCGGATGACGAGTAGCGGTGGGAGTTGGTGGTCCCGGCGGCCTGTAGCAGCACCGCACGCGCGCACTGACCCCAGTTGATCCTGCTCTCCTGGAAGGTCACCAAGTGCTTTATTATGCCCAACGCTTCGCGCGGCCCGCGGCCAATACATAGAGCTGACGTCTCGCGCGAGGGAGGGGGGGGGGGCAGTGGTCCCGGCGGCCTGCTGCAGCGTCGCGCACGCGCACTAGCCAAAGTTGATCCTGCTCTCCTAGAAGGTCACCAAGTGCCTTATTATGCCCAGCGCTTCGCGCGGCCCGCGGCTGACGAGTAGCGGTGGGAGTTGGTGGTCCCGGCGGCCTGAAGCAGCACCGCACGCGCGCACTGACCCTAGTTGATCCTGCTCTCCTATAAGGTCACCAAGTGCTTTATTATGCCCAACGCTTTGCGCGGCCCGCGGCTGATGAATAGAGGAAAGAGGTGGTGGTCCCGGCGGCCTGCTGCAGCACCGCGCGCGCGCACTGGCCACAGTTGCCAGAGCTGCCAAAAATAAACAAAAAAGCAAACCCCCCACCAGTATTTGAACCGCCGACCATCAACGTGCCCGTGCGCCGCGCGAGACCGCGCGGCTGAGTAGGCGTTGTTGACCTCAGCGCCCGCGGCCGCCAAACACAAGCGAACGTCCAGGCACCGCGCGCGGCCCAGTGTAGCGGGCTCCGCCCGCCCACGGTGTCTTTGGGGCCGGGTGCCCGGGTAAACGCCAGAAACGCCTAGAAAAACGAAAAAAAACAAACCCCTTCACCAGTATTCGAACCGCCGACCTTCACTATGCCCGAGCGCCGCGCGAGACCGCGCGGCTGACTAGGCGTTGTTGACCTGAACCCCCGCGGCCGCCCAACACAAGCGAATGACGGCCAGGCGCCGCGCGCGCCGCACCGGGCCTATTCCCCCAGCCACACGTGGTCGACAATGCCCGTGCCCGGTGCCCCTCCAGACGCAGCCCACGCTTTGCCAAAATCTTCCACTCGTCCTCGTTCGCACCCGAAAATTTGAAACACCGAAACCGATACATCCCCAGAAAGGTGTTGAAAAACCCCAGAAAACCCACCCTGTCCGAACTCTGTCGGACGCCCCGTTCAAAAATAGCTGCGTCCGAAACGTCTGTGGTCCCCCGATTTCTCCCTGATTTTACCGCGTCGGCGAAATTTTTATTACGGGATGTCGTTCTCCTTCCCGATTTAAGGGGGGTCGAGAGAAGTCATTTTTCGACCAGCTTCGCTTCTTTTACGAGATCTCGTGAAATTTGACGATTTTATCGCATTTAAGGTAAGAAGGAGGGGGAAATGTGAACTTTTGACAGTTTTTCGGCCCCCAATATCTGACGGTCCGCGTCGAATGGCGAAAACCGCAATGAAATCGGCCGGCCGGTTCTCCCGGAACATTAAAATGAGAAGTCAAGTCAGTCAGTCAGCGTTTGAGAGGGGAGGGTTATGGTGACTCGCGCCTGCGGCGCTCGCTGGGGGCTCCGCCCCCAGACCCCCCGAGGCGGCCTTCGGCCGCCCAGTGTGGCGGGCTCCGCCCGCCCACGGTGTCTGTGGGGCCAGGTGCCCGGGTAAACGCCAGAAACGCCAAGAAAAACGGAAAAAAGCAAACCCCCCCACCAGTATTTGAACCGCCGACTTTCACCATGCCCGACCGCTGCGCGAGACCGCGCGACTGGCTAGGCGTTGTTGACCTGAACCCCCGCGGCCGCCCAACACAAGCGAACGACAGCCAGGCGCCGCGCGCGCCGCACCGGGCCTATTCCCCCAGCCACACGTGGTCGACAATGCCCGTGCCCGGTGACCCTCCAGACGCAGCCCACGCTTTGCCAAAATCTTCCACTCGTCCTCGTTCGCACCCGAAAATTTGAAACACCGAGACCGATACATCACCGAAAAGGCGTTGTAAAACCCCAGAAAACCCACCCTGTCCGAACTCTGACGGACGCCCCGTTCAAAAATGGCTGCGTCCGAATCTTCTGTGGCCCCCCAATTTCTCCCCGATTTTACCGCGTCGGCGAAATTTTTTTTACGGGATGTCGTTCTCCTTCGTCATTTAAGGGGGTCAAAAGAAGTCATTTTTCGTCTAGCTCCGCTCCTTCTACGAGATCTCGTGAAATTGGACGATTTTATCGCGTTTAAGGTAGGAAGGAGGGGGAAATGTCAACTTTTGACGATATTTCGGTTCCCAATTGTTAAGCGTCCGCGTCGAATGGCGAAAACCGCGATGAAATCGGCCCGCTGGTTCTCCCGGAACATTTATATGAGAAGTCAGTCAGTCAGTCAGCGTTTGGCGGAGGAGGGTAATGGTGATCGCTGGGGGGCTCCGCCCCCAGACCCCCCGAGGCGGCCTTCGGCCGCCCAGTGTGGCGGGCTTCGCCCGCCCACGGTGTCTGTGAGGCCAGGTGCTCGTGTAAACGCCAGATAAGCCAAGAAAAACGATAAAAGACATACCCCCCACCAGTATTTGAACCGCCGACCTTCACCATGCCCAAGCGCCGCGCGAGACCGCGCGGCTGGCCAGGCGTTGTTGACCTGAACCCCCGCGGCCGCCCAACACAAGCACACGACGGCCAGGCGCCGCGCGCGCCGCACCGGGCCTATTCCCCCAGCCACACGTGGTCGACAATGCCCGTGCCCGGTGCACCTCCAGACGCAGCCCACGCTTTGCCAAAATCTTCCACTCGTCCTCGTTCGCACCCGAAAATTTGAAACACCGAAACCGATACATCCCCGAAAAGGCGTTGAAAAACCCCAGAAAACCCACCCTGTCCGAACTCTGTCGGACGCCCCGTTCAAAAATGGCTGCGTCCGAAACGTCTCTGGTCCCCCGATTTCACCCCGATTTTACCGCGTCGGCGAAATTTTTTCAACGGGATGTCGTTCTCCTCCCCGATTAAAGGGGGGTCGAGAGAAGTCATTTTTCGTCCAGCTCAGCTCCTTCTACGAGATCTCGTGAAATTTGACGATTTTATCGCATTTAAGGTAGGAAGGAGGGGTAAAAGTGAACTTTTGACGATATTTCGGTCCCCAATTGTTGAGCGACCGCGTCGAATGGCGAAAACCGCGATGAAATCGGCCTGCCGGTTCTCCCGGAACATTTAGGTAAGAGATCCGTCAGTGAGTGGTAGTTTGGCGGGGGAGGGTTCGGGTGACTCGCGCCTGCGGCGCTCGCTGGGGGCTCCGCCCCCAGACCCCCGAGGCGGCCTTCGGCCGCCCTGTGTGGCGGGCTCCGCCCGCCCACGGTGTCTGTGGGGCCCTGTGCCCGGGTAACCGCCAGAAACGCCAAAAAACCGAAAAAAGGAAACCCCTCCACCAGTATTTGAACCACCGACCTTCACTATGCCCGAGCGCCGCGCGAGACCGCGCGGCTGGCTAGGCGTTGTTGAGCTGCACTCTCGCGGCCGCCCAACACAACCAAACGACGGCCAGGCGCCGCGCGCGCTGCACAGGGCCTATTCCCCTAGCCACACGTGGTCGACAATGCCCGTGCCCGGTGCACCTCCAGACGCAGCCCACGCTTTGCCAAAATCTTCCACTCGTTCTCGTTCGCACCCGAAAATTTGAAACACCGAAACCGATACATCCTTAGGAAGGTCTTGAAAAACCCCAGAAAACCCACCCTGTCCGAACTCTGTCGGACGCCTCGTTCAAAAATGGCTGCGTCCGAAACGTCTGTGGTCCTCCGATTTCTCCCCGATTTTACCGCGTCGGCGAAATTTTTTTTACGGGATATCGTTCTCCTCTCCGATTTAAGGGGGGTCGAGAGAAGTCATTTTTCGTCCAGCTTCGCTCCTTCTACGAGATCTCGTGAAATTTGACGATTTTATCGCATTTAAGGTAGGAAGGAGGGGGTAATGTGAACTTTTGACAGTTTTTCGGTCCCCAATTGTTGAGCGTCCGCGTCGAATGGCGAAAACCGCAATGAAATCGGCCCGCCGGTTCTCCCGGAACATTTAGGTAAGAGATCCGTCAGTCAGTGAGCGTTTGGCGGGGGAGGGTTATGGTGACTCGCGCCTGCGGCGCTCGCTGGGGGCTCCGCCCCCAGACCCCCGAGGCGGCCTTCGGCCGCCCAGTGTGGCGGGCTTCGCCCGCCCACAGTGTCTGTGGGGCCAGGTGCCCGGGGTAACGCCAGAAACGCCAAGAAAAACAAAAAAGAGCAATCCCCCTACCAGTATTTGAACAGCCGACCTTCACTATGCCCGAGCGCAACGCGAGACCACGCGGCTGGCTAGGCGTTGTTGACCTGAACCCCCGCGGCCGCCCAACACAAGCGAACGACGGCCAGGGGCCGCGCGCGCCGCACCGGGCCTATTCCCCCAGCCACACGTGGTCGACAATGCCCGTGCCCGGTGCCCCTCCGAACGCAGCCCACGCTTTGCCAAAATCTTCTACTCGTCCTCGTTCGGACCCGAAAATTTGAAACACCAAAACCGATACATCCCTGGTAAGGTGTTGAAAAACCCCAGAAAACCCACCCTGTCCGAAGTCTGTCGGACGCCCCGTTCAAAAATGGCTGCGTCCGAAACGTTTCTGGTCCCACGATTTCTCCCTGATCTGTCCGCGTCAGCGAAATTTTTTTTACGGGATGTCGTTCTCCTCTTCGATTTAAGGGGGGTCGAGAGAAGTCATTTTTCATCCAGCTCCGCTCCTTCTACGAGATCTCGTGAAATTTGACGATTTTATCGCATTTAAGGTAGAAAGGAGTGGAAAATGTGAACTTTTGACAGTTTTTTATCCCCCAATATCTGACGGTCCGCGTCGAATGGCGAAAACCGCAATGAAATCGGCCCGCTGGTTCTCCCGGAACATTTAGATGAGAAGTCAGTCAGTCAGTGAGCGTTTGGCGGGGGAGGGTTATGGTGACGCGCCTGCGGCGCTCGCTGGGGGCTCCGCCCCCAGACCCCCCGAGGCGGCCTTCGGCCGCCCAGTGTAGCGGGCTCCGCCCGCCCACGGTGTCTGTAGGGCCAGGTGCCCGGGTAAACGCAAGAAACGCCAAGAAAAACGAACAAAAGCAAGCCCCCCCACCAGTATTTGAACCGCCGACCTTCACCATGCCCGAGCGCCGCGCGAGACCGCGCGGCTGGCTAGGCGTTGTTGACCTCAACCCCCGCGGCCGCCCAACACAAGCGAACGACGGCCAGGCGCCGCGCGCGCCGCACCGGGTCTATTCCCCCTAGCCACACGTGGTCGACAATGCCCGTGCCCGGTGCACCTCCAGACGCAGCCCACGCTTTGCCAAAATCTTCCACTCGTCCTCGTTCGCACCCGAAAATTTGAAACACCGAAACCGATACATCCCCGGAAAGGTGTTGAAAAACCCCAGAAAACCCACCCTGTCCGAACTCTGTCGGACGCCCCGTTCAAAAATGGCTGCGTCCGAAACGTTTCTGGTCCTCTGATTTCTCCCCGATTTTACCGCGTCGGCGAAATTCTTTTTACGGGATGTCGTTCTCCGCCCCGATTTAAGGGGGGTCGAGAGAAGTCATTTTTCGCCCAGCTCGCCTCCTTGTACGAGATCTCGTGAAATTTGACGATTTTATCGCATTTAAGGTAGGAAGGAGGTGGAAATGTGAACTTTTGACAGTTTTTCGGTCCCCAATTGTTGAGCGTCCGCTTCGAATGGCGAAAACCGCGATCGAATCGGCCTGCTAGTTCTCCCGGAACATTTAGATGAGAAGTCAGTCAGTCAGTCAGTCAGTGGTCAGCGTTTGGGAGGGGAGGGTTATGGTGACTCGCGCCTGCGGCGCTCGCTGGGGGGCTCCGCCCCCCAGACCCCCCGAGGCGGCCTTCGGCCGCCCAGTGTGGCGGGCTCCGCCCGCCCACGGTGTCTGTGGGGCCAGGTGCCCGGGTAAACGCCAGAAACGCCAAGAAAAACGAAAAAAAGCAAACCCCTCCACTAGTATTTGAACCGCCGACCTTCACCATGCCCGAGCGCCGCGCGAGACCGCGCGGCTGGCTAGGCGTTGTTGACCTGAACTCCCGCGGCCGCCCAACACAAGCGAACGACGGCCAGGCGCCGCGCGCGCCGCACCGGGCCTATTCCCCCAGCCACACGTGGTCGACAATGCCCGTGCCCGGTGCACCTCCAGACGCAGCCCACGCTTTGCCAAAATCTTCCACTCGTCCTCGTTCGCACCCGAAAATTTGAAACACCGAAACCGATACATCCCCAGAAAGGTGTTGAAAAACCCCAGAAAACCCACCCTGTCCGAACTCTGTCGGACGCCCCGTTCAAAAATGGCTGCGTTCGAAACGTCTCTGGTCCTCCGATTTCTCCCCGATTTTACCGCGTCGGCGAAATTCTTTTTACGGGATGTCGTTCTCCTCTATGATTTAAGGGGGGTCGAGAGAAGTCATTTTTCGTGCAGCTCAGCTCCTTCTACGAGATCTCGTAAATTTGACGATTTTATCGCATTTAAGGTAGGAAGGAGGGGGAAATGTGAACTTTTGACAGTTTTTCGGTCCCCAATTGTTGAGCGTCCGCGTCGAATGGCGAAAACCGCGATGAAATCGGCCCGCTGGTTCTCCCGGAACATTTATATGAGAAGTCAGTCAGTCAGTCAGCGTTTGGCGGCGGAGGGTTATGGTGACTCGCGCCTGCGGCGCTCGCTGGGGGCTCCGCCCCCAGACCCCCGAGGCGGCCTTCGGCCGCCCAGTGTGCGGGCTCGCCCGCCCACGGTGTCTGTGGGGCCAGGTGCCCGGGTAAACGCCAGAAACGCCAAGAAAACGAAAAAAGCAAACCCCCGACTAGTATTTGAACCGCCGACCTTCACCATGCCCGAGCGCCGCGCGAGACCGCGCGGCTGGCTAGGCGTTGTTGACCTGAACCCCCGCGGCCGCCCAACACAAGCGAACGACGGCCAGGCGCCGCGCGCGCCGCACCGGGCCTATTCCGCAGCCACACGTGGTCGACAATGCCCGTGCCCGGTGCACCTCCAGACGCAGCCCACGCTTTGCCAAAATCTTCCACTCGTCCTCGTTCGCACCCGAAAATTTGAAACACCGAAACCGATACATCCCCGAAAGGTGTTGAAAAACCCCAGAAAACCCACCCTGTCCGAACTCTGTCGGACGCCCCGTTCAAAAATGGCTGCGTCCGAAACGTCTCTGGTCCCCCGATTTCTCCCCGATTTTACCGCGTCGGCGAAATTTTTTTACGGGATGTCGTTCTCCTCTCGTGATTTAAGGGGGTCGAGAGAAGTCATTTTTCGTCCAGCTCCGCTCCTTCTACGAGATCTCGTGAAATTTGACGATTTTATCGCATTTAAGGTAGGAAGGAGGGGGAAATGTAAACTTTTGACAGTTTTTCGGTCCCCAATTGTTGAGCGTCCGCGTCGAATGGCGAAAACCGCGATGAAATCGGCCCGCTGGTTCTCCCGGAACATTTAGATGAGAAGTCAGTCAGTCAGTCAGTGGTCAGCGTTTGGGAGGGGAGGGTTATGGTGACTCGCGCCTGCGGCGCTCGCTGGGGGCTCCGCCCCCAGACCCCCCGAGGCGGCCTTCGGCCGCCCAGTGTGGCGGGCTCCGCCCGCCCACGGTGTCTGCGGGGCCAGGTGCCCGGGTAAACGCCAGAAACGCCAAGAAAACGAAAAAAGCAAACCCCTCAACCAGTATTTGAACCGCCGACCTTCACCATGCCCGAGCGCCGCGCGAGACCGCGCGGCTGGCTAGGCGTTGTTGACCTGAACCCCCGCGGCCGCCCAACACAAGCGAACGACGGCCAGGCGCCGCGCGCGCCGCACCGGGCCTATTCCCCCAGCCACACGTGGTCGACAATGCCCGTGCCCGGTGCACCTCCAGACGCAGCCCACGCTTTGCCAAAATCTTCCACTCGTCCTCGTTCGCACCCGAAAATTTGAAACACCGAAACCGATACATCCCCGAAAGGTGTTGAAAAACCCCAGAAAACCCACCCTGTCCGAACTCTGTCGGACGCCCCGTTCAAAAATGGCTGCGTCCGAAACGTCTCTGGTCCCCCGATTTCTCCCCGATTTTACCGCGTCGGCGAATTTTTTTTTACGGGATGTCGTTCTCCTACATGATTTAAGGGGGTCGAGAGAAGTCATTTTTCGTCCAGCTCCGCTCCTTCTACGAGATCTCGTGAAATTGGACGATTTTATCGCATTTAAGGTAGGAAGGAGGGGTAAATGTGAACTTTTGACAGTTTTTCGGCCCCAATATTGACGTCCGCGTCGAATGGCGAAAACCGCGATGAAATCGGCCCGCCGGTTCTCCCGGAACATTCGTCTATGAGATCCGTCAGTGAGTGAGTGAGTGAGTGGTCGTTTGGGAGGGGAGGGTTCTGGTGACTCGCGCCTGCGGCGCTCGCTGGGGGCTCCGCCCCCAGACCCCCCCCGAGGCGGCCTTCGGCCGCCCAGTGTGGCGGGCTTCGCCCGCCCACGGTGTCTGTGAGAACTATAAGTCCCAGCGAGCTGCGGTTTTCGCCATTCAACGCGGATGCTCAACAATTGGGGACCGAAAAACTGTCAAAAGTTCTCATTTCCCCCTCCTTCCTACCTTAAATGCGATAAAATCGTCAAATTTCACGAGATCTCGTAGAAGGAGCGGAGCTGGACGAAAAATTATATCTATCGACCCCCCTTAAATTAGGGAGGAGAACGACATCCCGTAAAAAAAATTTCGCCGACGCGGTAAAATCAGGGAGAAATCGGAGGACCAGAAACGTTTCGGACGCAGCCATTTTTGAACGGGGCGTCCGACAGAGTTCGGACAGGGTGGGTTTTCTGGGGTTTTTCAACACCTTTCCGGGGATGTATCAGTTTTGGTGTTTCAAATTTTCGGGTGCGAACGAGGACGAGTGGAAGATTTTGGCAAAGCGTGGGCTGCGTCCGGAGGTGCACCGGGCACGGGCATTGTCGACCACGTGTGGCTAGGGGATTGGCCCGATGCGGCGCGCGCGGCGCCTGGCCGATGTGTGCTTGTGTTGGGCGGCCGCGGGGTTCAGGTCAACAACGCCTGGCCAGCCGCGCGGTCTCGCGCGGCGCTCGGGCATGATGAAGGTCGGCGGTTCAAATACTGGTGGGGGTGTTACCTTTTTTTCGTTTTTCTTGGCGTTTCTGGCGTTTACCCGGGCACCTGGCCCCACAGACACCGTGGGCGGGCGGAGCCCGCCACACTGGGCGGCCGAAGGCCGCCTCGGGGGGTCTGGGGGCGGAGCCCCCAGCGAGCGCCGCAGGCGCGAGTCACCAGAACCCTCCCCTCCCAAACGACCACTCACTCACTCACTGACGGATCTCGTCCTCGTTCGCACCCGAAAATTTGAAACACCGAAACCTATACATCCCCGGAAAGGTGTTGAAAAACCCCAGAAAACCCACCCTGTCCGAACTCTGTCGGACGCCCCGTTCGAAAATGGCTGCGTCCGAAACGTCTCTGGTCCCCCGATTTCACCCTGATTTTACCGCGTCGGCGAAATTTTTTTTACGGGATGTCGTTCTCCTCCTCGATTTAAGGGGGGTCGAGAGAAGTCATCTTTCGTCCAGCTCGCCTCCTTCTACGAGATCTCGTGAAATTTGACGATTTTATCGCATTTAAGGGAGGAAGGAGGGAGAAATGTGAACTTTTGACAGTTTTTCGGTCCCCAATTGTTGAGCGTCCGCGTCGAATGGCGAAAACCGCGATGTAATCGGCCCGCCGGTTCTCCCGGAACATTTAGGTAAGAGATCCGTCAGTCAGTCAGCGTTTGGCGGGGGAGGGTTATGGTGACTCGCGCCTGCGGCGCTCGCTGGGGGCTCCGCCCCCAGACCCCCCGAGGCGGCCTTCGGCCGCCCAGTGTGGGGGCTCCGCCCGCCCACGGTGTCTGTGGGGCCAGGTGCCCGGGTAAACGCCAAAATCGCCAAGAAAAACGAAAAAAAAACCCCCCCCACCAGTATTAGAACCGCCGACCTTCACCATGCCTGAGCGCCGCGCGAGACCGCGCGGCTGGCTAGGCGTTGTTGACCAAAACCCCGCGGCCGCCCAACACAAGCAAACGACGGCCAGGCGCCGCGCGCGGCGCACCGGGCCTATTTCCCCAGCCACACGTGGTCGACAATGCCCGTGCTCGGTGCACCTCCAGACGCAGCCCACGCTTTGCCAAAATCTTCCACTCGTCCTCGTTCGCACCCGAAAATTTGAAACACTGAAACCGATACATCCCCGGAAAGGTGTTGAAAAACCCCAGAAAACCCACCCTGTCCGAACTCTGTCGGACGCCTCGTTCAAAAATGGCTGCGTCCGAAACGTTTCTGGTCCTCTGATTTCTCCCCGATTTTACCGCGTCGGCGAAATTCTTTTTACGGGATGTCGTTCTCCGCCCCGATTTAAGGGGGGTCGAGAGAAGTCATTTTTCGCCCAGCTCGCCTCCTTGTACGAGATCTCGTGAAATTTGACGATTTTATCGCATTTAAGGTAGGAAGGAGGAGGAAATGTGAACTTTTGACAGTTTTTCGGTCCCCAATTGTTGAGCGTCCGCGTCGAATGGCGAAAACCGCGATGAAATCGGCCGGCCGGTTCTCCCGGAACATTTATATGAGATATCCGTCAGTGAGTCAGCGTTTGGCGGGGGAGGGTTATGGTGACTCGCGCCTGCGGCGCTCGCTGGGGGCTCCGCCCCCCAGACCCCCGAGGCGGCCTTCGGCCGCCCAGTGTGGCGGGCTCCACCCGCCCACGGTGTCTGTGGGGCCAGGTGCCCGGGTAAACGCCAGAGACGCCAAGAAAAACGAAAAAAAGGTAACACCCCCACCAGTATTTGAACCGCCGACCTTCACCATGCCCGAGCGCCGCGCGAGACCGCGCGGCTGGCCAGGCGTTGTTGACCTGAACCCCCGCGGCCGCCCAACACAAGCACACGACGGCCAGGCGCCGCGCGCGCCGCATCGGGCCAATCCCCCAGCCACACGTGGTCGACAATGCCCGTGCCCGATGCACCTCCAGACGCAGCCCACGCTTTGCCAAAATCTTCCACTCGTCCTCGTTCGCCCCGAAAATTTGAAACACCGAAACCGATACATCCCCGGAAAGGTGTTGAAAAACCCCAGAAAACCCACCCTGTCCGAAGTCTGTCGGACGCCCTGTTCAAAAATGGCTGCGTCCGAAACGTTTCTGGTCCCACGATTTCTCCCTGATTTTACCGCGTCGGCGAAATTTTTTTTACGGGATGTCGTTCTCCTCCTCGATTTAAGGGGGTCGAGATAAGTCATTTTTCATCCAGCTCCGCTCCTTCTACGAGATCTCGTGAAATTTGACGATTTTATCGCATTTAAGGTAGGAAGGAGGGGGAAATGTGAACTTTTGACAGTTTTTCGGTCCCCAATTGTTGAGCGTCCGCGTCGAATGGCGAAAACCGCGATGTAATCGGCCCGCCGGTTCTCCCGGAACATTTAGGTAAGAGATCCGTCAGTCAGTGAGCGTTTGGCGGGAGAGGGTTCTGGTGACTCGCGCCTGCGGCGCTCGCTGGGGGCTCCGCCCCCAGACCCCCCGAGGCGGCCTTCGGCCGCCCAGTGTGGCGGGCTCCGCCCGCCCGCGGTGTCTGTGGGGCCAGGTGCCCGGGTACACGCCAGAAACGCCAAGAAAAACGAAAAAAAGCAAACCCCCCCACCAGTATTTGAACCGCCGACCTTCACCATGCCCGAGCGCCGCGCGAGACCGCGCGGCTGGCTAGGCGTTGTTGACCTGAACCCCCGCGGCCGCCCAACACAAGCGAACGACGGCCAGGCGCCGCGCGCGCCGCACCGGGCCTATTCCCCAGCCACACGTGGTCGACAATGCCCGTGCCCGGTGCACCTCCAGACGCAGCCCACGCTTTGCCAAAATCTTCCACTCGTCCTCGTTCGCACCCGAAAATTTGAAACACCGAAACCGATACATCCCCTGAAAGGTGTTGAAAAACCCCAGAAAACCCACCCTGTCCGAACTCTGTCGGACGCCCCGTTCAAAAATGGCTGCGTCCGAAACGTCTCTGGTCCCCCGATTTCTCCCCGATTTTACCGCGTCGGCGAATTTTTTTTACGGGATGTCGTTCTCCTCCCGATTTAAGGGGGTCGAGAGAAGTCATTTTTCGTCCAGCTCCGCTCCTTCTACGAGATCTCGTGAAATTTGACGATTTTATCGCATTTAAGGTAGGAAGGAGGGGGAAATGTGAACTTTTGACAGTTTTTCGGTCCCCAATTGTTGAGCGTCCGCGTCGAATGGCGAAAACCGCGATGAAATCGGCCGGCCGGTTCTCCCGGAACATTTATATGAGATATCCGTCAGTCAGCGTTTGGGAGGGGAGGGTTCTGGTGACTCGCGCCTGCGGCGCTCGCTGGGGGCTCCGCCCCCAGACCCCCCGAGGCGGCCTTCGGCCGCCCAGTGTGGCGGGCTGCGCCCGCCCACGGTGTCTGTGGGCCAGGTGCCCGGGTAAACGCCAGAACGCCAAGAAAAACGGAAAAAAGCAAACCCCCCCACTAGTATTTGAACCGACGACCTTCACCATGCCCGACCGCCGCGCGAGACCGCGCGGCTGGCTAGGCGTTGTTGACCTGAACCCCCGCGGCCGCCCAACACAAGCGAACGACGGCCAGGCGCCGCGCGCGCGCACCGGGCCTATTCCCCAGCCACACGTGGTCGACAATGCCCGTGCCCGGTGCACCTCCAGACGCAGCCCACGCTTTGCCAAAATCTTCCACTCGTCCTCGTTCGCACCCGAAAATTTGAAACAACGAAACCGATACATCCCCAGAAAGGTGTTGAAAAACCCCAGAAAACCCACCCTGTCCGAACTCTGTCGGACGCCCCGTTCAAAAATGGCTGCGTCCGAAACGTCTCTGGTCCCACGATTTCTCCCTGATTTTACCGCGTCGGCGAAATTTTTTTTCCGGGATGTCGTTCTCCTCCTCGATTTAAGGGGGGTCGAGAGAAGTCATTTTTCGTCCAGCTCCGCTCCTTCTACGAGATCTCGTGAAATTTGACGATTTTATCGCATTTAAGGTAGGAAGGAGGGGGAAATGTGAACTTTTGACAGTTTTTCGGCCCCCAATATGTGACGGTCCGCGTCGAATGGCGAAAACCGCAATGAAATCGGCCGGCCGGTTCTCCCGGAACATTTAAATGAGAAGTCAGTCAGTGAGCGTTTGGCGGGAGAGGGTTATGGTGACTCGCGCCTGCGGCGCTCGCTGGGGGGCTCCGCCCCCCAGACCCCCCGAGGCGGCCTTCGGCCGCCCAGTGTGGCGGGCTTCGCCCGCCCACGGTGTCTGTGAGGCCAGGTGCCCGGGTAAACGCCAGAAACGCCAAGAAAAACGAAAAAGGCAAACCCCCCCACTAGTATTTGAACCGCCGACCTTTACCATGCCCGAGCGCCGCGCGGGACCGCGCGGCTAACTAGGCGTTGTTGACCTGAACCCCCGCGGCCGCCCAACACAAGCGAACGACGGCCAGGCGCCGCGCGCGCCGCACCGGGCCTATTCCCCCAGCCACACGTGGTCGACAATGCCCGTGCCCGGTGCCCCTCCAGACGCAGCCCACGCTTTGCCAAAATCTTCCACTCGTCCTCGTTCGCACCCGAAAATTTGAAACACCGAAACCGATACATCCCCGGAAAGGTGTTGAAAAACCCCAGAAAACCCACCCTGTCCGAACTCTGTCGGACGCCCCGTTCAAAAATGGCTGCGTCCGAAACGTCTCTGGTCCCCCGATTTCTCCCCGATTTTACCGCGTCGGCGAAATTTTTTTTACGGGATGTCGTTCTCCTCCCCGATTTAAGGGGGGTCGAGAGAAGTCATTTTTCGTCCACCTCGCCTCCTTGTACAAGATCTCGTGAAATTTGACGATTTTATCGCATTTAAGGTAGGAAGGAGTGGGAAATGTGAACTTTTGACAGTTTTTCGGTTCCCAATAGTTAAGCGTCCGCGTCGAATGGCGAAAACCGCAATGAAATCGGCCCGCTGGTTCTCCCGGAACATTTAGATGAGAAGTCAGTCAGTCAGTGAGCGTTTGGCGGGGGGGGTTATGGTGACTCGCGCCTGCGGCGCTCGCTGGGGGCTCCGCCCCCAGACCCCCGAGGCGGCCTTCGGCCGCCCAGTGTGGCGGGCTCCGCCCGCCCACGGTGTCTGTGGGGCCAGGTGCCCGGGTAAACGCCAGAAACGCCAAGAAAAACGAAAAAAAGCAAACCCCCCCCCCACCAGTATTTGAACCGCCGACCTTCACCATGCCCGAGCGCCGCGCGAGACCGCGCGGCTGGCCAGGCGTTGTTGACCTGAACCCCGCGGCCGCCCAACACAAGCGAACGACGGCCAGGCGCCGCGCGCGCGCACCGGGCCTATTCCCCCAGCCACACGTGGTCGACAATGCCCGTGCCCGGTGCACCTCCAGACGCAGCCCACGCTTTGCCAAAATCTTCCACTCGTCCTGTTCGCACCCGAAAATTTGAAACACCGAAACCGATACATCCCCAGAAAGGTGTTGAAAAACCCCAGAAAACCCACCCTGTCCGAACTCTGTCGGACGCCCCGTTCAAAAATGGCTGCGTCCGAAACGTCTCTGGTCCCCCGATTTCACCCTGATTTTACCGCGTCGGCGAAATTTTTTTACGGGATGTCGTTCTCCTCCTCGATTTAAGGGGGGTCGAGAGAAGTCATTTTTCGTCCAGCTCGCCTCCTTGTACGAGATCTCGTGAAATTTGACGATTTTATCGCATTTAAGGTAGGAAGGAGGGGAAAATGTGAACTTTTGACAGTTTTTCGGTCCCCAATTGTTGAGCGTCCGCGTCGAATGGCGAAAACCGCGATGAAATCGGCCCGCCGGTTCTCCCGGAACATTTATATGAGATATCCGTCAGTCAGTGAGCGTTTGGCGGGGGAGGGTTATGGTGACTCGCGCCTGCGGCGCTCGCTGGGGGCTCCGCCCCCAGACCCCCCGAGGCGGCCTTCGGCCGCCCAGTGTGGCGGGCTTCGCCCGCCCACGGTGTCTGTGGGGCCAGTTGCTCGGGTAAACGCCAGAAACGCCAAGAAAAACCAGAAAAAGGAAACCCCTTCACTAGTATTTGAACCGCCGACCTTCACCATGCCCGAGCACCGCGCGAGACCGCGCGGCTGGCTAGGCGTTGTTGACCTGAACCACCGCGGCCGCCCAACACAAGCGAACGACGGCCAGGCGCCGCGCGCGCCGCACCGGCCTATTGCCCAGCCACACGTGGTCGACAATGCCCGTGCCCGGTGCACCTCCAGACGCAGCCCACGCTTTGCCAAAATCTTCCACTCGTCCTCGTTCGCACCCGAAAAATTGAAACAACGAAACCTGTACATCCCCAGGAAGGTGTTGAAAAACCCCAGAAAACCCACCCTGTCCGAACTCTGTCGGACGCCCCGTTCAAAAATGGCTGCGTCCGAAACATCTGTGGCCCTCCGATTTCTCCCCGATTTTAGCGCGTCGGCGAATTTTTTTTTACAGGACGTCGTTCTCCTCCATGATTTAATGGGGGTCGAAAGAAGTCATTTTACGTCCAGCTCCGCTCCTTCCACGAGATCTCGAGAAATTTGACGATTTTATTGCATTTAAGGGTGGAAGGAGGGGGAAATGCGAACTTTTGACAGTTTTTCGGTCCCCAATTGTTGAGCGTCCGCGTCGAATGGCGAAAACCGCGATGAAATCGGCCCGCCGGTTCTCCCGGAACATTCGTCTATGAGATCCGTCAGTGAGTGAGTGAGTGAGTGAGTGGTCGTTTGGGAGGGGAGGGTTCTGGTGATGATGATGATGGTCGGTTCCTGTTGTAAGTTTGAAATACTGCACCTTCCAGGAGTTTGCCCTCCCGTTCCAGTTCCTGCCCAAGAAGGCCCTCATTTTGACCACTGGCACCTGCAGTAGCACCTGGGGTCGATTTTGAAAATGTAACTGGGATCCCAGGACAAAAGTAGCAGGGGTCCGTTCCCATTATCAAGTTTGAAATACTGCACTTTTAGAAGTTTGCCCTCCCGTTCCAGTCCCTGCCCAAGAGGGCCCTGCATTGCCCACCGGCACCTGCAGCAGCACCTGGGGTCTTTTTGGCATGGAAGCTTGGTTCCTGTTTTTTTTTTTTTTGGAGGGGGGGGTCATCCTTGTGAAAAAGTTTGCATCTCTCACGATGGAAAAGTTCACATTTCGCACCGAAGTCCCGTTCCAGTTCCTGGCCCAGAAGGTCCTGTTTTGACCACGGGCACCTGCAGCAGCACCTGATGTCGATGTTGACAGTTTACCTTGGGATTTGGGGTCATTTATGGGGGGAGGGGGTCTATTCTTATTGAAAAATTCGTACCTCGCCCACCTAGACATTTACATATGATATACGCTGATACGAGTGATATACGCTGTGCTGGCTGCCTACCCACAGCACAGCTTCCCTAGGCAGGAAAATGTAAAGTTAGTACTCACTAACACCAATGCGAGTCAGAAGCACTTTGAAATAAAACGAGAACATAATTTATATGCCGTTTTCGGCGATGCGAAACACGTAGATCGACCAGGGGTCAAAATGACCCCTTCAGACAAAGAAGGTAACCGGGAAAGTCAGTCTTTCTAGTGTTAAAATACCTGCGGCCGTCACCGTCCCTACGGGCTTCTTCTTAGCAACTCAACTCCGGGCTTCATCCTGCCCTCCATGGTTTATTTTGTCACCATAGCCTATATTATTCAGCACTGTCTAGGGGTCACGTAGAAGGAAAAACCACGATTCGAGCTTCACATTTACCCGAGCTATGCCGCTTCCAATGTCTTACGGGAGCACCATGAGTGCGAGAGGGACAGAGCGACTGGGGACGCCGGCGGCCGCTGGAATGAGCCGCCCGGTGACATTCAGAGCGTTGTCTCCTAGTACCACACGCGGACTATAGGGCGGACGAACTCAGGGCGCGAAGGTCGTTCTCCCTTCACTTCCAACCTAGAACACAAATCGCGCGGCCAGAGAAGCTACCTCTTAAGGCCGCGCGGGTGGTGTTCTGTGCTGTGTGGCCCTTCCAAGCGAGAGCTAAGCCCGACTAAGCCTCTCAATTTTTGAGGTTGATGTTTTTGTGACTGACGCCGAGCCTGAAGATACTCTCTGCTGCATCAATGGCTACACAGCGTAGGCTGAACTCAGCGCAACACCATAGCCAGAGAGAGAGAGAGAGAGAGTGAGAGTTTATTGCCAAGTGACTGGTTAACAGTTGTAGATAAACATGTAAATAGAGAAATATAAATATACATATAAATACGATTTTAGACTCTTATTTCCTTGTCAGGGTCAGAGTCTTCCTTGTCGGCGTTTGTGGCGCCATTCCACAAATAGCCGCAACTCAGTTCCTAATAGTGAGTGTCCCATGCTGCTCTTGACGGGTCTAGGTTTACCATCTCAAGAAAATGCCACTTGAACACTCGCCATTGCTCCGACACATCCGACTCCGGAACAAGTGGTTGTATGCCTGACATCCTGGGCTAAACAACTCGCGCCAGGCGCACACAATCAACGGCAGCAGACGAAATCAGCCCGCGACCCACTGCTAGCTAACCTCTTAACGCACGTGGTCCGGCACTCGGTATTCGTCCTTTCGACTGACCTGCTGATCTTCGGACGTTGTTTCCACGATGTTCTTCAGACTTCTACCGGCTGCGCCTGGTCGTGTCGTGTCGGTTCGATGAGTGACTATGTAGAGTGTACGGGTGGACCCTTCCTTATTTTGCCGATTTGAGAAATCTAAAGTGTTCCACCCTAGAAAATATCCATTTTGGTGTCCATTTTCGGAAAAAGTTTGTCCGGTCTCGATATGACGTCATTAAATGCTGCCGCGGAGTGCCGAAATGCCCCTCTACAGGGCAAAAAATAAAGTTCATAAAAAAAATTTGGAAAAAATTTGCAACGTCAATTCGATGAAAGTAGCGCCCTAAAGGGCTAAAATTTCAAGTAAAACATCGTTCTGTGCAATAATGATTCTGAGATTTGAATATTGTGGCAAATATTATTCTTTGTTATAACGGTTCTGTGTTTTGACCGTTCTAAAATATGCAGGTTCCGCCAAATAAATATTCTGTTAAATAATTTTCGGAGTGGTGAGGATTCGGAGCAATAATTTTCTGGCACACAGGGATTCTGCCATATGATTTTCTGTGTAATGACCGTTCTGAGATATGAAGGTTCCGCCAAATAAATATTCTGTTACATAATTTTCTGAGTAGTGAGGATTCTGTGCAATAATTTTCTGGCATGCGAGGGTTCTGTCATATGATTTTCTGTGTAGTTCCCGTTCTGAGATATGAGGGTTCTGCCAAATAAATGTTCTAGGTAATGGATTTTCTGAGACATGAACGTTCTTTGCAGTAAACATTATTTGAAAGAAAGATTCTGAGTTATGATTTTCTGATACACGTCCGTTCTTTTATATGATTTTCTTTTAAAAAAACATTCTGTCGCGTGGTATTCTTCGTGATGACAATACCTTATAATAATTTTCTGTAAAATGACTGTTCTACGATATCAGTTTTGTAGTGGTCACCATTCTTTCTTATGAGCTTCTGAGTAGTGAACAGTTTTAGCGACTTTCCTTCTTTGTTGCGATGATTCTGTTAAACAACTGTTCTGTCTCATAATTTTCTGTGTGTTGAGGTCCCACGGGTTCCTCTACACCGTTGGGACGCAAAGCGCATTTTATTTTTGCTTTGGTATCTGCATGAGCACCACAAGGTAGGTGGTGGCTGCTCCTAGTACCTGTTGGAGGTGAATCATTACAAAATTGCATTAATTACATGGCTGAAGCAAGGTGGCATCCAGTACTTTGTGTACTTTGTCCAGCAGCATGTACGCACCGAGACTACAATAGGAAGTCTAAGCTCGAAGAGACCACTCGCACCGAACGATACCCGCTGATGCATCAATTGGACGGAGTACGCATGCATCTGCAAGGATTGTAAGTAATTGGTAAGGAATTTTCCCTCTTCAAATATAGACTGTTAGTGGTCATAAGCTTTAACGTTGGCTTTGAGTTCCGGTGATGTAAAAGAATAATGACATTTCAATCGTGGGTCAAATGGTCACGTGGAAAAACTGCAAAACTGTTCGATCGCGTATATGGCCACGCGCCCTGTTATGTCATCCGTATGCGCGTGGAGTTTCATACTTACCTGCCGGAAGGACGAACATTCAGCTGGGTAACCGTTCATTACAACACTCAGAAGCGATCCTGTTTTCCGTGCCTGAGAACCGAGACAAAAATTTGTCGAAATCTCAGGCAGACCATACCCGTACAAAAAATTATAGATCCAGTTGGTCTTGGTGCGGGATCCGGCGCAGCCCCCTGCGAGACGGTGTGGAGGCGGTTTTGATCCGGAGCTTCGACTACGTCAATACTGATATTAGCTCGCGAGGAGATCAAATAGAGATCGTTTGGAGACAATTCGTTGGTCTCCCGAACGTCTCGATTATTTCGTCAGGCATCCGACCGCCGACTGAAGGAGGAGCGCAAGTTCGAGTTCGGTCTGAGACCTATTTAGGTGTCGTACACAAACCACGTGGTAGGGGGATGAAGATATACGGCCAAACACCACGTCTTCGCAGTTAGGTAAGGAAAGGTAAGGCTGACCACGAGGTGGGAAGGTAGGGGTGTAAGAACGGAAATGCTGTGACGGAGTGGTCGGTCAGAGCAGAATGGGTCCGCAGTCCACCTCCTTCATAGCACGCTGTTGGCCAAGCGTGTATCGAGTCAGACTCTGAAGACCAGGGTCTGTGGATCCACTCCCGTCGGACCTCCGTTGGGCACCTCGGATTAACGATTTTTTTTCCCGGTACCTCCGTTCGGTCTCCGTTCGGTCTCCGTTCGGTCTCCGTTCGGTCTCCGTTCGGTCTCCGTTCGGTCTCCGTTCGGTCTCCGTTCGGTCTCCGTTCGGTCTCCGTTCGGTCTCCGTTCGGTCTCCGTTCGGTCTCCGTTCGGTCTCCGTTCGGTCTCCGTTCGGTCTCCGTTCGGTCTCCGTTCGGTCTCCGTTCGGTCTCCGTTCGGTCTCCGTTCGGTCTCCGTTCGGTCTCCGTTCGGTCTCCGTTCGGTCTCCGTTCGGTCTCCGTTCGGTCTCCGTTCGGTCTCCGTTCGGTCTCCGTTCGGTCTCCGTTCGGTCTCCGTTCGGTCTCCGTTCGGTCTCCGTTCGGTCTCCGTTCGGTCTCCGTTCGGTCCCGTTCGGTCTCCGTTCGGTCTCCGTTCGGTCTCCGTTCGGTCTCCGTTCGGTCTCCGTTCGGTCTCCGTTCGGTCTCCGTTCGGTCTCCGTTCGGTCTCCGTTCGGTCTCCGTTCGGTCTCCGTTCGGTCTCCGTTCGGTCTCCGTTCGGTCTCCGTTCGGTCTCCGTTCGGTCTCCGTTCGGTCTCCGTTCGGTCTCCGTCCGGTCTCCGTCCGGTCTCCGTCCGGTCTCCGTCCGGTCTCCGTCCGGTCTCCGTGCGGTCTCCGTGCGGTCTCCGTCTCCGTCGGTCTCCGTCCGGTCTCCGTGCGGTCTCCGTTCGGTCTCCGTTCGGTCTCCGTTCGGTCTCCGTTCGGTCTCCGTTCGGTCTCCGTTCGGTCCGTTCGGTCCGTTCGGTCTCCGTTCGGTCTCCGTTCGGTCTCCGTTCGGTCTCCGTTCGGTCTCCGTTCGGTCTCCGTTCGGTCTCCGTTCGGTCTCCGTTCGGTCTCCGTTCGGTCTCCGTTTGCTCTCGTAGGCATCTCCACTCCGTCTCATATGAGAAATAATCGAGACGTTCGGGAGACCAACGAATTGTCTTCAAACGATCTCTCACGAGCAAATATCAGTATTGACGTCGAAGTTTGCTCTCGTAGGCATCTCCACTCCGTCTCATATGAGAAATAATCGAGACGTTCGGGAGACCAACGAATTGTCTTCAAACGATCTCTCACGAGCAAATATCAGTATTGACGTCGAAGCTCTGGATCAAAACCGCCTCCCCTCCACACCGTCTCGCGGGGGGCTGCGCCAGATCCCGCACTAGGCCTGTGCGATTATTAAAATTGATCGTAATTGGTCGATGCCGCCAACAATCGAGAAAGGACTCAATTCAATTATCAGGAATCGAAAATCGAAAATTAGATCAATTATTTGAAAAAGTCGATTAATTGATTTCAGTCCATTAATCGAAAGCGGTCGATTAATCGGGTTTAGTCAATTAATTGTTTGCTCTATTACTTGTCCGGATTCAATTTATTTAAATTCCTGTTATTTTAAATGCCTAAACGTCGACTCGGGAATGTTTAGGTGAAGTACAAACAATTGATTTGATCAAAAGTTCTAATAGAAGTCAAAGCTGCAAGACTAAAATTATGTTTAATAATTGTGTCACTGAAACAACAAGTTACAGAAGAAAATAAATGCAACTTAAAGTCAAAAGATTCGAAACAAATATCACATAACTAAAACCTAGCACTTGTTTATGAACTGCTAGTTCGTTAAGACAAGAAAAAAAAACAATTCTCGCATTGTCGTCGGATAGTCAGCTTCTTGTGTCTGTGACGACATTACCCCCGTCACTAGAGATGAGCTCGAAAGAAGTACTGGTAGCCGCACAACTAGCCATTTTCTGTAGAAGCGGGTAGCTGTCCATGGCGTGTGCCTCGGCGTGTGCCTACGCCCTTCCCCATGTCACCTTAGGTATCTGGGATATAATAAATAATCCCCCGAAAGCAAAGACACGCGCAGGTTACAAAAGGAAAGAAATCGATGAATTGATAATCGACTCACAATCGGACTAGAATTGAGAATCGGGTAATAATTGATAATCGAGTTGTACCTGATTCATTGGTAAATAATTGATGACGCTTTTGATTTCTGATCATCGAATTGACCTCGTGGCATTTATTGACAATTAATAAAAGATTGACGATTGTTGTCAATTAATCGATTAATCGCACAGGTCTATCCCGCACTAAGACCGACTCGATCTATTATGTTTTGTACGGGATAGCTATCTCTCGCAAAGCGTATGATTGTATTATGAACTATATACTTTGTGTAGCTAGTGAAGAATTTCACGGATTCGTATTTTAATGCGTTGGCTTGTGAGTTTTTACGGCGCTGTGAGAAGTATAAAGTACCCATTATCGCCATTAAGTTTTTTTCGCCATCTTGGGAGACCTACCATAATTTGGACGCCATCTTGAATACCCATCATTGTCACCCTGTCCACCTGATCTTCGATGAACGCATCCTAACCTTATAGAATAGAGGGTAGATGGTTACGAACCCTCGCCTTCCCCTCTGGTCGAACCCTTATTATTTAAGTTTTAACTATCAAGATGTCGAGTCTATAAAACGTTATCATTGAGGTTCGCAAAGCTTGGACTTCAGAGTTTACCAGTCTGTGCATATAATATAATTTATGTTTTTTGTATCGAGATATTTTAAGGGTCTAACCAACCTAAGTTGGGCCGCCGTGGATCAGATACTGGCACCACCGCAGCCGCCGCCGTGACCGCTGCTGCAGCACCAGGTAAGTACAGTTATCGACAAATGTGATGAGAAATTTCGCTAGCCATTTCCTACTAAGCCCAGGAGGCAAGCTAAATGCAGTCGTTGTGTTTTTTTTTTCTATGAACGTGGAACACGTTTCTTCCAGCGGAGGCCTCTTCAAAATACCACGTAACTAATTTTATTTTTGAGATGAATTTTTTTCTTTTAATTTTTTTTGTGTCAATATTTTATTCGTTTCGTATTTTGCTTTTGTGAAGAACCTTTTGTAAACCAACATGCAAACATATAAAATGTGCGAAAATTAATTGAAATAAGCTTGTCGCGTATTTTGGAATAAAAATCGCCGACATCTCAAAAACCGTTAAGGTTACAGCGTTTTCCGTAAAATTCAGGCCCCCTGAGTCCTACTTTACCCAAATTGACCTTTGAAAATATATTGAAAAAACAATTCTGCAACATTAATTCTTACTGCCGCAAGGGGCAGGTAGGCCCCCAAGCGGGGCTCAGTCGGACCCTCTAAATATTGTCCGATTTCAAATTTTCTGATTTTTTAGCCCGTCCCGACACGTTTCATAAGAAACGGCAAGAGCCGGGCTTATACACTGAAAAATAAAACGGTTTAGCAAATACAGCTATGATATTTTGGGTGGAGTACTTTAACTGCCTGACCTAAGTGTTTCAAGAGGGGCTCTTAAATTTTTGGGAATCCCACCTTTACAATAGTGCCTCTGCAGACAAAAAGGTAGGAAATCTATTTCGCTGGTACATCTTAACACGTTAACACCTTTGCTGTACTGAACAAACAAGACAGCTATTCACTCGATGGGTGCGCGTCCTAATTAACGTAGGAAGCCCGTTTAGCTACCGCGCCGAGACGTTCAGTTGTACGACCGATATGGAATTGTGTGGGCTTAGCAGCTACCTCCTCTAGCTCGTGCAGCTGACCCTTTTAAGCGTCGCGCCTAAACGACTAGCTGTGCCGCCAATGACGTTGCCACCCTTTACCGGCAGTCACCGCGTCTTTCACGTTCATACAAAAAAAATAATGTAACGACTGCATTTAGCTTGTCTCCTGGGCGCAGTAGGAAATATCTAATGGAGTTTTTCGTCAAATTTGTTAAGAACTGCACATACCAGGTGCTGCAGCAGCGGTCGCGGCGGCGGTAGCAATATCTGCTCCACGGCAGCCCAACTTAAGCTAGGTTAGAGCTTAAAAAGATCTCGACAACAACAAATAAAAACTACCCTCCCCAAGGTAAGGTGACGTTCGTCGAAGATAGTGGACAAGTGGCAATTGGTACCCAAGATAATGGCCAACTTCGGTTGGGTTAAGGTCTGACAAGATGGCGGTCAAGACAAAATGGCGGAGGGTGACAATGGTTTCTCAATAATATTGCTGTATCCGAAACGGGCTCTGGCAAACATGTTTCAAAGTAATGCTTCTAAGCGATTGAGCAATGTTTGTGTAGCATTGTCGGGCGGATTAACTTATCTAGACAATTACACTAAAAAAATATGATTCTTTGCAACCTCATGACAAATCAAATGTGGTTAGAAGCTTTCAAGGCTGCTTGTATTTACTGCGTGTGGACGGACTGGTAAAACTAAGGTGTAGTACCGTAGTATTACGCTCAAATGAGGCACAAGATATAGAATTAGTTTTAGTTTTACCGGTGCGGACCTGGTTAATAGCGTCCGAGCACGGCTGCGCTAACAGGAACAGTCTTAGCAGCAGGCTCAGCACGATCACACCTTCGAAGGTGACGGCCATCCACGCAGTGTCGTGGGACGGACGCTGCGGATCAGTGAACAGAGGGGAGGCAAGTAGGTAGTAGCCGGTGATGACGAGGTGTCCGAGTAGACCCAGCACCCGTAACGGCAGCGTCGGCCCGTACCGCTGCCCCACCATCTCGCAGCAGTGGCACAGTGCACCGTGTGCCTGCACCAGGCGCCGCACCCACACCATATCCTGCACACAGCCAATGAACCGCATCCAAAGTGAGATGAAGCTTTGCTTGCCCAAATTTAGGAATAAGATCTTACAGTAGCAAAATTGAGAAGCGGCTTTAAGAGGGGGTGGGGGATCCCAGGTTTTGCCTATGTACAGGCGGTAAAAGCTTGGCGGGTGCCCACAGCCCCCTCCTCCTCTCTTAAATCCGCCACCGAGATTTTCACCACGAAACTTAAGTGCAAACTCATGACAGGTTGTAGATTTTCCTCAGCATGTTTTGGTACGAGTGGTCCAAACATCATCATGATAGTTAATTCAACACCAACACCTGAAGGAACGCTTTCTAACAGCATTTCTTTCAGCGCTGTTGCTTGTAGCATCGCTAGTAACTAAAACCTTACAAAACAAATCAAGGAATAATTGCAGGGCTTCCAGTGACTCACTATTCTCACTATTACTCACTATTTTCAATGTTGCTTCACTATTCTCACTATTTTCACAAAAATTAGCACATTCTGCGTTCATGGAGGCCTCATGCGCTATCACATTGTCAAATATGACTCCCTGTAAATGGTTTGACTGATAGTATGTACAAAACGTGCTGTGACAGAATCTTAGTATTAATTGTTTGAGGCTTCTTTTTTTCTAAGTCAAAGAGTCCATTATGACATAAGCGTTGTTGTTTTCCACACATAATTTGTTTGGTTTAGGAAACCATGGAGTATAAGTGGCTATGGAGGAGCAACGAGCCCGCCTCCCAGAGCTACATGCCGTAATATGCGGCCCATTTTCTCTTAAACGGCTGAAAATTCCGTAAAAATTGAAATGCCGTTCGGAAGAGGAAGGTTGAATGTAAGGCCGCGAAAAGTTGCACTTCGGTCAGTGCCGTCCTTCTTCGAATCCCGCGCGCTTTTCGCTCCGCCGCGTAGATTCGGCCGGCCTCGGGTCCGTTTCAGAACGACCCGTTGCGAAAATCGTCAAAACGGCCGAATAAGCGTTTTCATACCGAAATATCGTGTCAGAGTGGTTCATAAAATTTTTTTAACAAACATTTGGCACCCTTCTTTAACACAAAATATCAAAATAACAAATTCAGAAATACGGGGAGTTAACATAACCTAGCAAACGTCGCCGTATTTCAGATTTTATTAAGTTTAGATCTCCACGCGGGATTCGCAGAACGACGGCACTGACCGAAGTGAAACTTTTCGCGGCCATACATTCAACATTTCTCTTTCGAACGGCATCATAATTTTTTACGGAATTTTCAGCCGTTTAAGGATAGTTCACACAGTTACTCGGAACAAAAGTTTTCGCCGGTAGTCGATTTTATGGCTTTAGAACCGAGGCACTCAGAGGCTCCGGGATCATTCCATGCGATTCAGCGACAATCAAAACATGGATATGCAGCTTGCCATGTCCAAAAAATATCTCATTATGCCCGAAAACCGCTAAAAACCGCGTGTGTTTTACCACGGGATGTACTTTTGAATTTTTTAGCCAACTTCTGAATGCCACCGCGAACTGTCCAGAAAGTGCGAAAAGTGAAAGATTTTTACTGTTGAGGAGTGTTGACAGTTTGTCCCCTTCACCTAGAATGCTAACGCTGCTCTGTAATTGAACTTTTATTTTATTTTCGTTTGTTAAATCACTAATTCAAACAGATTTGTGAGCACCTTAAACTTCGCAACACCGCCTGAAAGGTGGTTATTATTTCGTTGCACTTGCTGTTCCATCGCTGCGCGCTCCGTCCATATTTCAACTCAGACTGGAAAATCAAATCAACCGAGCATTTTTACAAATAAATATACATTCTTATATCTTCATTGCACTAAGAAACGTCATTCCTGCTGCAAGATGTTCACGGGAATATTGGTTATTCCGTGGATGGAAACGGATTGGCGGCCGTCCTAACCTCTCCCCGCTCCAGCGCAGCTCAGCAGACAGCCCACCCGAGATTCAAACAGCAGCAGCCCCGCCGCCACTGTGCGTGCGGGGCGAGTGGGGCGGGGCGGGGGGGTCCCTGCCCGGTGCAGCGTTGCCGTACTGACCCGAGGTGCCCCCGGCGGACACGCCGTTTCAGTGCATTTTGCCATGTTCTCGGCCATTTAGCTCTAAAACGAAACTCACAATTTCCTCCAAACTCTGCCCACCTTTTCTTTACACATCTAGTATGCCGTCCTCAGTTTTTGGTTGAAGTCTTATGGATCCTTCTGTCAGTTTAGGGAGTCCAAAGTCCGAGCGGTAACCGTCACCCCGCTTACCCCATGCGTAAGACGGGCTAAATTCGGCCGCTTTAGACCATCGTCGCGTGGCTCTCGAACTCACAATGTCTCTGAAAATTTGGAAAATGGCGTATCGAGTGCAACTCTCCACCGTGGATTACCCCGGATTACTTATGGATTACCCTGGATTACCGCGGATTACTCCGGATTACCCGGAGCTGTCCGGAGGATTACCGAAGTCGTTTCGGGGTACTTCAGCAAGTTTGATTGTGAAGCACGGATCCCGAGCAGCCGTGGGAGTGCAAAGGGGCCGGAAGCTCGATGCATGAAGTGGTTGATGGTCTCGAACCGTACGGCTATTGCGCGGGCGTCGTCGGCAAACTGGGCCTACAGAGAGGGGCACAGTGCGTAATTTAATTACAGCGAGAATTCAAACTTGATTGTTTTCTTCACATTTATTTTAGTATTTACACAAGTCCTCGATTTACAAAAAAAGGGTCGAGTTCATCCCTCCGCATTGCCTCACTGTACTGAAGCCTCAGTCCCAATAACCAGTAGGCTGGCAACACAGTAGGGATCGCATGAAGTGATGCTTGCCGCCTGTGTATCCCTGCTGGAAATGTTCCCATGGTTTCAGGTACTGTTCCCATGGGATCAGGCTGTGTTCCCATGGGTGTAGGAGCTGATCCCATGGTTACACCTACGGCTGCCATTGGGCACACCTCTGCTCCCACTAACAGCTGTGCCCCCATTGGGTACACCCATGGGCAGCTGCATAAATACATCTACTATTACATCAAGGAGTATCAGTGTGATAAAGGTACCTATGTTCTGTTTTATCACTGTGCCCTTCAAGACAATATATTTCTGATGCTAATTAGAGAATGCATTTCAGGTTAGACCACTCAGACCCTTGACTCCACATAGAGAAATGGAGGAGATTGTTACACCAGCAAAGCACGTATCACCAGGAATTTATAGAGTTCACCAGCTGTCAAAGACACCTCACACTCCTTGCGGTCAATGTAACTTTTCAGGCCATGGCATAGATAGTACAATGAATAAAAAAAATCTGGTTTTAAACAACTTTTTACTTTCTTCACAATCATCATGTACTTGAAAATAACACAGGTATACAATTTCAAAAATCAGGAACTCAGGTCACAGAAAAATAGACTTTTTCACTGACCAACAAATTTGGTACTGAAATCAAGGTCAGTCAATTGCAAGCACAAGGATAGTAACAATAAAATACAAGGTAACGTTCAAAATTAAACAATAATATAAACTAATAGCAAAGTGAATTATCAACATAGCAAAAAGATCCAGCACAGGGCAAAATGAATGAAACAAACCTTAGCACAGGACAAGATGAATAAAACATACCGTAGGAATACGTGAGGATGAAAAGGTTTGCATGAAAACTACAATACAATGTTTGCTCCATGTACTGTCCAGAGTATGTAACTATAAAGCTGAAGGAGAACATAACAGAATTCATCCTGAGATTGTCAATGAGTGAAGCAGGCTACCTAGTCTATTTCATAAGTATTCGGCATGGGCACAAAATACTTCTGTTGAAGAACAGACATGGACACCACGGGAACTCTGATATCTTCAGCTCTAATGAAGTAGGGGAGGTCATGCCCCGCTCGCAACACTTTAAGGATATGCCGAGCATGTTGGAAGGATCTTGCCTGAACACTGTGCTCTAACACAAACAGTCCACAAATTACAGTGTTATCACTTTCGAAAGTGACAATATCAGTGATGCTGCAGAAGGTGTTTTGATGGGTGAACACTATACTATTGTCTGACCTCGAGTCTTCTTTGGTATTTTTACTTGCACTATATGAAACACTGTTCCACAGAAGTTTTTTGTGGATTCTCAACAAACCCGTTCTGAAGCCTTCCCTTTGAAGAATCTGGAGTTCCTCTGCAGTGGGTCTTCTCTCAATGTTGTAATTCGACACATACATATGCTCTTTGACTTGAGTATACCTTGAACTAAGTTTTCTTCCCAGAATCTTATTGATCTGGTCACGAATGTCTTCTGATAACTCATTGTTCAACATAGCCATTCTCACAGCCATGACAAGCATATGACGATTTATTATATGTAAAGCAGCACCACTGGGAGACTTGACAGAATCGATAACCTTCTTGTTCCATGACTCGTAAGACATAGTTGTGTAGCACCAGAGGGGCCCCCAGGCCTCCAAACACCTGACGGCATGGAGAGAAGCATGCATATTCAACCTGGTTTTCTCTACACCAAAATTTTCTTCAAATTCAGTAAGGAATTGAATGATGTTCTGCTTTGCTAACTCAATATCTGCCTTGAGCACCACATCCTTCGATAGTAGAAAAATACTCATGGATAACAATTCAAAGAGGCGAATATACTTTTGCGCTACAAGCCCTTGAAGACAAGGAACTGAATAGTACACAATCCAGTTCCTCCACTCCGTCCCTTTAAGCTGGCATCTGTTTTCAGCTTGCACGTGCCAGGTTTACGGGAGATCTTGCTGGGCGTATTCACATTTAACAACCTCGCATCAATCAACTCCATGAAAGCCTCTTGTCCTAATTCATTCAGTTTGGGCACCTCCTTGATCACAAGTTCTGTCAGAACAGCAGCAGTGCACTCATAGAAATTGTGCAAGTCATCAAATGCTTGTCCTTGGGAGAGATCGAAACCCTTCAAGCCCAACAAGGGTGTTAATCCTTTATGACCAAAGACAGGGCTTCTCTCCCTCTCAGCAGCCAACATATTTCTTTTCATATCTTCATGAGTTCTGTACTCATAAGGTGGAACCTCTGGGTGTTCTTTGATGGGGTATCTCATGGTGTTATCAATTCTCACACCCTTGATTTTGCAAAACGTACAACCATATTCACTATTATGGCTCACCATGTTCAAACACTGGTACCTTGCTTTGCCATCCACAGACAGACATGTTGAGAAAAAACGACTAGTAACTTGCTGGCCATTGATTTCCCAAACTACTCCAGTGGTGCTGAGCTTGTTGAGGTTTTTCACAACTGGCAAAAGAAATGCAGTCATGTCAGGGTCCCCCTTACCAACATAAACTCCAGCAAGAAATATGAAGTTTTTCCTCAGATTGGGTGCTGTGTTATTTAGCCGTAAGTAAAATGGCTGAATTGTTCTTTTCGCTCCCTTACTGCTTTTGCAACCATCCGTACTCATCACATAAGTGTGATCATGAGGCCCCAGATTTATCTTCTTAAAATTCTCACCATCAAAGATATCTGCAAAACAATCTTCTGGAGGTCTCTGCCTTGTTGCTCTGTAGTTAAAAGCTTCTTGAACTCCAGGGTTGGAGAGAAAATGTCTCAGTTGTTTCTCAAGACCAAGTATGTAGAAATGCCTAGCTTTTCTAACAGTCACATTTTTACCACAGGAGCACCTTTTCACTCCCGGCAAAGATTTCTTCTTTCCCAACAGATACCCGCAGTCACAGTACACATGCTCAGACATAACTGAATCACTTCGCCCTAGAACACTCCAGAGCTCGCTCTTTGATGTTGGGAACAGCCTTTGTCCAGCCAAGGTGTTCTTGATTTTCAAAGAGTCTATAAGAGATTCATAAGTCTAGCCGTGTTTAAGTGACAGGGCCAATTCAAGAAGAATAATCTCCTTGACAGTTCTCGGTTGAAATCTGACCACAGTGGACAGCACGGCATTATCTAGACTGAAGATGACTGCGTTTCCTTCTACATCCTCATCACTGTCTTCATCTTCAAATCCACCGGCTTCCACCAGAAGATTGTCATCAATGTCCTCTTCTCTAAAAGGAAAGTCTGTACTATCTTCCTCTGTGCTATTCTCATGATCACTTTCACTCCAGTTGCTCCAATCACTGTCTCCCTCATCTGCATCCTACCCACAAAACAATACAGAACCGAATTACCAAAGGGACTATGAAGACATATTGTAACAAGATGAAACATAAAACAGATCTTACTTCAGAATCACTTGAGAAATGTGAAGATGATGACAAATTGGCAACATTAGCTTCATCAGCATTTCCCACAAGGCTACCACCCTACAAGTCAGAGCAACAATAAATATTAGAAGATATACAGGAAAGATTTAAACCCAACGCTAAAACCCACAGAAGGTGAAAAGCATACCTGCTGCGATGTGTCTGACTCATCATCGGCACATACTGGAACTTCAATTGGAGCTTCATCCAAGTCATCACGAACGTCACCGGCTACCCTTACTTGTCTTCACTGAGACTTAATAGAATACCGAGATTTGAGATAATATAAAATCACTTGACATGGAAATCACTTAAAAGTTGAGCAAATGCAAAAAATGAAGAAAAAACACAAACACTAACCTGCAAAAATTGTTGCACATCTTCCCTATTTCGTTTTCTTCCTTCTCCTCTTCTCCATAGAGTGGCTTTCGATCTCTCTGCCATGATGCACAATTAAAACCTTCCACCGAACTAAACTACACAGGAATTCTAGGTGACTGAATTGCCTTGAGCGTTCTAAACGAGTCCAATCCAAACAACGATCTTAGAGGTATGTCAAATGTCCACATAGAGTCGCAACATGGCGAGAGTGCGACGAGCGAACCAGGGTGTAAATCACGATTGGTTCCGGTCCGGCTGTCGCAAGGCCGCAGCGCGCGATTTTTAAAAGTTTAATTCTACTATACCCTCGGAATGCAAAAATTGACAGAAAACTTTGTGAGAGACACGGGAAAGTCGTCGCATGTCGACGTGACGGAGATCACAGATAAATAATCCATTTCAAAACGCTAAAATTGAGGGGTGGGGGCCTTCAATAAGTTTGGAGTGGTGCCACCGTGCCACTCTATCGTGCCTTCGCAGGGGAGGGGCGTAACAGGAATGGGATTTTGGAGTAATATTGGAGCCCGAAGGGTATGCAATATCAACTCAGATGCACCTAACGTGGTAGTAATGAAATACCTATGATGTTATTATTTAAAAGAGTTGAGCGTACCTTGCACTGCTCCGCCGGTCCGCTGTCCACTTCAGGAGGGGATCCAAATATCAAAAATGATAACTCAGAACAGCAGTTTTTCTTTACACCGAATTTCACTCCTTACAGAATTTTACTTGATAACAAACTTCAGCTCACAGTTTATCTGACCTTCACAATTAAAATTGAGCCACGGTATCCAAAAGCGAGAAGGAAAAAGCACTACAGAATAGTGCCAAAGGGGTCATCCATAAAGTATCTCCGTTCATTTTCACCCAAAGCAAACGCCCCCTCACCCTTCCGCTTCTGTCCTATTTTAAAGACCGCCCCCCCCCACACACACACAAACCCGAACGTCCGTTTATTTAAACAACAAAAAGAAGGAACAGAACAACAACTAAGCGAAAAAATTAGAAACAATCACAATAATATTCCAAACTAGAAATAAAAGAAAAAAATTACGGGAACTTGAGATACTTAGAGACGGCTTTCGCCGTTCGCCATTCATCTTGCGGTCTTTCTTTGCAATTAATTAAAAACCTTAAAAGCAGGAGGTCCAAACTGCAAGGCGCCCCCCCCCCTCCCATTTCGACTCGGATGTACTTTACGGATGACCCCTGAAAGAGATGCTAAGAATTTTATATTTTATCTAAAGGGAAAAAAGTGTACAGTCACGAGATTGATTCACAAATCCAATGACCAAAAAGTAAGGTTTGGTTGGGTTCAGGTCCATTTAAAAAAAAAATACCACCGAAATGATCCAAATAGGACTGCACTGACGGAGAACGAACAATACGTTGCGCTTAAGACCATTATTCCCGTATTTGTTTAGAAAAAATAAAAACCAAGCAGACCACCCCAATGATTGGTATCAGGTATGTCTGCTGCTCGCAGGGACACATGATTCATGATTCAGTCATGATTCAGAAAAAATCCTTTTTTTTTTTTACCAATATCACATCGCATACACGCTCACTTGAAGATTTTGAATACTACTTCTGTTTACACCAAGTTGTATTGCTTTAAATTCATCAAGTGATGTTACTGCTGCTTCATGTTCATATGATAAAAGACAAACCAATGAATGAGTTTTTTTTTTTCCATTTTAGGATTCTAACTTATTGATAACTGGTCGTTCGTGCTTCAACTCATTTTCCACAGTGTGTTTATATGTTGTGATTCGTGAACTAGTCAATTCTAGAGCCTTTTCAAATCCTAGACAAAATTGCTTCTCTGTTGAAATCTTTGACAGCCTCTTTAAGAGTTTTTAGTAATGCTTATCTGGCTTTTTTTTTTTAGATGCCATTGCCACATTGAATGTTTGAACAGTTTGTACTGAATCATCATTTAACTCGTTTCTTAGGTGTTTATGAGTCAACCTGATCTACAAGCCGAGCCCACATGTATTGAGATTGTATTTCTGAGCAAGATTTTGGGGCTACTGAGGGAAAAGTTGAAGTGAAAAATTTAAAGAATTGTTGATTCTGAATCTTTTCTGCAATGCAGAATAATTTGACTTTGTCCAGTCGATTTTAATGCCCAGTAAACTAGTAATAAATTCAGTGTTTTGACAGATCTTCTTAAATGATTTTCCCTTCATCGCTCCTTACCAAGCTGTGCTGACTGCCACCACAATATTTAAAACAATTGCCACTGGGGAAATTTTCCTGGTTTCTCAAAACTGTTAATGTATATGAGAGTTCCTGATTTATATATGATTTCGACTTAACTAAATACAGTTATGGCTACACCAGGGCTGTTCAGCATAAAAGAGGATAGTACTGTCACAATGCACAAATGGTTGCAACTTTTGAGAGCAATAAGGTTGAAAACATGAATATCATAACACTAAACTCTCTGGCTAAATCTATTTTATAAGTTCCAACATTATGCCCAAGTAACAAAGGTTCAATAAAAGATACACATGAAGTAGATCCTTTCGACAACTAAAATCCAATACATATAACCAGACCACAGATTAGATGTCCTTCAGGTCATATAGCTCTATTAATTAGATAAATAGGTTTTCTGTTTAACACACAAAAAATTCTATTTCCATTACAAATGTCTTTAAGTTCAGTTCGAAGCAATTGGAATTTAACATCTTTGATAAGGGGTTGCTCTGACCACCATTCCAAAATGATTGTCAATGAAGGTGACAAAATATCAGGACTTGCACATCAAACCTAGCATGCAACAACTTAGACTAGTAAGTCCATGCAACAAAACCCATATCAGTCTTTGCACAAAGTAAACCTTTACACTTTACCCAAGATTTTTAGCCTCACATAACCGGAATCCCATTCGTACAAAAAGAGTTACAGCATCTTGTACCTTAGCTTGCTCACTTAATGAACTTACAATTGATGCTACATAAGGTACATACAAAATACAATTTGGGATTTTTTTTTATTTTTTTTTGTTAAGCCTGACACACAGGAATTTCAAACCCTTTTGTTGCTTGCTGTTGATACTTTCATGGTAACGTCTAGAGCCATCTTGCAAGCATTCCATCGAGCACAAAGCATTGATTACGACACTACTCAAGGTGCTGGGACTCGATTTGTTGCTGGTTCTACTTGGCCCCCTTCAAACCTTCTCTGGTTGGAAGTTCATGCATCATGAAAAACAACTTCACTCCAGGCTGTTCTTGTTCATCTTCCAGATTTCCCAAATGGAGTTGCGTTGTGCCATCTGTATACTCAAAGCTGCTAGTTGCAACAGTCTGGCGGAACTGCAACAGAGAATATAATATTTAGACAAAACATTTCAAATTAGACTGGTCTTTGCAAGGTGCTCCATTACAGCAGGCATTCACAATTAAACATCTGATAGGAGCTTGGCACATCACAGCAATTAAGCTTTCATGAAACCTCAGCAATGAGATGAAAAAAAAAAAAAAGAAAAGAAAATTCATGACAAACTGCACAAAATGCACAGAATTATAAAAATGAGTGATCCAGCAAGCCTCTTCTTCACAACAAACACACACAAACATCTTTTTTAAACACGTGACATCTGACTTGCAAAACTTTTGAAATGGAAGTAAAGATAAGATAAAAATGCATTGGTGCATTAGAAACCTTATTAGTTGTTTAACTTTATACAATTTAACTTTATATTCCAGGCATGAGTCTGTGCACACATTTAAAGAGCAAGGAAAGACAACAATAAAAGAGCAACAAAATTTCTGATGAAATAGCATGTGTTATACTAAATGTAAGATATAATAATTGACATACTCACTTATCCATTCCTTGTTTGCTGCAGCTACTTTCTTAGCCCACTCCATGCACTGATGCTGCAAGTTATTGTCTTGGTCATGATGCATGTTCTAGTCATGAGTGTGTCATTAGTCCACATCACGGATGTCACTTGCAACTTCCACTGTCAGACTTCCCCACTCAAGTATTGTCATACAATCTGAATTGTTGAAATTGTCAGTTCCAGCATTTTACAAATACTGCAACAGAGAATGTGAATGAGCCACCATAAGAATAAAAAATACTGCAGTAGCACTGTTGGCCCCTGCCTTCCATTCCAGCGTGTGTCTCAAGAGCAACAACCGTGAAGAAGGGAATAAGAGGACCGAAGACAGTATACAAGAAAAAATAAGCACATTATAAGAACACTTACCTCTTTTGATCCACATTGTACTGCAGTCATTTCTAAGAACCATTTGAAGGAATGTGTGCTGATTCTCATTCGGTCTGGAGATGTCACCCAGATCCCTTACATTAGGTCAGCTTTACTCGTGTAAAGAAAATGGGGGTCTCCCTTCAGAGCCTACCAATGCTTTGCATCATTGCAAGAACTATGTTCACACTGTGCTCATCAACCTGCTGTCGTACGGACTGACACCATTTAAAGAGTTGATGTTTTCCACAACCATGATCTGTAAATATAAAACAGAGATAAAAACAGTTTTCACGAATACCTATTATCTCTGGCCTCCTACAGGAAACAGTAGCACTAGAGAGGCTTACACTTGCCACCCCTAGAGAGTCCAAAGGCTTGGCTGCGAGCTGTTCTTTCATACGATTCCACAGATTGGTTGACGATGTCGTCCAACAGGGCTCTGACATTGTCTGCAGGTTTCATTGCCAGTTACTGCTGAATATATCAACGACACAAAAAAGCAAAGACTAATTTGCTGGTTCTCGTTACAACAGTGCTGCAAAAGAGAATGCAAGTGTTGCTTTAGTGAAACAAAACGCTTGAGGGGTTGGTCTTGGCACGGTACTCAAAACTAGAACGGATTCATGATAAACCACAGGCACTTACCAAACATAACGATCCAGGATCTTCTTTCCAAGTAGCTGACAACAGCAAGCACACCAAAAGTGCTTCCAATCCAATATGTACAATGTGCACCTGAGGACACCAACCAAACATGATTTATAAAAACTAGTCAGCACACTTGTAACGACATCGCAAGAGACAAAGAGAAGTAGAAAAACATATACAAAAATAACAGATCAAACAAGGCGAGATAAAAGTCAAAATAGAAGCAAATAAACTTCAAGCTCGCCCTGCAGCAGAAGAACAAGCGCATTAGTGAGGTTAGGCCGGAGTAAACAGCACAACAGGTGCAAGCAAATTACTGCGAGAAAACCGTGCCCACAGCAACCCACAATACAACTCGGCATGAAACGCAAATCAATAAATAAATATAGGTGACCAGACACGTGTACATAGTAAGAAATAAGATTCCATGTATAAAAAAATTATGATTGCAAATTTCGCAAAACGAAGCAAAATACGTACGTGACGATCGTTAATCGACGAGATTCGAACCCGGAACCATTTCGAGAGACGGATAATTTTCTTCGCGCAGTTCACGACAATGTAAAACCATGGTAGAACCCGTAGAACCTATGGTTCTTGGTGGAACGTAAAAGACTGTAGGAGCTAGGTACGAGCACTGCGATTGCGAGCGACGAATCCCTCATAGTCACGATCTTGGCGCGCGACCGGCTCATGACATTTCGGCCAGCCGCGCGAAAATACGAACCCCCTGCACGAACGCTCCGAAAATGTATGCAGTCACCTCAGACACCCACGGATGTCCACGGACCAAACTCTATCACGACTAACTGTGACAGAGAAACGTAGCTGCAAACAAGGACTAGAAAAATAGTGCTAGGCACGGACCCGCCGGAACCAAACTGACCCAGCTTTATTTAGAAGTGATAAACCAAGCAGTGCCGTCTGCCCCGAAAGTTGAAATCTGTGTCTGTCTTTGACTATCAGAATTCCAGGACTGGGTTTACGTAATCTATTTTAGTATTTAGAAATTGTTCAATGTTCTAGACAAATTAGAACAACATTTGGACCGACTTGGACGACACTTGGACCAAGTAGGACGACGTCTGGACTAGGTCCGGACCAAGTAGGACAGGGTCGGGACGGGGTCGGGACCGCCTGGGACCAACCTGGACCGGCCTGAACGTAGTAAGGACCAGGTAGGACCAGCTGGGACGCAGTAAGGACGAGGTAGGACCTTCTAGGATCGTCCGGGACCAACATGGACTGGCCTGGACCTGGTAAGGACCAGGTGGGACCAGCAGGGACCGGCCGGGACGCAGTGTGGCAGGCGCGTAGCCACGGGGGGGGGGGGGGGGGTTTAGGGGTTAAACCCCCCCCCCCCCCCCCCATGAGCCCCCAAAAAGGTGAAAAAAATGGGAAAGTAAAGGGGAGGAAAGGGAAGGGAGGAAGAAAAGGAGGGAAAGGGGAGAGGAGAATGGAAAGAAAGTAGAGAAGAAAAAAAAGAGGAAAGGGAATACCCCACACGGTCGGTCGCGCTGTGCGGCGCGTGTTGGGGCTGTGCTCTGTGCCTGTGCCCTGTGCTAGCTGCTAGCCGAGCCGTGCCGTGTCCTGCCACCTCCAAGCGCTGCGGCTGCGCTGCGTGCAGCGGCAAGTGGTCGGCTCGGCACGGCGCGACGGCGCGGCTGGTGGCAGCAGCAGCGAACGGAACGGCCGGCCAGCGTTGAGTTGCGTCGTCTAGCCCTCCGCCGGTCGTAAACAATCATCTCGGGTTTGATTTGTTACATTGATATGTTACATAGTATTATATAGTATTAATAATGTATTGAAATGTGATTATTTGTGATCAAGTAAATTTTTAAAACAATGAATAGAACAAATATCACCCCCCCCCCCCCCCCCCCCCCCCGTTGAGGAATGCCAAGAACCCCCCCTGTTCTGAAACCCTAGCTACGCGCCTGCAGTGTGGACGAGGTGGGACTAGGCGGGATCTACGAGGACCGGCTCGGACGCAGTATGGACCAGAGGTAGGACCAGCAGGGACCGACCTGGACCGGGCTGGACGTCGTAAGGACCAGGTAGGACCAGCTGGGACCGGCTGGGACTCAGTATGGACGAGGGAGGACCGACAAGGACCGCCCGGGCCCGGGACTAACCTGAACCGGCCTGGACGCATTAAGGACCAGGTAGGCCCAGCAGGGACCAACCTGGACGTCGTAGGGACCAGGTAGGACCAGCTGGGACTCAGTATGGACGAGGGAGGACCGACAAGGACCGCCCGGGACCAACCTGGACCGGCCTGGACGTCTTAAGGACCAGGTAGGACCAGAAGGGACCAGCTGGGACGCAGTATGGACGAGGTAGGACCTGCGAGGACCGCCCGGGAACTACCTGGACAACCTGGACCGGCCTGGACGTAATAAGGACCAGGTAGGACCAGATGGGACCAGCTAGGACGCAGTATGGACGAGGTCCGCCTGGGACCAACCTGAACAGGCCTGGACGTATTCAGGACCAAGTCATGACCAGGAAAAAAAGAAGTAGGAATGGTCGTACTTTTTCGCGGACCCGATCTGGACTGATTTCGACAGTCGGGAATCTTCATGGACTGGATATGGACTAGCTCTGACCACAGCGAATTCACAATGATGAGCTGAGACCCATCATGGACGTTGAATAGGCGAACCAAAATGTGCGCTGTCCATCTGGACTGGCACTGGACTAGCGCCGAATTTTAGTAGTCATTATCAACGTCATATGGACTGGTTTTGGACGTCTTGGTTCGGACAGACCGTTAATGGACCATGGCTGGACGTCCAACTAGGTCCAGCCATTCCGTCAGGGCTGTGCTAAGTCACTGGCTAACACCACGGCATACTGAGTATCAACTTTTTTGAGACATGTTACATTGTTATTCAACGATTTTAATCCTTCCAAGTATGCTATGCTAGGATGACCCCAATGCCTGAAAGAGCCATAGGCAACCATTACATCTTCTACAGTAGCAAATTTGTCCAGAATCTGTAGAAAAGACCTAGAGCCAGACCTTTACCCCATGGTCTAGTGTGCATGGCCGCCCGTCAGGTTAGGCAACTTATCAGTCACCTCCGGGCGTTCACTTCTAAGCATCGGGTCATATACCCGGTGACAGGGTGTTCGTAGTTGAAGTTTGTGTTTCAGCGAAATTGGAATGATTCTGTAATGATGCCTGTTTCTTCTTTGTTTCTCAGAGTTCGCAAGGAAAAGCTGCGCTGTTGCACGGCAGCAGAGAAGCCGCTATTGACAGACGCGCATGAAGAAGTTCGGCTGCAGTTCGCGCACGACCACGTCAATGACCCCGTGGAGCTTTGGGGTGCGTCCCCAGTCTCCGATGAGAAATCCTACAGGAGCGACCAGAGGCGCTCGATGAAGGTATGGCGCCTTCGGGGGCAACGGTAAGCAACTCTCGAATGGTTACCACGACCACGCACTACGCTTCTGAAAGGAGTATGATAGCGTCTCGTTTTTCCGATTACACAATAGGGTCTTCCAGCGTTTCGTCTAGCGCTCTCAACACAACGGTCGGTGGCAACCGCGCTCACCTTTCGCTTTCCTCTACCCATTTGGCTATTCCTCAAGTCGTAAGAACATATTCACTTTTAGGCGTTCTGACTTCCGTTTTGGATAACTTCAGAATACCGAACTGCCCTGCCAACCCACGGGCCGAGGGGGGAGGAGCTGCTGTGCCCCGCGGACGCGGTAGCAGACGACAGGCAGCACCCCTGCCTGACAGTCGGGCGCGCATGCGCACGGGCCGGGCCGAGCCCAGGCGGCAGCCTGGAGCGTGGACCAAGCTGTCATTTCAGCCGCCGGCCGAGTTCCATCAAGAGCTCACCGGCACCTGACAACCAGGCACTCGCCTCACTCTTCCCGCACCGCAACAACGACGACCCAGCGATTCCCGGACCCGAGCTAGGACTTCAACGGACTCTACTGGTATTGTACTTGTGACGGAATAAACCTTGTGCTAAGCCAACTTCCTGTGTCTCAATCCAACTCCCACTGGTCCCATAACACGGGCATAACAGTGGCGACGAGAAACGAGAGACGAACTCACGCGACTGTGGAGAGTTTCACCACACAGCCCTGAGTCGGCAGGAAACTCAAACAGCCTGTGGCTAGTTCGTTGTTAGTTTATGTCCAAAGGACCATGGTGTAGGTGACCGGCAGGCTAACAATTTTACTTGAGTTTTTAACCACTGCAGTCGCGGGCGACTCGCATTTTACTGTCTGACGCCAAGCCGGTCACTTTGTTTTGGCATGCAAAAAGTGATGTGTATCGGGTCTAACGCGAGTGAAGCGACGAAGGGACAGGGACTGCGCACGTAAACAAACCGGTGGGCCAGCCGCCCCGTCCGGAGAGCATAAAGCCACGGACAAGACGCGGAGCGTAGGAAACCACGCGTCGACGAACAGGTTACGGAGCGGACACACCACGTTGACTGAGTCAGTAGAAACACGGCGTGGAGAGTTTGACCACACGCCGGTCTTCCGTTCAAGAGGGGCAACATGGCGGATAGGAGATTCCGGTTTGATCCATTCGAACCCGGAAGGGAGCGATGGGCAAATTACGAGGCGACACTACGGTTTTCACTAGATGCGCAGGAGTTCCAAACGGACGACAGGCGCAAGAACGCGTTCATACCGATTTGCTCGGCAGAGGTCTACGAAGCAATCGCGAGCGCCATTTATCCGGCACACGTAGGCCACCGGGAAGTGACTTTTAACAATATAATGAACGCCTTGAGAGACCGCTATTCGGCATCAGATCCGTCACCTGCAATGGCTGAGCAAGACTTCTTGCAACGTGTGCAGCAGCCAAACGAGCCGTTCGCGGTCTGGCTCAGCGACTTGCGCCGGCTGGCCGCGTTCTGCGCGTTCCAGAATACCCTGAACGGTAGGCTAAAGGCCCAGTTAATCAGGGGTACAAATGACCGCCAGGCCAAGGCAAAGCTGCTCCGCAAAGAGAACTATAACCTGGAGCAGGTTATTCAGACCCTTCAAGCCTACGAGCGTAGTGCAAAAGACTGTGCGTTGCCCGCTACGGTATACTAGACGGTTAATACGGCCGAAATCATGCCACCGCGCGACACCAACCCGAACAGCGTTAGGGACTGGGAGACCGACACCCATGATGGGAGCCAGGCAATCCCAGGCCGGGGAGGGCGGGGACAGGAGGTGAAGGGTGGCCGAAAGCGAAGGGTGTGATCGCTTGCTTGAATGGCCTCTTCCCTTCTACTTCCCGTGATGCCCTTGACTCAATGTATGTCAAAAACGCAACAACATTGCAGTGAGGTGGCGGGCAGTCGTTATGAGTTTGAAATTTGCGTCACTCAGTCGTTACACGGACCGATCTGATACCCAATTGGGTTTATCAACCCTTCCCACATTTAAATGTTACGTTGAATAAAAAATATCGACAGGTGCGCTTTCACTCTGTACTCAAGTACTACCTTGTGGTGCGACAGCACAACCACAAAAACACGTTTGACGTAGGAAAGGGTAGCAGGGAGAGCGGAAGGCGCGTAGGGCAGGATAGAAGGAAGAAATGGGGGGGGGGGGGTTCACACAACACAAATTTACCGAGGAAAAATGTTGCTTTGATAAAAGTGACGTAAAACCACAATTTTCAGAATTGCAATACAGCGGTTATTGCAAAAAAAAAAAGTGATACACTCCCTATAGTATGTAAATGGGGTCGTTATTGCAAAATTAGCCTGTATCGCAACATGTTTTACAATACAGTGTATTGAAAAAACTTTGTGATAACGGGCCCATTACGTCTTATGGAGATTGTATCGCTATTCTTTGCAATAACAGTTTGTATTGCAATCTGAAATACAGTGACAGTGCGGTTCCGTAGTGAGCCCCTGAAGGTAGGCAACCCAATCAACGTACGTGTACGGCGGTAACCCGGGTGTAGGCCTTCCAGGCGCTGAGCTCCCATTCTTTACAAAAATATGACCAAAAGTGATATGAAAGTGGACAAAAGTGAACGGAAAGTGACAGAAGTGACAAAAGTAAAGTTAAAGTGGTGTAAAGTGACGAAAGTAAGGCAAAAGTTTTCCAAAGTGACAAAAGTGAAGTTAAAGTTGTCTGAAGTGACGAAAGTGTAGTGAAAGTTGCCCAAAGTGACGAAAGTGAAGGAAGTGAAAGTGGAGGTGTACACGATTCTGGAGAGTGACCACCTCCTCGCAGTACCTCTCGAGGGGCGGCCTCCGGAATGGCCCCGTGGTTCAGGCCCGAAGGCGCGCCAATGGCACAGAGCACCCCCAGGCAGTGCCGTAGGCAACAGCAGCCCAGATCCGATAGCCGGGAAAGTTCTAGGGGGAGCACACCACACCAGCGGCCGTGTGTATTTCCCCGGACCGGATGGATGCCCCAGAAACGAGGCAGGGCCAGCTCGGGATCGAGCTCCGGGTCAAGCGCCACAGAGCGGAAACGCCCCAAAACACAGACCCCCCGTCAAGGCACCCCGGGGAGCAGCGCAATTGTTTGGCCGGAGGGCACCACCGCATGGGACAAGAGGGAATACAGAAAGCAAAAACTTGCGTATATTCAGCGGAGGGGCCCATATCCAACCTGGCCCCCTGGAATACAGGACCCCGACCTAGAGGAGATCAGCCAGTCCAGGGTGGATAACCTGTGAGGAAGCCCAGGCCTCGCCTCCGGAGAGCAGAAAGCCACGGAGGGGGAGGACAGCGGTAGTACGCCGTCGCGACGGCGACGCACCTGCAGTCCGGGCCGTGTGGAGGTCCGCACCTCCGAGGAAGGAGAAGAGGACGAAGAGGACCCCGCGGTGCGGCCGCAGGAGGACGCCGCGGCATTACCACCAAGGCTCCGGCCACAAAGGTCCACCTGGCTCCGGGACTATGTCCACCAGATGGACGCCGAAGAAGACTGGGCCCCCGACACCACCAACGAGTGGGGAGTGGAGGAGACTCCAAGCCCGGACTTGGAAACGGCGCCTGAAATTGAGATGGAGATCAACGCGGAGACCGAGGCGGCCCTGCTGGAAGGACAGGACGCGCCGAAGGGAACGCCAGACTGGAGACTGTACGGTTAGTCAGGGGGAGAGCCTTAGCCACCCCTAGGGTACGGCGGGGGAGAGAAAAACCACCCCGTCGTACCACCCAGGATAACCAGGCAGGAGGGAGCCATAAAAGGCCCAGGGGCAGAGCGTACGCCACCCCTGGCAAGCCACGGGGGAGAGTCATACCACCCCGGATGCCAACCCACGGGCCGAGGGGGGAGGAGCTGCTGTGCCCCGCGGACGCGGTAGCAGACGACAGGCAGCACCCCTGCCTGACAGTCGGGCGCGCATGCGCACGGGCCGGGCCGAGCCCAGGCGGGAGCCTGGAGCGTGGACTAAGCTGTCATTTCAGCCGCCGGCCGAGTTCCATCAAGAGCTCACCGGCACCTGACAACCAGGCACTCGCCTCACTCTTCCCGCACCGCAACAACGACGACCCAGCGATTCCCGGACCCGAGCTAGGACTTCAACGGACTCTACTGGTATTGTACTTGTGACGGAATAAACCTTGTGCTAAGCCAACTTCCTGTGTCTCAATCCAACTCCCACTGGTCCCATAACACGGGCATAACATGCCCAAAAACGCGTTTCCACTTTGACTAAACAGCTGCCTTAAATTGAATGCCATGGTGTTTCCGGGAAGTGAGTAGTGTAAAAGTTAGTGCTGTAACACTTTTCGCTGCCTTCTGTATTAATTGCAATCTCACAGACGGTTCAATTTTTCGCGGGAACGGAAATACTCTGGTGAGACTTTTGATCGTAGCGTTGTGACGCATTTTTCGCAGTCATTTGAATTACCCTACTGTTGTTCAGGCTAACGGAAGCGCGACGGACTTTAAGTATTTTCTTCTATTTTCTACTTTGACTTAAACATTTTTTGTTTCCACAGATACGAACCCGAATTCACCACGGAACGCACGGCGAGTGGGCGTGTGACGGCGATGATGTGGGGTGCTGTCTCAGCTGACCATGGCTCCCTAGCCTTCATCGAGTGTCCGCGCAGGATGACCTCGATTTCCTACAGGTGAGAATTCTTTTTGCATATCTGCTTCGTGCATTTTACATCTCACTGCATGCCACTTTCCCGTTCTTGTGAAATGTTTAAAAAAACACCTTTATTGATTATCGATCTGATTTCAGAGATCACTGCCTCTCACCATTGTTGGAGACAATGCAAGGCCACGTCGGCGATGCCCAATTCAGATTCACGCAGGACAACGCGCCGATCCATACGGCTAGGGCGGTGAACGAGTGGCTGCAGGAGCACCCCCAAATGCAGAAAATGAACTGGCCACCCATGTCACCAGATCTGCATTGGATTGAGAATGTTTGGGGTCTGGTGGCCCTGAACTGGTCCACCCGCCGCGAAGTCAACCGGGCGGACTTGATAGCCCATGCCCGGGATGACTGGGACTGGGTAACAGGAAGGGCACACATTCTTCAGCGGCTGGCGGATTCTATGCCAGACCGTCTGCGACAGGTCATTGACAAAAATGGCGGTGCAACACACTATTAATTTGAATTTCATTTGGGCTTTCTGATTAAATTTTAATTGGCAATGTTTGTAAATTTATTCTGCAGTTCATTTAGTTTTTTGTTTTCTGTGCCTCTCAGTGGCGTAATACATACATTTTATTTGTGATTTTACATTTAATGTAGAAACGGTTTACGAGGAGTATTTTTTTTGAAAATTCCAATTTTTGGACATCGTGTTTTTCGAGAGCGCGATTGTTTTTTTTGTTTGTTTGTTGTTTTTTCGGGGGGGGGGGCTTGACTGCGCTCGAGAGGTGGGTTACTTCTGTAGTAGACTATTCACGTCCTTTGTAGTCCTTCTGTAGTACCTGGTAGGACGAATTTGAATCCGTAATACCAACTGCACTTGTGGTGTTCACCAGTTCACCGACAACCAATCATCGACAGTGCTTTCATAGTGCGTTTCTGCTTAAAACTCTTCTTCAAAAGCTTTGGTTGTCTTTAGGAAAAAACCGAATTGTCTGTATATGTATAATATTTCTTCTATTAAGTTTTTGTTGTCTGAGCGATAGCGAAGCCCTTACCCCACTGGCCCAAAAATGTTTTGTCTGTCTGTCTGTCTGTCTGTGTGCGTGCGTGTCTGTCTGTCCGCGCGATTTCTCGAGAACGGTTCATCGTAGAGGGCTCAAATTTGGACCACAATCTCCTTGCATCATACCGGAGTCAACCTCACCTCGGGGGCATCCTACCTCAGGTGCTGCTGCAGGTGCCGGTTGACAAACCAGGGCCTTCTTGTGCAAGAACTAGAACAGGAGGGCTAACTTCTAAATCGTGCCGATTTTCAAACATTAACATGGCGACCGACCCCTTCTAAAATCACCCAAAGACCCAAGTCAAGATGGCGAAATCGACCCCAGGTGCTGCTGCAGGTGCTTGTGGTCTAAACAAGGCCTTCTTGGGCAGGAGCAGGAACAAATAGAAAAACTGCTAAACAAGCTGTATTTTGAGCTTATAGATCGGAACCGACCCCGCTTAAAATACACTCAGAACTTCAATTACAATGCCGAAAAGGACCCCAGGCCCAGGTGCTGCTGCAGGTGCCGGTTGGCAAAACAGGGCCTTCTTGAGCACAAACTGGAAGATGTGGGCAAACTTTTAGATCGAGCGGAATTTTAAACTTCAACATGGCCAAGTCACCCCAAGACTCCATTCAACATGCCGAAATTAACCCCAGGTGATGCTGCAGGTGCTAGGGGTCGAAACAGGCCCTTCTTGGGCAGGAACTGGAACGGGGGCCAAATTCTAAATCGTGCAGAATATCAAACTTAAACATGGCGAATGACCCCCTCTAAAATCACCCCAAGACTCCATTCAACATGCCGAAATCAACCCCAGGTGCTGCTGCAGGTGCTAGGGGTCGAAACAGGCCCTTCTTGGGCAGGAACTGGAACAAGGGGGCCAAATTCTAAATCGTGCAGAATATCAAACTTTAACATGGCGACCGACCCCCTCTTAAATCACCGTAAGACCCCATTCAAAATGCCAAATTTGACCTTTAGGTACTGCTGCAGGTGCTGGGGGCCAAAACAGGGCATTCTTGAGCAGGAGCAGGAACAAAAGGAAAAACTGCTAGAAAAATCAGTATTTTGAACTTAAAGATGGGAACCGATAACGCTTAAAATACACTCAGGACCTCAATCACAATCCTGAAGAAAACCCCAGGTGCTGCTGATGGTGCCAGTTGTCAAAGCAGGGCCTCCTTGGACCGGAACCGGTTAGGCTAGGGTAGGTTAGGTTTGAGCAGCATTGAGTACGGTAGAGAGGTCCACAATGAGTAGCTGAAGTTGGAGTAGGTTAGGTCAGAGTAGGGTAGGTTAGCTTAGAGTAGGGTAGGCTAGGTTAGAGTAGGAAAGGGTAGGTTAGGAAGTCCACAATGAGTAGGGGAAGTTGGAGTAGGCTAGGTCAGAGGAGGGTAGGTTAGTTTAGAGTAGAGTAGGCTAGGTTAGAGTAGGGAAGGGTAGGTAAGGTTGGAGTAGGCTAGGGTAGGTTAAGTTAGAGTTGAGCACGATTAAGTACGGTAGAGAAGTTCACAATACTGTGGGAGTAGGTACGTCCAGCGGTTAGGTTAAAAGCGTAGCGTCCCACGCGCCTCAAGACCGGCGCCCGCAGGGCGCCGTACTGACTAATTAGCCCCGCAGGGTCCCACACGCCCGGTGACAGCCGCCGGCAGGCCAAGGTAGGTGTACGCCAGGCGTGGAGGGGCGGAACAGTGGTTCGCGGTGAGCGAAGCCTGTTACGCCACGACGCGGTCTGGCGTACGCCTACCTTGTATAATATGTATTGTGTCATTTAAATTTTATATATTTCACATTCAAACGGCTGCGCTAGTGTATAAAGTATATGGAAAATAAATCAATTACCTCTTTTGGTTCACATTCAGTTGTGTCATTTGTCCACTACGATCCCTCTAAGTCATCACAGATATAGCCAAGCAATGAGACGAAAAGGCCACAATTGATCCAAAAAACTGAAGTAACTTCAAATTAGTAAACTTGCCTTGCATTGCTTCGATAATTACCTTGTTAACCAGTTACATTTCCAAAAATGCTTCAAATAATTCGTGTACCACCCACGAATAATGCAAAAAACCGTAGCTATAAATAAGATAAAACACGGTTACTACCTGTCTACAACGATGAGGGAGTGGAGTACTGGTTAGCCAATCAGAAACGAGAACTAGCTGTGGTTTACAAGGCGTTTGTTGACGTTTGGTGTCTGTTTGGTGTGGAGAGTCCGAGCCTGTCGAAATGGAAATCCGTAAACTTGGGGCGATTTTCGTGCTTCTAATGGCCGTTCATGGCCATCTGATGGCAACATATACTGCGTGGAGAATCATGCAACGTCAGCCACGCCGCCGGTGGTGGGTTCGTCCCGTGAATCGAGTGAGAAGGGCAAAAGGTTTCTACCATAACCTTGTTCAGGAGCTGCTCACAGAAGATCACGAAGAATTTTTCGCGTTGTTCCGAATGTGGTCTGAGCAATTTAGTCTCATTGTGCAATTAGTTGATCCGTATTTGAGAAAGAGAAGCATCCGTACCCCTCTTCCGACTGAACTACGTGTAGCTGTGACTTTGTTGTGAGTATCACTGGCAGCTGACATCACAATAAATTGTTGCGCATAATCCTGTTCTCATTGTAAATAATTTTTATAAATAATTTTCAGGTTCCTGTTCCAAGGAGGCACTGCCGAATTACAGCATGCAGAATTTCGCATAGGGAAATCCACCACCAATAAAGTAGTCAACGAAACCTGTCAGGCTATTTGGAAAGCGCTACAACCACTGGTTCTCAAGACACCGACCAAAGATGAATGGAAAGATATTGCGAAGAACTTCATGCAGCTTTGGCAATTTCCAAATTGTTTGGGCGCCATCGATGGAAGGCACATGCGCATTCAAGCACCTCCTGCATCTGGCTCTACTTATTACAACTACAAACAATTTTTCAGTTTGGTTTTGCTTGCAATATGTTATGCAAATTACAAGTTTACCTGGGTTGATATAGGGCAGTATGGTTGGATTAAGTTTGCTTTGATTGTGGTTATTGATGCATGAATTGAAAGTGTTTTGTATCTCAGACACAATTTTGTCTTGCAGGTTCCAATAGTGATGGGGGAGTGTGGTCCAATACAGACCTAGCATCAGACCTAGCAGATGGTTCCGTGGAGCTCCCAGATCCTTGTCCTCTTCCTGACCGAGATATGGCCTTTCCATACACTTTTATTGGTGATGAAGCCTTCCCACTATCTGAATATATGATGCGGCCCTATCCTAGGAAAAACCTTCGTGATGAATCAAGAATTTTTAACTATAGGCTGTCTAAAGCTAGGAGAACTATTGAAAACACTTTTGGTATATTAACTGCAAGATGGCAAATATTGCATAAACCTTTACGAATGTCGACAACAAATTGTGAGAACTTGTTCAAGGCTTTAGTTTGCCTCCACAATTTTATAATGAAAGCTGAGGAGGGAATGGATGCCAATGGGAGAATGTATGCTCCTCGCAACTTAATGGATGTGGAGGAACCTGATGGCTCCATCCGTGAAGGGGAGTGGAGGAGAAACATTTCCCCCTATTTTGAAGCCTTGGGTCGAATTGGTGGAAACAGGTGTAACTGCACGGCATATGGGTTGAGGGACTATCTGCGTGGCTACTTTAACTCTAACACTGGATATGAACAAGCTCCATGGCAATATGACTATACTTTTGGTAGGGTCATTAACATTCAGATGTGATTCTTTTGTGACCAACTTTTTGTTTAACTGCATGTTATTTATCTGATGTACTTTGTACTGTGAAATTGCTGACAAATGATGATTGTGATAGTTCTGCAGAGTACTGTATGGTTGTGTGAATGCTAGTCCCAATATATCAAATTTGTATATGCACACATGTTCAGTGGTTGTTGCAAACCCATTATAATTGTGCCCATTGTCAAGAAATTACTGAGACAAAAATATATAAGAAAAAAAATTATTTTCAGAAAAATATAAGGTGCATTTTTCTTTTTAACAAAGGCATAAGCACTTCTTTAGTACCTCAAAACTTAATTACTGAAAAAGGCATTCTTTGGTACCAACATACATAAACACTGAATAGTAGATGAGAACAGTACAAAATACAAATATAGTAATACTGAAGTCAATCGATGACTGATAATATTTACTTCTCAGTCGAAGACATCACTTAAAAAACTAACTTAAAAAACTAAAAACATTTCAGTTTTAGCACCAACACAGTTACAAGGAATACTTGTTTACACATAATAACTTGTAAGTACAGTACTCAGTGACACAAGAAACAACATGATGCCATTTAAATCAGAGTGTCACTGAAGTTCAAGTACTGATTAGATGCTCACTCAGAATTAGCTGAAAACTTGGAAGTGTTAAGTTTCAGGTCAGCCAACAGGCAAGGTATTTTTTTTTGGCCGGGGGAACTGTGTCCAATGCTATTTTGATGGTACCTAGGAGAGGATCATCAGATGTAGAGGGAGCAGCGGGAGCAGAAGCTGGCTCACGAGCCAAAGCTTCTCCAATCTTCTTGGCCACACCTGATAGCGTTTGGGAGCTGGCTACCATACACTTCATGAATTGTTCATCTTGCTTTCTTTTGGACTTAGCAAAATTATCTGGCTCTGGTGCCTTTTTGGAACAGGACGCCATGGCATTCAGCACTTGTTCAGTCGCGGTGCCCTCAGTCTTGACCTTCTTTGGCGGAGGAGAAGTGAAAATTGACGAGGCATAACTACTGGTGCTCGTGTCACAGTCGCTTCCACCTTGAAAAGGATAAACAGCTTAAATTTTCATTTCTACGTCACGTTTAAATCACATACTGTAGTGCATGAACTTACCCAAGAAAATAACTGAATCGCTGTTCCATGGGGAAGATAAAGCTTTAGGCCGTGTTGGGACTGGGGACGGACTGTTTGATGGCATTGGTGAAGCTGATCGCTGGAGTGGGACCGTATGAGACTGCTTGACTGATGTGTAGGTGGAGGTTGTTCTGAAGAAGATTTTTTTCAGTAAAAACCTAAGTTTCAAAGGTACAGACCGACAAACGCAAAACTTACTTCCTTGGTGTGATGTGGTCAGCGAGAAAAAGACACTCGTCCCACAGAGGCCACTTTGACTGGTAAGGTGGCTGAGAAGCCTGCCCTGACTTTCCCTTCAAAGACTGCTGGTAGGTCCGCAGTTCTTTGCCAAATTTCTGGCGAATTTTGTAGAATTCTTTTTGGGCTTCATTCCCTGCAACAAGATGATCAACATAACCTGAACCTGCCAGTACAAAGTTGCTCCACATATATGTCACGTAATCATACCTGTCATAGGTGGCACCATGGCTTTCCCCAAATTCGCCCACGCTTCCACTTTGTTAAAATTTTTCTTGCCACAGTATTCTTTTAAAGTTTTGTTGTACAGCCCCGGCACATTGAACACAAGCCGAACCAAGGTTCGCTGCTGCAGAAGCTTTCCCTCCTCCACTTCTGCCTCAACATCTTCAAATTCTTGGTCGGACATATTAAACGCCTGTCGTCGCTAAATATATTGTAAACTTGAACATTCACTGAACCGACGAACGCGCGCGTAGTGTGTAGTACGGAGTGGGATTGGATTTGGTTCAATCCTACTCCGCCCCCTTTACTCCGCTACTCCACCGGAACCAGTTTTCTTACTCCACCCTTACTCCCTACTCCACACCTCATTGTAGATGGACCTTAAGGTCTGCAACATATTTAACCGGGTTTACAGGTTAAAAGGTCCATTAAATTCACTGCACCGCTCCGATTTCAGAGGAACACGTATGGCACGGTCCATATGTGCTGCAAATATAGTACTGAGGAGTAAAAAACCCTAAATGCACTGGTCCCCTCCGATTTTAGATAAGCACGCACGGCACAATCCGTATGGGCTGCAAATATAATACTGAGGAGTTAAAACCCGGTTACAACTGTCGACGGTCCTTTGTATGGAACTGCTCTTCACTTAATACACAACTGCGTGTTCAAGGTGGAGTGTAACCGAGTTTGTTGTCGTAGGATGCCTCTACCGAAGGACTGTTTTAAAAATATGGTAGTAAGCCGGGGGTAAAAGTGCCATAAAACCCGGTTACCAAAGTCATACATGCTCCGAAAATCGCTCATTGTCACACAGGGCACACTCTTTTAAGGTCTGCAGCCTTCGTAACCGGGTTTTGTAAGTTAGAAGTTCGATCAAATGTACTGGACCGCTCCGATTTTAGATAAGCACGCACGCCACACTCCGTATGCGCTTCAAATATAATTTTGAGGAGTCCAAACCCGGTGACCACTGCTAGAGATCGTTAGCGTGAACCTGCATTTCACTTGAAACCGACACACTGGGTTTACGGGGGTGTGTAGCCGGATTTGCCGTTAAGGAATGCTGCTACCGGGTGACTGCCTAGGAAAACCGGTAGTAACCGTAGGTAATGCTGCCGTAAAACCCGGTTACCAAAGTCACATATGCTCCGAAAACCGCTCATTGTGACACAGAGCAGATATTCAAGGTCTCCGTCACCTATGTAACCGGGTTTAGTAGGTGAGAAATTCGACTCAACGCCCTCCCGGCACAGTTTTCGTAAGCGCAGACTGCACAGTCTTTCGATACAACACTAAGGAGCAGGGTCGGTCTGGGACCCTAACGGCCTAGGCGGACACGCGCCCCGACGGCCCACTCCCACTCCCACTCCCCCCCCCCCCCCCCCCCGGATACATGAAAACGCGAAAAGTGGATTTATCACATGGTTAAAAATCTTTATATTGGCTTTCTAGGTTTACAACAACACTTTACAATAACAAAATTCCAGAAGAGGTGATGTCTTAACTAATTTATATATAACATTGTTTTTGTCTAGCCTGCTACAGCCAAGAAGACGAGCGTGTATTCCCCGTACCAGCCGTCTGCTGGCCTCGGCAACGGCTGCAGCCGATACCCCAGTCCAGATCCGACTGAATGACGACGGCCCAAAGTGTGCCTGCCCGGTTCCCTGTAGTTGCCAGCGTGCGGCATGCATATGCATCGACCCACGCTTACCAGATCAGAAGCCGAAATGCTGGGGCCATTGTCGGCCGGCACCAGGCCCTCAGCTCACCTTACTGGTTACCGGGTCGTCACGGTCGTGTCGCGTCGTCCGTTCAGTAATACTTGACTGGCCCGCCAGCCCTACGGCACGGCCCGTAGGCCCGGCGGCCGCCGACCCTTCGGCCCTTCGGGCCGACGGCCCACGCGGCAGTCCCCGCGCGCCCGCCCGGGCCAGACCGAGCCTGCTAAGGAGTTCAAACCCGGTTAACACTGTTAAAGGTCCTTTGTATGAACCAGCTTTTTACTTGAAACCCACAATTGCGGGTTTACGGAGGAGTGTAACCGGGTTTGTTGACGAAGAATGGAGTGAAGCTACTTAGAAGAGCGAACTTTTGCGTCGTCAGGTTCTGGAGCACCCGGTTACTTCTCGAGTAAACCGACTTCCTTTTCTAATCCTAGCGTTCGCAGCTTCGTTGAAGCTTTTCGAACGCTTGTAACCGGGTTTGGTGGGTGTCGCACACACTGTGAACCTTATTCCGTCGAGTTTTTTGTAATCGGTTGATTTTTTAGCCGGCGAAACCCGGTTACAAGTGGAGCACGTTCTCTATAAACCAGTTTTCTTGACAGGAATATCATTATCCAGGGTTCGTCGGTTGTTGTAACTGGGTTTTATGGCTCGGCAACTCGCTTTCACCCCCACCACCTAACGAGAAGTGCACCCTGGCGTTTTGAAGTGTTTAATACCCGGTTGCCACCACAGTTACCATTGCACTGTCGGCTTGCCCCTCGCTGCAAGTCTTTTTGACGCTTGTAAAGTTTCCGTAGCCGGGTTTAAGAGTGCGCAAATGTAATCATTCTTTTTCGGTCATAGGAATCGTATCACTTTAAAAGTCGGGAGTGAGAAAACCCGGTTACAACGGATGGAACTCCTTGCCAACGTCATTTTTAACACACAGAGTGTGTGTTTCATATTTGAACTTCGACTGTAACCGGGTTTTCAGTCTAAAGACGTCGTGCCCTGAACCAAATTTCAAATAAAATGATTGTTCCCGCGCCGTATGAAAAATCGAGCGCGCTTCCAAATACGGACATCTAGGCCGCCTAACCTAATCTGCACACGAATCCGTTCGCATCGACGTTTTCAAGCGATGCTGGCATGGGGCTACTCGAAAAATCTAGTTTATTTTACATTTTATTCCATATCGCGCAGCACCTCCCATTTTTTATCACTGCCTTTTCTTGCTGGGCGATTGTCTCAAATACGAACGCTTGAGTCATGACTAGGCCGCCATATTGGCACTAGTTCGCCTATGATCCGCAGGCCAGAAAGCGCTGGCTGTAGGGGTCGGAAACTCGTCGCACCGATAGTATGTCGGATGTATGTCACACGTGCATGTGACACGTAGGACACATGCATGGCACATACGAACACGTATGTTACCATGCATGTGTACCATAGGTCACATACATTGCACATGCATGTCACGGGTTTCGCAGGCACTAAATTTTAAGGCGATACCTTGAACGTTTTGGCTGTGGCGATCGCTAGAAGACGACTCAAAATCGTCTCGAAGAGGCCGCCCAGACCCGAGGTCCTCTTTCCTCTTAAAGCGTGTTGGGTAGGATTTAATGCGCGTGGGGTAGGTAGATGCTGTTCGTAAGCCACATCATCCCAGGTGAGTTTTCATGCGGGTTGAGTAGGTGAGGTTAATAGAGGTTGCTTTTCGTAAGGCTCCTTAACCCAGAACCCTGCTGAACCTCAACCCACCACTACCCGCTGCTTCGTTCGTCAGAAGCGTTAGCTAAATCTTGCTCTAACTAAGGGCTGGGCTTCTGCAGGCCACTTCCGAGCGGCCACAAACGGTGGACCTCATCGTGGGGGTAAACTATAGTTCGTTCGCTGTAGGGTTCTCCCACTAACGAGGACCCTCGCCCCATTAGGTTAAGTAGGTCGCCCCCTTCTTTTTCAAACCAAACGGAATATCGGGTACCCGCACCACAAGGGCTGGGGAGCTTATAAGATAAGAATTTTTGCAGCTTATAAAATTATGGTAAAGATGTAAGTTAAAGCATTAATTCACATTCATCCCAAGCGCCCGAAGAGCGAGATGGCCGATATGATATCGATATTTTAAGCCCGACATATCGATATACTCAGCCCGATATATCGATTTATTTGAACGATATTGGAATTTTCCGATAAGTTGGTATATCCATAATGTCGGTCGATATATCGGCCCCAAGGTAAATTAAACGTATTCGCTTTAAAATGAGTTCATGCACCAGTAAAACTACCGTCAGGCGTAATGTCCGTCGTCTGCCGTCAGGCAGAGCTGCAAAAAAGATTGAACCCAGGCCCGGCCGCGCCGCGCCTCTTTTGATTACAGATTTAATTTTTTTATTGAAATTAAAAAAAAAACTGTTGATACTGACTCGTATCTCTGTGTTTTAAGTATCCCCTTCAAATTATCGATATGTGGTCGATATATCGCGTAATCAATATTTTAGGTCGATATATCGATATCAGATTTATTGAAAGGTGTTACTATTGATCTTACAAATATCGATTTTTTTTTCGTCTAGCTGGGCATCTCTAGTTTCAGAAGCACAGGAAAAGCTGAAGTTGAAAAAAAAAACAGAAACAGAAAGGAAATACAGGCGTTGGCACCTGTAGAGCCGAAGTCTAAAAATGTAAACATTTGAACGACCCGCGCTCAAAGCACTCGCATTTCTTGAACCACTCCATGATTACATCTAGTAAAGTGGTCCTTGAAGCAAGTACCATGCAAAGGAAAAAGCGCCACGATGGGTTTTAAGAAAGATATTACGATTTAAGTAAACACACCTTTTACGGCGATGCGGGACAGGTGCCATTTTGACGGTTTTTTAAAAATTATTTCTCGTTGCGGCTGTCAGAGAGCGCGGAGCGGAACCCACTGCCCTTTACCGAGCGGAAGGTTCACTACAAACATAGGGGAAGGTTTCGGCGCGCCATTCGAAACTCTGCGCGCAATGTGAGCTAACATGGACGAGCTTGAAAAAAATGGCCCAAAATTGATCCATGACCCACAATTGATTTTTTACTTTATTCCAAATGCTGCAAAATTTTAAATTCGAAATTTAGAACATTTTTGGGCTATAAACGGTCGATTGGTCTACGGCTTGCTTTATTTCTCAGCTTAAAGGGTACAGGATGCCCCTGAACCCACACACCGGGTATCATTGATCTGCGATCAGGTGCGCTCACAAAAAAACAACCGTTAAGTGGCGTCTAGGTGATGGCACAGAAACTTTGAGCGACTTGAGCTGAGCACCGGCTTTACGTTCGTCCGATCACGGTCAAATTTTGCACACTGCGTTCATTTCAGACTAAGATGAATTTGTCTAAATGCGGTCCAGTCAGTATCAATTTCCATTTTGTAAAACACTAATGTGGAGCCCTGCGAGACAAACTACAGTTACCTAGTCTATTTACTTCTCGATTATCAAATGGCTCCAACTCCGATTGAGAATGCTGTTCCCAAAGTTATGGCGCGCTGTCCCCCAAATCCCCCGTTTATTGTTCTCGGTTGGTCCCAAAACGTACTGAGGCCGAACGTAACTCCCACCTTATGAGCACTATAAATCCTAGAAGGGGCTGTTTTCTTCCTCCTGGTCATAGGTCGCGCGGACCGACAAATTAACAGGCAAATAACTTAAAGGGCTGTAGGGTACCTAGTTTTGCTGTCGCTCAGCCACTGCAACAAATGTGTCCTTATTTATTTCGAATTTTTTTCCAGTCCTACCTCCATCACGATGCCAAAGACGACGGCGATGAGGAAGGGCAGCAGGTGGGCGGCTTTCGTGATGCCCTGCTCCCCGTACTCTTTCACCAGGTCGAGGACGTACACCGCTATCATGGCCAGGAACCACAGCCCAACCGCGAGCGGCACCTTATCGGGGCGACTGCCAGCGTCCGACGAGAGGCCGGAGCGTAGTAAGTCGTCTACCTGGCCACGCGGTACAGGAATTAAACTCAGAAGTCTGGGGTGTTAACCGCAGTATACATGGGGTCAGCAATACACCGCAGGTCTTCTGCAGTGTACCGTCAGATCAAATGACAGTAGAACACTTAGGGATGGGAAATTTCTGGAAACTCTAAAAGTTCCCGAAAAGTTCCGGAAAAATGGGAAAGTTTCGAAATTTCAAGGTGGTTTTGCATTGATATGTGTAACAGGTAGACCTGTGCGATTAATCGATTAATTGACAACAATCGTCAATCTTTTATTAATTGTCAATGAATGCCACGAGGTCAATTCGATGATCAGAAATCGAAAGCGTCATCAATTATTTACCAATGAATCAGGTACAACTCGATTATCAATTATTATCCGATTCTCAATTCTAGTCCGATTGTGAGTCGATTATCAATTCATCGATTTCTTTCCTTTTATAACCTGCGCGTGTCTGTGCTTTCGGGGCATTATTTATTATATCCCAGATACCTAAGGTGACATGGGGAAGGGCGTAGGCACACGCCGAGGCACACGCCATGGACAGCTACCCGCTTCTACAGAAAATGGCTAGTTGTGCGGCTACCAGTACTTCTTTCGAGCTCATCTCTAGTGACGCGGCTAATGTCGTCACAAGAAGCTGACTATCCGACGACAATGCGAGAATTGTTTTTTTTCTTGTCTTAACGAACTAGCAGTTCATAAACAAGTGCTAGGTTTTAGTTATGTGATATTTGTTTCGAATCTTTTGACTTTAAGTTGCATTTATTTTCTTCTGTAATTTGTTGTTTCAGTGACACAATTATTAAACATAATTTTAGTCTTGCAGCTTTGACTTCTATTAGAACTTTTGATCAAATCAATTGTTTCTACTTCACCTAAACATTCCCGAGTCGACGTTTAGGCATTTAAAATAACAGGACTTTAAATAAATTGAATCCGGCCAAGTAAAAGAAAGCAAACAATTAATTGACTAAACCCGATTAATCGACCGCTTTCGATTAATGGACTGAAATCAATTAATCGACTTTTCAAATAATTGATCTAATTTTCGATTTTCGATTCCTGACAATTGAATTGAGTCCTTTCTCGATTGTTGGCGGCATCGACCAATTACGATCAATTTTAATAATCGCACAGGCCTAGTAACAGGCACCAGGCACCTAGAAGGTATTTTAAACATATTCTTTGGATTTTGCTAAACTGGGGTTCTAAAAGCATACTGGGTGTCCCATAAATCACGCCTTACCGATTTTAGCTGCTATTCCGCCAGTATTAGTCGTGCAGACACCAGCGGGGTACCAGTCGATGCGCAAATGTCCCCCGATTCGGAATTTCTTTTCCGCTTCTCGATACGACGCCTTGTATGGATTCTAGGCTAGGAAAACCAAGGACGCTTTTTTGCCTTATGGAGATCCTTGCAGTGAGCGCAGGGATCGCCAGGAATGAGGTAAATGTCAAGTTCGGACGGAGATACGAAATTTTCCCCGGAAACTGACCCGGACTAAAAATGGGTCGAGAGGTCCAGTGCAGTAGTTTAAATGTTCCCAAGGTGCTGCTGCAGCTGTCGGTGGGCAAAACAGGGCCTTCTTGGGCTGGAAGTGGATGTTTCTCGACAACACGACAACGCAGCATCATGGGATCATGCGGTTTTCGCAAACGGACTTTGAATTGGACTCTTAATGTCACCGCAGTGTACATAACAGCCGTCCTGGGGACCCGGTATCCCATCCTCGAGACCCTTAGCACCGTTCTCGAGCGCCAACTCCGAAACGGTTCGTCCTAGGAAGGTGCTGTTTTCGGGAATGGGCCTCATTGGATTGAAGGCTCTAAGCATTCAAGAACACAAGGGTAAATCCACTCTTAATTTTCAGAATTTTCCCGAAAACAGCAGGATCAGGCGTGATTTATGGGACACCCTTTCGAACCGACCCAGTGAGAAATGATCGATCGAATGGACATCGATTCGACATCGACGAAAGCGCCGCTACAACGACGATTACAGCGTATAAAGGTTCTTACATACTCTTTCAATTTAACATGGGAACGTCAAACGGATGTGTCATGACATCAAATGCAACTGGCTGGACCCCAATAACACCACTATTTTATTGGGAAAATAACAGTTATTCCACAACTTAACAATATAACGCACACGACACGTGAAATTATGTGGGCGGTCGGCAGCCCAGCCGCAGAACACCAGCTTTCTAGCCGTAGCCATACCATCGCATTTCACACTTCACATTCTTCACAAATACAACAGGATCGCCGTCTGCCATTATTCATTCGTAAGTGTTAGTTCAGACGTAAACGTGCAAAAATTGCTATGGCGGCTGTCGCGTTGTGGCCCGTTTTGGGTGAAAAAAAAAAGGGTCTGAGTGGGGTATCTACAAATGCGTTTCATGATGTTCTAAGTCGAAAAATAGGGTTTTTTTTACGTGTTTTTTTTTATTCGACTGACTTCGGAGGTCTCTGGAGCCTAAACGGTTGGTCCAAAATCATATTTGAGGTCACTATTCGATAGAGCGGACCTTTTTACGTAGGCAAGACCTATTTGGTACCGTGGGAGAGGTCACAGCTTCCCAATCCCAAACACACCCAAAACATCGTCAAATAATTTAGGGAATTTTAATCTCCCGAAAACCGATATCGAAAACTAGTGACAATATTGTTAACGTCCTGAATGGTTAATCGGCGGTAACACTGAGATTGGACTAAAAAGGCACTGTATGGTCCCATTTACACTCTAGATGCCTTAAAGCAACGACTCGGATGCGAAAACCTCACTTTTAGTAAAAGTATGAAAAGTACTGGTAACTTTAAAATACCGTTATTCCGAAACGGTACGTCGTACAGACCGGAAAAGGTTATTTATGGATTCAGCGGACCTTTTTCCATGTGGTCATGTCATGTTTGGACATCCCCAATTTTTTTTACCCTCGTCCCGGGATTAAGGCTTTTGATGTATATTTTTCCAAGTTTTTCCCGAAATTCGTAAAATGAGGGTGGCAAAAGTACCGGAACGTTCGATCGGGGTCTTGGATCGTGTTCCTTGGTCCCTTTAGGTCCCCAAAAACAAAACCGTACTCGAATCGGACGAAAATTGGCCAAGTTATAGAAAATACCCTAATTGCCTGCAAAGAGAGGTTTTCGCAACGTTTTTATTAAGCGCCAAAACTTACAAACGCCATATGTCGGTCTAAAACATTTTCCGAGGTCTAAAATGTGGTTTTGGGCCGTTTCTCAAGGCGGACAACCTATTAAAAAATTTCATGAAGATCGGAGATGGGTGACACCTACCCGCGCAGGTGTCCTTTTGCGTTCCACTTGAAATTTCTCCGAAACGAATGCATGTAGAATTACGATTTGTTTCCCTACGTGTGTCTGCTAAGGTACTCTACCACGCCCTGGAAAAAAATTGTAAACACCGACATATTTTGTCCCTCAGCAGTGAAGAAGCGCGCTCCGTAATAACTCCGTCCACTTCCAATACGCCGAAAGCAGTTTTTGAAATGGGCGTGGGACCCACTGGTTTAGAGAAATCTTATTTTTTGGTGCTGCCAACCTGATTAACAAAATGCTGAACCATCAATCCATATTTTTCCATATTTTTGAAATCATGTGTAATGCTTGGCTTGCAGGCTCAAAGTTGTTCCACGAGTTTCCGTAAGAACTCCGTCATTGTCAGTTTTTTGATGATATTTTCACTTAAATAGCAGCTATCAACCTCCGTGAAGTTGGTATCGACTCCTTATCTATCTAGCCATCGACAAAAAATTCCATGTAGGGCAACTTGGAGCAAATCTTGCCTTCACAAGCTGTTACGTTTCCGAATCTGCTGGTGGGTACCTTTATTCAGTAAGAGCTCCGTCCACCCCCAAAACCGGTAGAACGGTCGGATCAAATATTTCACAAATTACAGTCATTTTAGGTATTGGTGGCCTCTTATATCCTAAACAGGCTCCAAACTAAAAAAAAAAAACTCACCCTGTTGGCCATTACGTAGCGTCATAATTGGCAAATAGAAACTGGTCACTTTTAACAGCTCCGTCTTCTCTAATGCAAAAATACATGGGGAAAACCACATTTCTATAATTTCGTGCCCACGCGAAATTTTTGTTCCCTGTCAACTTTAGGTGTGTTCTTACACCACATTGTCAGTTTTGGGCCTTTAAAAAAAAAAAAAAAAACAGTTTCCCGATCTTCATGAAATTTTTTAGTAGGTTGTCCGCCGTGAGAAACGGCCCAAAACCAAATTTTAAAGGCACCTTCGCGGAGAATCACCCAGATGGTGACTGTCAGGTACTGTTTTTCTTCTTTGATTTTACTCCTAGGGCAATAACTCGACTCGTCACGGTCGCTCGCCTGCGCCGGCCTCGTACACTGAGAGAATTGATTAGTCGTACGGACCAAGTGTTTGGTTATCAGAACTGAAGTGTGAACAAATCGAACACTTCTGACGAAGAGACGGGAACTTCAGACGGCGTCACTAACGCTTTACTGGCGTCAGAAGTTTCCCCCCTGCTTTCTAAGTTTTCGTCTCTTCGTCAGACGTGTTTGATTTGTTCACTCTTCAGTCCTGATAACCAAACACTTGGTCCGTACGCCTAATCATTTCTCTCACACGTCAGTGAAGCGCTTGCGGACTCAAGGGTAGGCCACCCAACTAACTGCGCTGCGTTAGCTGGGACACTCGCTATAACCTAACCAGACGACCGTAGTAATGAAACTGCACCGAGTGGCTTAAAACGTTGGGAACGAATCGTGCATAGAAGTGAGAGAAGTACCGTTTGCATCTTCTGAATGAAGGCCGTAATGTCGTGCCTGGTGTGCACGGCCTGCGCTACGGCCAGACACCCGGACTGTGTGCACAGCAGCAGATCGATTGCTGTCACGATGGAGTCCGTGCGCGTGCTCGTCCGCCAGGAGTCGCCGTGTCGCAGCATCACCACCAGGCTGCATAAGCACACCGACAGCAGCACCGCGCCCACCGATGCCGAGTACACCGTCCACGCTGGGCTCGGCGAGACGGCGGCTGTAGTGGATGCCGTCCACCGGTGACTGGGCGAAACAGTGGCGGTACACCGCTGAAAAAAAATTCAGAAATTGACTCCTTTGCAACGTGGAAACGACACATTAGCCGCCACCCCCCGCCCCAGGCTCTTTTATTAACGTGATCACTCCAGATCTAGTGAATGATCCAGTTATAAAGGTACCCTACATCTTCATCCACCATTTAATCAAGGGCAGATGACAGCTTGCATACTAAAGCCAATAATGCCATCCCAGTTGAAAGTGTCACGATGCAACACCCATCGACGAATCTTACGATTATCGCGTACCGATAACGATATCAACAGATTTACTCTCTAAATTTCAGAGGTACTTTCACAAATTTTCGTGTTTAGTTTGCGTTTAAACTGTGTTGCAAAATGTAGTAAAGTGTGTTGAAAGTGTGGAAAACTGGACACAATGTGTTGGGAAAGTGTTCATACTGTATTCGGACAGATTGCGACGATTTGATGACTGGTATACCGATGCTGGCCGCACCCCATCTTTTCTATTTGTTCAAATTCCAGTGCATTTCGACGGCTCCTATCCAAACACAAGTTATTTTTTTGCTCGGATTCAAACCCTTGCATTGGCTCTCCCGCAGTTCCAAACCATCGTTATTGCATGACTCGTTCCAAACACTCGTTATTGCAAGGCTTTACCCGAACCCTTGCAACTGACATTTTTAGGTGTTTCGAGTTACAGCTTGCCACCAAATCTACATTGCATTCCGAACCTGTTGACACCCTTTGAACAATTATTGAGTCGGTATTTCTCCCCTAATAAATAATGGGAGATATGAACATAACCTCAAAGACAGGCTGGTTTCCGTGCCAAAGCCTAGCAACTTCACTTCGTCCGTGGTCGCCTTCATTCTATTTATGTGTTCACTGATAGGATTCCAAACTTAAATGCATTTATATCAAAAACATTGAAGAACATATTGGACGACACTTTGATTTATACAAATCTGCAACTTCACAGAGATTCTTAGCCATAATATTCCGAATACTAGAAGAGAGCAGACGATAAGTCTGATCATAGAAGTGGGTTTCAGTTAATGTGATAAGAATATAAATAGAAAGTTTCTTACAAGTTTAAGCTGCCAAATTAAACTATGCAGAGTGAAAGCAGGGCATTCATAGTAATTATTAAGTGTTTCACACTCACCAAACGAAAACAGTTCCATGGAAACAAATCATCAGCGGGGTTGGGCTGGACAGGCCGTCGTATTTTCCGTTCTTGTACGCATAACACGCTTTTATCTGGCAATATGATGACTAGTAAGCATTCCCGAGACCCTAACTCATGCGCAGGGATGATGCAGGGAAATAAATACACCACTCCTGAATTGATTTCTCAGCTGAAACTTTCTTTTCTGTTTTTCTCGAAACCACCGAAGTGCTAGTTGCTAGGGTTTGAACCACGCATTGCAATAGCGAGTGTTCGGAGCGAGTCATGCAATAATGATGGTTTGGAACTGCGGGAGAGCCAATGCAAGGGTTTGTTCTCCATATCTATCTCAAATCTAAAGGCCTGGCCTTATGATGTACTGACACAGCATCCTTTAAAATTTTCAGCGTACAAAGTTCTGCCTTTGTATTTGAAACTTACCGGATTGTCTTCTAAGAATATGGCGTCATGGGGGGGGGGGGGGGGGGCAGTCAGTCAGTGAATGACGCAGTCTTTTAGCCAAGTTTACACGCCTATTTCCTATGTACAATTTTGTCCGTAGGTACGTACGTTTTTAAACCTATGGACTCTACACAAACTGTTCTGAAATACGTACGATTTAGGCCCTTTCATACGCAAATGTGGAGGAAATTCATATACAGCGTCAAGAGATTTGGAAACGCACGTGGTGTACGTATAACATTTAACATAAGAATTCAGCGTGTATTATCCTCATGCCCTGGCCGATGTATGAACATGGTCTTCAAAAACCGATCAGCGACTATTTTTCATAATCCAGATGACCACATGGCCATGCCCATGCAGGGTTGTACAAGTTACATTCTTCATGTAACGCGTTACCGTTACCGATACTTTTGAAAACTATAACGCGTTATCGTTACCGTAACTCCCCTGGAAAAAATGTATCGTAACACCATTAATGTAACGATGTAAGGCCGTTACCGTTACATGACAAAAAAAGGTTACACGAGCACACGAGGGGGTGGGGGTAGTAGGATAGGACTGATTTTGAAACAATTTCTCCTTTTTTAATTCAAAACTCGCTTAGCGCCAAAATAAGTGTTTAAGCGCTAGGAGAAGCTCTATTACCAAGTTTTCATCACCTACCCTGTTCCTTAAATGACTGAACCGAATACCAGCCGTTGAAAAAAGTCTCTCCACAACTCCACTTAAGGGGTATTGTAGCGTAGGAACAGTAAAGCGAGCCGGGGAAATTTTCTTTTCCCATCCGACCCCTTATGGCAAAACATGCCTTCACCCCCTGCTCCACGAAGCGCACTTGGTAGGCTAAGTACCTTTCCTCCTCCTCGGCAACGGACTCCTGCTCGGAGGGCTCTTCGGCGGCAGAGAAATTGAACCCGAACTAGGGCCACCGAGGCCACGGATATTTCCGCGGGATAAAATTCCAGTTGCAAGTAACGATAACGCCGTTACACGCCAAAAGTAACGTATTTCGTTATCGTTGCGTCCCTAGTCAAAAGGTAACGCGTTACGGTAACGTCGTTACACCGTTACAGTAACGTGTACAACCCTAAGCCCATGTGACCACGAGCAGGTGACCCTGAGCAGGTGACCGTGATCACACGGAAAAAGTCTTTGGACTATTCTGCACATCCATAGGCCTACGGACAAAATTGTCACTCCAGATATGGACGAAAATCTGATTTGTCTACAGATGGTTACAATATTGTACGTCTGGAGTCACAAATATTGGTGCAGAATCATCCATAACTCATGGACAAAAATTTCCATAGACTTTTTCCGTGCAGATGACCATGGTCAGGTCCGAAATAAAAGAATTCGTGAATAAAAGTCCTTTCAAACATTTATTTTCACAATTTTGTATGGAAGTTTAACTTAAAATCAGAATCACAGAAATTTTTGAAGTCAAGGGACTAAATACAACTTATTTGTTCTTAGAATTCGGATATAATGGTTACTATATTTTAAATCGAGGGGCTGCAATATGTTTCAATTTCTGTAGGAACACTTAACAGCTACGAAGCCACCAAGTGTCTTGCTTCCCAAAATGGTCGGTGAAGGTAAGTCTGCAAAGAAAATACACATGATCAATACAAAATGAGAACAATATTATAAATGAATACATGACAAATTCAGTGAAACCATAAATAATGAGCAGATATACAGTTTCCACAGGAGAAGTTCCTAAGCAAATATACACTGGTAAGACTAAGGCACGACCTTGTGCCGCATTAAGGCGTAAAATACAGTAGCCCAATATTTTTGCTGTATTTCAGTAAATGTTCACCTGAATTAAAAACTAATTGCACCATATAATTAAATGCAATGAGAGGATTCAAGACATGGGGGTCATAAGATTTTTTTCAGATAATATTTGTAGAAGTAATTTTTTTATAGGAGTGAACGTCAAAAGACAATTCAGCTTCTGACTAAATTGTTTCTGATGCAAAAGTGTCCTATTCTGCGAAATTTTCTTTGGGGTTAATCTAGTTCTTTATTAAAACCCCATAAAAACACAGAATATACCACGAGAAATGTGAACTTCAGATGACTTTGGGACTTTTCACGCTTTAATTTTGCCCAGGATTCTTTGCAAACTTAAACCTAATCTCATCTACAAAAGATAAAGTTTTTATCTCAGCTCACTGTGAAGATCCTAGTCGCTGCAGCTCAGCAGTTCACTGCATTAGAATCTAAATAGGCCCTGTGTTAGCAGCAGGAGAGTCAGGTCTACAAAATGCTTGGGGCTTTGGCCTCTTCCCAAATAGTGCTTACCGTCTAACGCAAGCTGGAGCTCGTGAGAGATTACTAATATCGAATGACGGGGGAGGTACTTTCGACATTGCAACTGGAAAGGCTTGTGAACATCTTCAAGCGAATCCTAACTGAGAAGGAAGATAGAAAGGCAGTTAAAAACAGATAACAATTGTGTCCGCAAAGATCGGAAGATAACTCCGGAATTTCCGGGGCCCGGCGGAAGGGACCGGAAAGCCCTGCAGCGGGCAGTCGCGGACAAACACCTGAAGGGAGAGGTAAGCCACGCTCTAAACACACAATCATTGTGGGCTGGTAAGAGCTTGTAACATACATATCTGTCTGAGTAAATACCAAATGCTATCTAGACCGCCTCCTTGTTCTTTCCTCAACTTTGCTCACAATACCTACGACCCGGTAACGACCCGGTAAACCTAAGGACGAAACATAGTTTGTCCGCGACTGCCCCGCTGAAGGGCTCTCCGGTCCCTTCCGCCGGGCTCCGGAAATTCGAAGCGGTCAGAGTTAGACAAACCCGGTCACTCTCGATCGGCGGCGAGAGAGGTACGAGCAGAGAATGAGCGCAGGAGATTTAAAGCTCAGTCTACTTGGGCGTACACGACAGCTCGTGGCTGACGCCGTGGCGGAGATACTCGATGCTACGGTAACCCTCATGATACCCGCGCTGTGTTTCCGCTGATGTTCTTCATGACTTCTTCCTCATTTTCGGTTTGGACTATCTCCGAAATACTCTATTGCCTAGTCATGATGTGTTGGCAAACCATAGTATTGATGCAGGTATTTTAAATTGTGCACATGAGTTAAAAGTTTTGCAAAGCAGTCCATTGAATGAAGGTAACCCACTCACGAAAAAGATATCTAATAGACGTCTATTCCTAGATTTCTGTTGGGCTAATAGACGTCTATTCCTAGATTTCTGTTGGGCTAATAGACGTCTATTCCTAGATTTCTGTTGGTTTCATAGACGTCTGAAGTCTATGTCTGCTAGACGTCTAAGTGGTCATTTTTCTTCTTTATGTTAGACGTCATTAAGTCTAGATCATTGAGACCAAAACTTGATACCACGTTGTAAAATATTTTGACTACAGAAGTCAATAACTTTCCATTTCTAACATCATACAACGAAAAACAGTCGAAGAAATTTCATTACTTAAAAAGAAAATTCCAGTATTAGAACCAGGAACCTTCTGCTTGCTTCTCTGTCCCTCTACCGACTACGCTGTGAGCTTCTCTGGGTAACGGAGGGTCGTCGCGGCCTCCTCCTTCTACGCTGGGAGCGTCCCAGCCAGCGTCGCAAATGTTTCCAAGTCCCGCAGGGACCAAGTGTTAGGGAGTCAAGATTTGGTCACTGTAATCTTTTGATATTTTGATGTCTGACTTTCGTAACATATTATTAACACATGATTTTCTAACAAATTTTGGTCTATTGCAATCTCAGTCTTCTAGACGTCTAATAGACATCTAAAGATTTATCATAGATCCCACCAGATCTTTCAATGTCGAACTGAAATCTACTAGTAGACTTAGATGTAATAGACAATGCAAAGACGATAAAATGATGTATATCAACCACTAACTGTAGATTTATATTAACATAGACATTGTAGATACATATTAGATGGTCTATAAAATCTGATAGATGTCTTATAGGACTCTTGGAAACGTAAGGTTCATAACAACAGCATACTCATCTATAATAGGGTATTCCGGAGTAGAGCTTGACTGGAAACGAGAAGACGACGAGAATCACAAAAGCGGATACGGAAATCTTCTGTATGAAAAGTTACGCAGCACGTGCCACGCCGTCAGCCACAAGCCGACTCGAAAATTTGGAGGCTTAGCTCTCGCTGACGATATGTCACTACCATTTGGTAGGGTCAGACAGCGCCAGGACTCCTCCGCACGTCCCCGGGCCGCGCGGTTGACGTTCGGTCGGTCCTCTCCCTCTCTTCACAGCCTACCCACGGCCCCGTGCCGGGGCCCGTACACTAGCACCATCTAGCGGCTAAGCGCCGAACCCACTCGCTCATCGCTACGCCAGCGACACTGGCGGCCGCGTACCGAACAAGTGAGCTGTGAGACCGCGTACGTACGTAACCCGAGGCGGGACTGGCGAGACGAGGAAGTTCTTGTGACTGCCGTGCAGTAGTGCAATTGGTTTTAAGTACCGGTGAGTAGAATTAGTTTACTTTAAGAAATATTCCGCACGTAAAAAAGTGTTCCGTTTCGTCGTCTCATGCAACCAGCAAGGATAAGTCACTGGCTATCCATGAGATCCCGAGTGATATTTCGCAAAGATCGAAATGGATTGAAATTTTGTCTTTAGTTAGCATCCGCGACTTTTCGTTTGTTTGTTCGAACCATTTTTATCGCGACCAGTATAGGGATGGGTCACGAAGATTGAAAAGTGGAGCTTTGCCAAGCAGACAAGTACCATCCAAAAGTAAGTTTTGTTTTTGTAACTATTCTTCCGACCACATTTGCATTCCGGGTTGCCTACCTACACGGCCGCTTTGGACTAATGCACTGTTTTGAGTTTTATTTTGTTGAAATACCTTGTGCAGGCACCGCAGATCTTGCAGTTCTGAGCAGCTCTACAGAGCCGAGTTTAGACCACAGTGAACAAATTCCTTTGTCAAGTATGTATTCACAGTGCCATTAAATTCGATTCTTAAAAAAATAGTTTGGTGATGATCACAAAGATTCATTCTTTTCAACAGCTATCACACTTAGGCTGGAAGAAGACATCTCTCTTTACGATAAGCAGAGAAAAGAATTTGAGAAGAATTTGAGGGAAGCAAATGAAAAAATTGAGAAATTAGAGGAAAAGGTGAAAACAATTGAGAATGATGAATGCTTCCAGCAAATTCAAAGTATCAGGGAAGCTGCAGGACAAAGCGAGGACAGAGCTCTTTTCCTCTATGAACAAATCATGCTCTTTGGGAAAGGACGAAATGAGAGGTAAGTTTCAATATGAGACTGAATTACACAGAATATACAGTTTCTTTACATAACGTATTTATTTATCACGGCTAACATTGGAATCTCTATAATTATTGCATTTTATTACCAGGTACAGTGAATTCACAACTCGGCATGCCGTTGTGTGGGAAGATATAGGATCAGCATGTTACAATTATGGACGGACACTACTTACACTACCTTCGAAAACAACACTAACCAGACTTCTCGGGCCAACTGATACGTCAACAGGACTCACAGAACTTGCCAGACAAAGACTATTAACTGAACTTGAAACATTACCTGACCACACAGAAATTTACAACATTGGTAATTGATGAAGCAGCAACGAGGGCAGAGACTACGACAGACGGACTGACAAATATTATGGTGAGGCCGAAAATGAGTCTGACAAGGCAAGGAAGAAGCAGGACCAAGCTATGGCAGCAGCAGCTTCTGACAGTGACGGTGACTTTTTTGCCCCACCACCTGCAAAGGTTCAAAAAACAGCATGAAACAGAGTACTTGCATTTGTTTTAGTAGGTAAGATCAATATCTTAAATTAAATCAGTAAAATGACAGCACTGTAAAAAGACTGCTTACTTCATTCTCATTTTTTATATCACAGGTTTGGCCAAAAGGTACAGGATTCCTGCTGCCTACTATTTTGTGAGAGACCTTACTGGGGATTATCTCACAGAATGTACATCATCAGTAATCAAGAGTATTTCGGAGATTGGTTTTATTATTAAGAGAATATCTCTGGACAATGCCCCCACAAATAGACGTTTATTTAGAAATGTAGCCAAAATTAAGCAGGGAGCCCAGGTTGTACCCGAAATTCCCCACCCTTTTTTAGAAGGCCAAAATATGTTTTTAAGTTTTGATAGTGTCCACAACACTAAAAATGGCAAGGACCAGTTTTTAGAGAAAAGAATGTGCGACAAAGAAGGTGTTATAGATGGCAGTCTCATAAAAGAGATTTACCATATGAGTAAGGAAGAAACCCTAAGACCAGTCAAGAAACTCACAACTAAACATGTTCAACCAAACAACTGGGAAAAAAATGAGGGTGAAGTTTTCTACAGAAACTTTAACAGATGAAGTGTTTGCAGTTCTAGAAATTCTTACTGAAAACCTACAGGCGCACCCAAAGGCCAATTTGTTTGCAGAGGCTCCCTCAACTTCTTAATTTGGAAGAATGCTCCAGAGATGGCAAAAACTTCATGATCTCAAAAGCCTTACCCAGTGGGTTGAGCTGAATGATCCAGACAGGAAACCATTCGAGGATCCCAATGATCCAAGGTGAGTAAGATTCTGTAAGTGGCTCCACAGAAGAGACTGCTGTTGCAAGTGTCTACAGTGAAGCCACTTAATCAACTCATGTTCAAATTACTAGTTTGAGTCTGATAACAAGCTTTAGACAAAACAAGCCACATGGTAAGTAATGTATGAATATTCTGAAAACCATTCATTGATCTGGTCATTAAATCAATTTTCAGATTGGACTGGCTGGAACATGAGTTCCCTGCGTATTTGACAGAGGTGATGGACGAGTCTAAAAAGAAAGGGCTGCAGTGTATGACTACTGAGACATACAACGCATATGTTTTGACCTCAAAATCAACTGTGAAATGTGTGAGGTATGAATCATATAGTTAATGAAATATAAGTACTTTTGACCAAATACTTACATACAATTTTCTTGAAATAGGGATCTATTAGCACAGCATCTGAACAGCGACCCGGTGGAGGAGTTCACTGTAAAAAAAATTGTCGTAAATTTACGACACCAGAGTCGCTAAGTTTGATAGCGAGCGCAGTCGTTTCTGTACGATCACAGACGTTTTCGTACGACAAATTTCGTTTAATCACGACAAAAGTCGTTTCACTACGACTTCAATATCCTAATGTAACGACATTACTTGTTCGGCAACGACTATCTCGTTTTGAAACGATTAAAATGCGTTTTGAACACAAACGACCATATTCGTTATAGAACGAAAAGTTCATCAAGCAAAATGTCGTATCCCAACAATTTTTTTTAACAGTGTTCTTTTCTGCACTTAGAAGACAGTGTGGGTGGAACTACACTTAAGATGCCAGGGCTGTAACAAATAAATTCAACTAAATATTAAAAATTGGCATTATAAATTCTCCTACAAGCAGCAATGTTGGTCATAATAATTATAATATGAGTAAGGTGATTAGGGCAGTACCTAGACCCTCTGAACTAGAGGAAAGTGCACCTCTGCATACCTGCAAAGACTGGAGAGTCCTGGTAATAAAAGTCAATTATAAACTAGAATGTGGGAAAGAGTACTGTTGTTGTTTAGGTATGGGTCTTAGGTAGGATTCTGTAGATATATAGGCATCCTTGGAATGTATACTGGAACAGATGAAATAACAACAAAGTTAATTTAATTAAAACACTTCAACCAATTTTGTAGATGGTGGTATCACATTTTATAATCCAGAACTAGTAGTTATGAACGTAAGTGAGAATGCATGAGTCGAGTAGTGCAATGGAATAGCATGTGGTTATGTACCTTTGTAATGATGTGCATTCTTCTCCCCTCCAACAGAACTGAAGAGTTACGGGCTGAAGGTGGCCACCCAGGGACATACAGCCGGCTTTGTAGCGAGGATTTTGACTGAAAAGCTTGAATGCACTGGGTGCAAGGCTCTTGTGCAGTCAGGGCCCACTGGTGCCATGCATCATGCTCTAATAAGAAAGTTAGATAAAGGCGGGTTAACATATCTAACCACTAAATTTACAGCTTCGCTTGTTGAAGTGCAGGTAAATTGTAATACATGTTAGAAAAAAATAATTAAACATTAAAATACACACCGATTGAATTAATTTTGAACAAAATATTTTCAACTTACAGGAAATTTTTGAGAGGGTTTTCCCATATGTTCAACGAGACAAGATAAAAGCACAAGTCACCAACATCATTGAGCCTCATCTTAGGAAATCCTCAGTAGAGTGACGCGAATACTCACTTTTTTGGAAATCGATATCGGCTTATGGTGGGAAACGTGATGCGTGGTGAGGGTATTAACGGTGCGAAGGCGTTTTTTGATCGGACTTCATCTTCCGTCTCCGCACGGGCCTCAAAGTTTCGAAAAAGCAGTAAAATATGCCTGAAATGGGCAACCCGCAATACAGCCGTGAGGACGTCTCCGCGGGTCGGAGTCGACACTAAAGGCAAGTATTATCATCACACAACATGCAACAACCACCTAAAACCACTCCAGGCCTGTCATTAACATTCGGATGGATCCTTATATGCCTACAGATGACCGGGAAAGTAGGAAAAGCTCGGAGGGGTCTGTTGCCGAGCCGGCAGGCCAAGCTGGCCAAGTCCCCCTGTCGAACCGAGGTGCCGGTAGAGCGCAGCGGAACTGGCACCGAGGTTTGACGGAGGGACGGGCCAGCTTGTTTAAAGGAGTACCACCCAACCCAAAGATCCCCCCGGGAAACTGTGTGCCCACAAACCACAACAACACCTGACGAAACTCACCATACAACCACCGAAATCCCTTCGGTAAACCTTTCTACGTACAGGCCATAAGGCAAGGCACAAACACACAGAACGCCTGCGAAACCGAGATGGTAAAAGCAGAGCAACACAAACTTTCGGTACCCAAAAAAATAGTCTTTATTATTATAACACAATTCAAACAATAACTTTCTTTAACATTATACAAACTTAATTTTAGTTCAAATCCATACAAACATATATCTTTTTTTTTTTTTTTGACGGTATACCTATTGGCTGTTCAACATAATATTATCATAGCAACCATCTTTGTATCAGTTCTCAAAACCACCCTAAACAAAAACTCCTCACCGCGCCGCCTGCCAAAAAAGATCAAGTGTCCTCTCTCTTTAAACACAAACTCTTGAGGCCTAAGTAACAACGGAAATAACTTTTCCCTTTCATCCACAGGTTTTATTCTCCTTGTGTAAACTCTATTTGACTAAAAAATTGATCAGAATATTACGCAGCACATACCACCAAGGTGATCATATTGCATGTCTTACATATTATGGCCGCCAATGTAGTGCGGTGACTGTGACTGCAGCTTGCATAGCAAGTATACATCCTCCAAACATTTGGACACAAGATGCTATTGACCAATGCATGAAAACAGGCCATTCATTATGCCAAAATTCATACGAAATACTATTACCCCACCAAAGACATGGTTTGTACTAAACAGTAGAAAAATTAATGCTAGAAATTTCATTTTTCAACCAACAAGTAAGATTTGTATCTCACGCTAATAACAATTTGTATGGAGCTGACACAACTGACTTGGAAGAATTTCCTCAACTCAATAGAAGATGCTTTAACAACCTTGTTCAACAGCTACAATTGTGGTGCACTAACGTTCATTGGAGAAACAATACGCATCATGCATGTCAATTATGAATATAATTATAATTATATATAATTATATATTATAATGTATTCAACTCTCACATGACAGGTGGAGATGGACTTAGAAATAGTTGAAACGGAAAAGCTGCTTTTTAATGACTTCCAATTGATGTATTAAATCATGTAAAATTATCAGCCAACCATGCCAAACGGCAACAGACACCTCCCTCCCCCGACCTTCCCTCCCGGTCATCTGTAGGCATATTAGGATCCATCCGAATGTTTCCGGTCGTCCTTTCATAAAATAAGAAATTTAGTTTTAACTATTTTTAGCTGATTTTTGGCTGTTAATGACAGGCCTGGAGTGGTTTTAGGTGGTTGTTGCATGTTGTGTGATGATAATACTTGCCTTTAGTGTCGACTCCGACCCGCGGGGACGTCCTCACGGCTGTATTGCGGGTTGCCCATTTCAGGCATATTTTACTGCTTTTTCGAAACTTTGAGGCCCGTGCGGAGACGGAAGATGAAGTCCGATCAAAAAACGCCTTTGCGCCGTTAATACCCTCACCACGCATCACGTTCCCCACCATGAGCCGATATCGATTTAGGTCAAGTACCTCCGTGAAATTACACTTACCCATGTGAGCACAAATTACAACGCCGCCGTCAAAAATTTGTGCTCAATTAGTGCTCTCCGCAGGTGAAGTAACGAAATTTGTGCTCGTCATCTAATGCGAGAAAAAGATTTTTTAAAATGGGTAAGGTAGAATTCACGATGGACTTACCCAAACGAGCACAAATTCTAAATATAGGTCCGAAAAATTGTGCTCAATTAGTGCTTTTGAAACGAGTGAAGACTGTAATTTGTGCTCACCTAGTTTGAGCGTTAGAACGGTTCAAAGTTGGGTAAGTGTAAAATCACGCTGACTTACCCACAATATATTTTACGCGAAACAAGTAGCTCAGCGTGATCTGCTCAGTAAGTGCTCTTCGAAAATGGGCTACTTGTAATTTGTGCTCCACTCCTTACCTTCTAAAACCCCAGTTTAAACTCGGTGTTTCGCGGGTGGGGGTAGCGAACTTACCCCAACGAGCACAAATTTTGAAAATAGGTCAGAAAAATTGTGCTCAATTAGTGCTTTTGAAACGAGTGAAGACTGTAATTTGTGCTCACCTAGTTTGAGCGTTAGAACGGTTCAAAGTTGGGTAAGTGTAAAATCACGCTGACTTACCCACAATATATTTTACGCGAAACAAGTAGCTCAGCGTGATCTGCTCAGTAAGTGCTCTTCGAAAATGGGCTACTTGTAATTTGTGCTCCACTCCTTACCTTCTAAAACCCCAGTTTAAACTCGGTGTTTCGCGGGTGGGGGTAGCGAACTTACCCCAACGAGCACAAATTTTGAAAATAGGTCAGAAAAATTGTGCTCAATTAGTGCTTTTGAAACGAGTGAAGACTGTAATTTGTGATCACCTAGTTTGAGCGTTAGAACGGTTCAAAGTTGGGTAAGTGTAAAATCACGCTGACTTACCCACAATATATTTTACGCGAAACAAGTAGCTCAGCGTGATCTGCTCAGTAAGTGCTCTTCGAAAATGGGCTACTTGTAATTTGTGCTCCACTCCTTACCTTCTAAAACCCCAGTTTAAACTCGGTGTTTCGCGGGTGGGGGTAGCGAACTTACCCCAACGAGCACAAATTTTGAAAATAGGTCAGAAAAATTGTGCTCAATTAGTGCTTTTGAAACGAGTGAAGACTGTAATTTGTGCTCACCTAGTTTGAGCGTTAGAACGGTTCAAAGTTGGGTAAGTGTAAAATCACGCTGACTTACCCACAATATATTTTACGCGAAACAAGTAGCTCAGCGTGATCTGCTCAATTAGTGCTCTTCGAAAATGGGCTACTTGTAATTTGTGCTCCACTCCTTACCTTCTAAAACCCCATCTTAAACTCGGTGTTTCGCGGGTGGGGGTAGCGAACTTACCCCAACGAGAACAAATTTTCAAAATAGGTCAGAAAATTGTGCTCAATTAGTGCTTTTGAAACGAGTGAAGACTGTAATTTGTGCTCACCTAGTTTGAGCGTTAGAACGGTTCAAAGTTGGGTAAGTGTAAAATCACGCTGACTTACCCACAATATATTTTACGCGAAACAAGTAGCTCAGCGTGATCTGCTCAGTAAGTGCTCTTCGAAAATGGGCTACTTGTAATTTGTGCTCCACTCCTTACCTTCTAAAACCCCAGTTTAAACTCGGTGTTTCGCGGGTGGGGGTAGCGAACTTACCCCAACGAGCACAAATTTTGAAAATAGGTCAGAAAAATTGTGCTCAATTAGTGCTTTTAAAACGAGTGAAGACTGTAATTTTTGCTCACCTAGTTTGAGCGTTAGAACGGTTCAAAGTTGGGTAAGTGTAAAATCACGCTGACTTACCCACAATATATTTTACGCGAAACAAGTAGCTCAGCGTGATCTGCTCAATTAGTGCTCTTCGAAAATGGGCTACTTGTAATTTGTGCTCCACTCCTTACCTTCTAAAACCCCAGTTTAAACTCGGTGTTTCGCGGGTGGGGGTAGCGAACTTACCCCAACGAGAACAAATTTTCAAAATAGGTCAGAAAATTGTGCTCAATTAGTGCTTTTGAAACGAGTGAAGACTGTAATTTGTGCTCACCTAGTTTGAGCGTTAGAACGGTTCAAAGTTGGGTAAGTGTAAAATCACGCTGACTTACCCACAATATATTTTACGCGAAACAAGTAGCTCAGCGTGATCTGCTCAATTAGTGCTCTTCGAAAATGGGCTACTTGTAATTTGTGCTCCACTCCTTACCTTCTAAAACCCCAGTTTAAACTCGGTGTTTCGCGGGTGGGGGTAGCGAACTTACCCCAACGAGAACAAATTTTCAAAATAGGTCAGAAAATTGTGCTCAATTAGTGCTTTTGAAACGAGTGAAGACTGTAATTTGTGCTCACCTAGTTTGAGCGTTAGAACGGTTCAAAGTTGGGTAAGTGTAAAATCACGCTGACTTACCCACAATATATTTTAGCTCAGCGATCTGCTCAAAGTGCTCTTCGAAAATGGGCTACTTGTAATTTGTGCTCCACTCCTTACCTTCTAAAACCCCAGTTTAAACTCGTGTTTCGCGGGTGGGGGTAGCGAACTTACCCCAACGAGCACAAAGTAGCTCAGCGTGATCTGCTCAGTAAGTGCTCTTCGAAAATGGGCTACTTGTAATTTGTGCTCCACTCCTTACCTTCTAAAACCCCAGTTTAAACTCGGTGGTTCGCGGGTGGGGGTAGCGAACTTACCCCAACGAGCACAAATTTTGAAAATAGGTCAGAAAAATTGTGCTCAATTAGTGCTTTTGAAACGAGTGAAGACTGTAATTTGTGATCACCTAGTTTGAGCGTTAGAACGGTTCAAAGTTGGGTAAGTGTAAAATCACGCTGACTTACCCACAATATATTTTACGCGAAACAAGTAGCTCAGCGTGATCTGCTCAATTAGTGCTCTTCGAAAATGGGCTACTTGTAATTTGTGCTCCACTCCTTACCTTCTAAAACCCCAGTTTAAACTCGGTGTTTCGCGGGTGGGGGTAGCGAACTTACCCCAACGAGAACAAATTTTCAAAATAGGTCAGAAAATTGTGCTCAATTAGTGCTTTTGAAACGAGTGAAGACTGTAATTTGTGCTCACCTAGTTTGAGCGTTAGAACGGTTCAAAGTTGGGTAAGTGTAAAATCACGCTGACTTACCCACAATATATTTTACGCGAAACAAGTAGCTCAGCGTGATCTGCTCAGTAAGTGCTCTTCGAAAATGGGCTACTTGTAATTTGTGCTCCACTCCTTACCTTCTAAAACCCCAGTTTAAACTCGGTGTTTCGCGGGTGGGGGTAGCGAACTTACCCCAACGAGCACAAATTTTGAAAATGGGTCAGAAAAATTGTGCTCAATTAGTGCTTTTGAAACGAGTGAAGACTGTAATTTGTGATCACCTAGTTTGAGCGTTAGAACGGTTCAAAGTTGGGTAAGTGTAAAATCACGCTGACTTACCCACAATATATTTTACGCGAAACAAGTAGCTCAGCGTGATCTGCTCAGTAAGTGCTCTTCGAAAATGGGCTACTTGTAATTTGTGCTCCACTCCTTACCTTCTAAAACCCCAGTTTAAACTCGGTGTTTCGCGGGTGGGGGTAGCGAACTTACCCCAACGAGCACAAATTTTGAAAATAGGTCAGAAAAATTGTGCTCAATTAGTGCTTTTGAAACGAGTGAAGACTGTAATTTGTGATCACCTAGTTTGAGCGTTAGAACGGTTCAAAGTTGGGTAAGTGTAAAATCACGCTGACTTACCCACAATATATTTTACGCGAAACAAGTAGCTCAGCGTGATCTGCTCAATTAGTGCTCTTCGAAAATGGGCTACTTGTAATTTGTGCTCCACTCCTTACCTTCTAAAACCCCAGTTTAAACTCGGTGTTTCGCGGGTGGGGGTAGCGAACTTACCCCAACGAGAACAAATTTTCAAAATAGGTCAGAAAATTGTGCTCAATTAGTGCTTTTGAAACGAGTGAAGACTGTAATTTGTGCTCACCTAGTTTGAGCGTTAGAACGGTTCAAAGTTGGGTAAGTGTAAAATCACGCTGACTTACCCACAATATATTTTACGCGAAACAAGTAGCTCAGCGTGATCTGCTCAGTAAGTGCTCTTCGAAAATGGGCTACTTGTAATTTGTGCTCCACTCCTTACCTTCTAAAACCCCAGTTTAAACTCGGTGTTTCGCGGGTGGGGGTAGCGAACTTACCCCAACGAGCACATATTTTGAAAATAGGTCAGAAAAATTGTGCTCAATTAGTGCTTTTAAAACGAGTGAAGACTGTAATTTTTGCTCACCTAGTTTGAGCGTTAGAACGGTTCAAAGTTGGGTAAGTGTAAAATCACGCTGACTTACCCACAATATATTTTACGCGAAACAAGTAGCTCAGCGTGATCTGCTCAGTAAGTGCTCTTCGAAAATGGGCTACTTGTAATTTGTGCTCCACTCCTTACCTTCTAAAACCCCAGTTTAAACTCGGTGTTTCGCGGGTGGGGGTAGCGAACTTACCCCAACGAGCACAAATTTTGAAAATAGGTCAGAAAAATTGTGCTCAATTAGTGCTTTTAAAACGAGTGAAGACTGTAATTTTTGCTCACCTAGTTTGAGCGTTAGAACGGTTCAAAGTTGGGTAAGTGTAAAATCACGCTGACTTACCCACAATATATTTTACGCGAAACAAGTAGCTCAACGTGATCTGCTCAATTAGTGCTCTTCGAAAATGGGCTACTTGTAATTTGTGCTCCACTCCTTACCTTCTAAAACCCCAGTTTAAACTCGGTGTTTCGCGGGTGGGGGTAGCGAACTTACCCCAACGAGAACAAATTTTCAAAATAGGTCAGAAAATTGTGCTCAATTAGTGCTTTTGAAACGAGTGAAGACTGTAATTTGTGCTCACCTAGTTTGAGCGTTAGAACGGTTCAAAGTTGGGTAAGTGTAAAATCACGCTGACTTACCCACAATATATTTTACGCGAAACAAGTAGCTCAGCGTGATCTGCTCAATTAGTGCTCTTCGAAAATGGGCTACTTGTAATTTGTGCTCCACTCCTTACCTTCTAAAACTCCATCTTAAAGCCAGGTTTCAACTCAGTCCAAAATTGAACTGGGTAAAGTCAAACCACGGGGACAGTTTTCATCACAGCTTGGAAGTGCTGAGTACAACTCGGCACCGTCGGAGAGGTTTTAACTCGCTTTAAAATTAAACCGGGTAAAGTTACAACCCCAGGGAGAATTTTGATCGCAGCTGGGGTGTGCTGAGTATATGTCGGCACCGTCGGATGAGGTTTTAACTCAGTCCAAAATTGAACTAGGTCGAGTTACAACCCCAGGGCTACGCTTAATCGCACCTAGAGTGTGCTAAGTATATTTCGGCACCGTCGGAGAGGTTTTACCCTAGCCCAAAATTGATTTGGGTAGAGTTTAAACCTTGAGGACACTCTTAATCGCAGCTCGGGTGTGCTTAGTGCATTTCGGCACTGTCAGAGAGGTTTTAACTCAGCCCAAAATCGAACAAGGTAGAGTTTAAACCCCAGACACGCTTGATCGCACCTAGAGTGTGCTGAGTATATTTCGGCACCGTCGGAGAGGGATTTAACTCAGCCCAAAATCGAACAAGGTAGAGTTAAAACCCCAGACACACGCTTGATCGCACCTACAGTGTGCTAAGTATGTTTCGGCACCGTCAGAGAGGTTTTAACGCAGCCCAAAATTGAACAAGGTAGAGTTAAAACCCCAGACACACGCTTGATCGCACCTACAGTGTGCTAAGTATATTTCGGCACCGTCGGAGATGTTTTAACTCAGCCCAAAATTGAACCGGGTAGAGTTAGAACCCCGGGGACTGTTTTGATCGCAGCTTGGAAGTGCTGAGTACAACTCGGCACCGTCGGAGAGGTTTTAACTATTACCTACATTTTTTGGGGTCTCGTGATAACTGACGAAACTTTTTCGCATATACGCAGTCTAGGTTAGTCTTGTAAGGCGTTTTGGAGATTTGGGTACCGGTTTATGACTGGGTTTGCCCAATTTTTCCGTTAGTAGCTGATTTGGACGCCGTAGTACTTGTTTTTCCTTGTTTTATTCAATCCCAGGCATTTACGTCGCTGAATGACGGTCCCCGAAAGTTTTGGCTAAAACTCGATGTCGGTTTTGGCCAAGTTCACGGTAGTAGGGGAGAAGAGAAAAAGGAGGAAAAGGAGAAAAGGGAGAGGTGAAAACATCGGTGAAATTGTGGTGGGGGTGGTTGTGGGCCCTGAGGGTGTCTTGAACCCCCAGTTCAAAAATCATTGGGCGCCACTGCCGGTTATTCGCGGGTGGGGGTAGCGAACTTACCCCAACGAGCACAAATTTTCAAAATAGGTCAGAAAAATTGTGCTCAATTAGTGCTTTTGAAACGAGTGAAGACTGTAATTTGTGCTCACCTAGTTTGAGCGTTAGAACGGTTCAAAGTTGGGTAAGTGTAAAATCACGCTGACTTACCCACAATATATTTTACGCGAAACAAGTAGCTCAGCGTGATCTGCTCAATTAGTGCTCTTCGAAAATGGGCTACTTGTAAGTTGTGCTCCACTCCTTACCTTCTAAAACCCCATCTTAAAGTCGGTTATTCGCGGGTGGGGGTAGCGAACTTACCCCAACGAGCACAAATTTTGAAAATAGGTCAGAAAAATTGTGCTCAATTAGTGCTTTTGAAATGTGTGAAGACTTTCATATGTGCTCATCTGGTTTGAGCGTTAGAACGGTTCAAAGTTGGGTATGTTTAAAATCACGCTAACCGACAAGATACTTTAGAACCGTTCAGAGTTGGGTAATTAACAAGCTGGCCCGTCCCTTCCGTCAACCTCGGTGCCAGTTCCGCTGCGCTCCACCAGCACCTCGGTTCGACAGGGGGACTTGGCCAGCTTGGCCTGCCGGCGGCGTTTGCGGGGGCCTTCGACCCCCCGCCTCAAGTCTTCGTAGAAGTGCCCGGTAGCAGATGTATTTGTTACGATTTAAATCGTTAACCTGAGCCCGTCCCTGCCTGTGCGCGCAGCGGCCAACCCTAACCTCAAAAAACAAAAACAGACATATTTTCATTAATCAAAAATGCGATATAAATCGAAAATTGTTGCCACCGTACGTGGTTCTACGTTAAGAAAGGAGTTTATCCTCCAAATTTGAAGTTTTTCTGTTCACGATAAGTCGGCGTACACACGTCCGCCCGAACGAACAAACAGTCAGCATCAGACTATAAGCCCGGCTCCTGCCGTTTCTAGAGAAACGTGTCGGGACGGGCTAAAAATCACGCTGTTCCATCTCCTTTTTTTCACCTAGGAAAACAGCTTATCGCGATCTTTGAAAATCACCTTCATTGTCTAAAAGTACGTTTTTTTCAGATGAGTTTGAAGACAAATATTTTTTTTAAAAAAATTGAAAACTGTTAAATAGCACAGCTATGGTGACAAAACTACAGCAGAAAATGGATTTGTTTAGAAAGCCATCAGTATTCGAACTCGAATTTTCGCACGCTTAAACACAGCGCTAACTCGTGTTCTTCTGTTCCGCTTTCGTTTTTAGGCCTGTCGTCCATTAGTATGCCCACAAAATGACCGAGAGAGCAAACGTAGTAGACGTTTCAGCCCGTGAACCAGACATTTAGTTCCCGCCGCTCTTAAAAGTCGCTAATTTCGTTCGTTATTTGGGCATGTATTAAAATTTCACTAAACATCGTGCGTTTTAGAATGCGCGTATATTTCCTTTGCCTTCGAGAAGGTACGCAACTACGGTAAATCTCAGAGATACGCTGGCAACAACGTCCCTCAAAAACCTATTCGTTGGAGACCGCAGTGGTCTTTGCTAAACATTTTTACAAGCAACATGGCCTACGATTCAGATAAGTCCGCCATGAGGGTCAAGTGACACAGTAAAGAGAACGTAAAAGTGGTACCTACCAATGAGATGCTTCTAAAAACTTACCTTGGTATGTGCAATAGGGTGTGCCATACTTAATTTTTTCCGAAATTCGATGTACGCGTTAGCTTACTCGTGGCCATTTTTCATGCTGATTCCGAGGAATTTTTTATTTATTTTTTTGGAGGCCGTTTAGGGGGTCCGACCCGCCTTGGTCGGCCGCAGCGTGGCCAATGTTTTTTGAAAATTTGAAAAAAATTCCGAATGTCAATCTGGTCAAAGTAGAATCCTTTCGGTCTAAAATTTCAAAAGAAACTTTGTATCTCTTACGGTTTTTGAGATATCGGCGTTTAAAGTGCGAAAATCAAGCAAAACTTCGTTTGTCGTGTTAAACGCCGATATCTCAAAAATCGTAAGAGATACAGTGTTTCTTTTGAAATTTTAGCCCGAATGGCCAGATTGACATTAGGATTTTTTTTTTGAATTTTCAAAAAACATTGATTTTTACTGTTCATAAGGGCCACGCTACGGCCGACCGAGGCGGGTCGGACCCCCTAAACGGTCTCCAAAAAAAATAAAGAAAAAATTCCTCGGAATCAGCATGAAAAATGGCCATAATTGAGCTAACGCGTACATCGAATTTCGAAAAAAATGAAGTATGGCACACCCTAATGTGCAACAACAAAGATAAATACATAAGGTTCCTCTTCAGCGGTCACTGGGTTCGTCGCAAAATTGGGTTTACTTTAAGAATACTGCCGTACAGAAAAAGGCCAGAGGCCGTGGAAGAAGGGGAAGCATTTCCACTTAAGAGAAATCGCTGTCACTAGTTAAAAAGTGCCACTGGGTGCAGGTGCGTAATATTAAGATTTTAACAGGCTAAAATTGCTTGTACTGCTTGAAGTGTCTCCGTTAGGTGAGCTCCGCAGGGATTTAAATTCCGTGGGCCTATATGAGGAGCGACCGACAGGATACCTCGATGCAGAGCATTCGATTTTCTGTCATGGTTGGCGGGTATTCGAACGGTCGGGACCAAACACCGATAGCGTAAGGAAGGCGCTCCAGCGAAGCGTGTGACGTGTCTAGGATCCAGTTCGGTACACATCTATTGGATGCCCGAATATCAGATTTTTGGAAGAGTCTTTATAAGCTGAGGAGTACAGCACAAATTTAAAGTAGGCGATTTTCGCAGTAGTTGAGTAGGTCACAATTTTGTTACTTTCGTATTGAATCTTGTATCACAACTTGTAACTTGTGTTTTGTAACTTGAGGACTGATCTTGTATTGTAACCTGTGTATTTTAACTTGTATACATGTTATTCTTATTTACCGCTGTTTCATACTGCCTCCTGCTACCGTTGACTAATCCCTCTGATATGCATAAGAGTACTTTTACTATCCACTCTTCGTTAATTTTAGGGCAAGATGTACTAGGTTCTAAAATCCAGTCGAATTAAATGCAGCAATTATGTGTGTGGGTTCAGTGCGTGTGTGACATTTTGCGCATCAGTTACTCCAATTCTCATTCATAGCAGTTTTATTTCTTTAAGTTCAAGTTCAGTAAATTTTGCTAGACGTGATTCAATAACAGCGTCAGCGTTATTTTACACTTACCCAAATTTGAACCGTTCTAACGCGCAAACCAGATGAGCACAAATTGAAGTCCTCACACATTTCAAAAGCACTAATTGAGCACAATTTTTCTGACCTGTTTTAAAAATTTGTGCTTGTTCGGGTAAGTTCGCTACCCACACCCGCGAATAACCGGCTTTAAGATGCGGTTTTAGAAGGTAAGGAGTGGAGCACAAATTACAAGTAGCCCATTTTCGAAGAGCACTAATTGAGCAGATCACGCTGAGCTACTTGTTTCGCGTAAAATATATTGTGGGTAAGTCAGCGTGATTTTACACTTACCCAACTTTGAACCGTTCTAACGCTCAAACGAGGTGAGCACAAATTAATGTCTTCACTCGTTTCAAAAGCACTAATTGAGCACAATTTTTCTGACCTATTTTCAAAATTTGTGCTCGTTGGGGTAAGTTCGCTACCCCCACCCGCTAATAACCGGCTCTAAGATGGGGTTTTAGAAGGTAAGGAGTGGAGCACAAATTACAAGTAGCCCATTTTCGAAGAGCACTTACTGAGCAGATCACGCTGAGCTACTTGTTTCGCGTAAAATATATTGTGGGTAAGTCAGCGTGATTTTACACTTACCCAACTTGAAACCTTTCTAACGCTAGAACCAGATAAGCACAAATTAAAGTCTTCACACGTTTCAAAAGCACTTATTGAGCACAATTTTTCTGACCTATTTTCAAAATTTGTGCTCGTTGGGGTAAGTTCGCTACCCCCACAAGCGAATAACCTCCGTGAAATTACACTTACCCTTCAAAATTTGTGCTCGTTGGGGTAAGTTCGCTACCCCCACAAGCGAATAACCGGCTCTAAAATGGGGTTTTAGAAGGTAAGGAGTAGAGCACAAATTACAAGTAGCCCATTTTCGAAGAGCACTAATTCAGCAGATCACGCTGAGCTACTTGTTTCGCGTAAAATATATTGTGGGTAAGTCAGCGTGATTTTACACTTACCCAACTTTGAACCGTTCTAACGCTCAAACTAGGTGAGCACAAATTACAGTCTTCACTTGTTTCATAAGCACTAATTGAGCACAATTTTTCTGACCTATTTTCAAAATTTGTGCTCGTTGGGGTAAGTTCGCTACCCCCACCCGCGAATAACCGGCTTTAACATGGGGTTTTAGAAGGTAAGGAGTGGAGCACAAATTACAAGTAGCCCATTTTCGAAGAGCACTAATTCAGCAGATCACGCTGAGCTACTTGTTTCGCGTAAAATATATTGTGGGTAAGTCAGCGTGATTTTACACTTCCCCAACTTGAAACCTTTCTAACGCTAGAACCAGATAAGCACAAATTAAAGTCTTCACACGTTTCAAAAGCACTAATTGAGTACAATTTTTCTAACCTGTTTTGAAAATTTGTGCTCGTTTAGGTAAGTCCATCGTGAATTCTACCTCACCCATTTAAAAGAGTCATTTTCTCGCATTAGATGACGAGCACAAATTTCGTTACTTCACCTGCGGAGAGCACTAATTGAGCACAAACTTTTGAGGGCGGCGTTGTAATTTGTGCTCACATGGGTAAGTGTAATTTCACGGAGGTCAAAGAGGGTATTCGCGTCACCCTAATCCTCAGTGCTTGCTCGCCCTGACAATGATGAACACCAGCATCAGATGGCATCCATCATATTGCAGAAATTCCTGCCCAGTTTGCTTGATGGAAGTGCATTTAAAACTTCTGAAACACATAGAGAGAAAAGAGTCAACTACCAAACAAAACCGCCGGAAAGAAAGTCCACTACATATGCTTGTGCCTAATCTATTATACTGTACAAAAGTGCATCATTATTTTTTTTAATTAATTCTTTTCTCAACAATAATTTGGTATGTAATGTACCAGTATACATTAAAGAATGTATTGAATCTATAGTACTTTCACGGTTTGTGTAAGTGAATCATGTAAAAAAATAAAAGCAATGTATTTCAACATTGAAGCTTGATGTTTTTCTTTGAACGTCTGACAGCCTCAAATATAACAATTATAACTGTGTCAATTTATTGAAATGAAATGGTATACCGGGTGATACTAACCTGTTGAGTGACGATTTTCTTGTATTTCTTCAACAGCAAGTGTCTTGCGTGAGCTGGTATAATAATGTTAAAAATCTTTAATTTTCATGATTCAGTTTCCGTCTCCTTTTTCCATTTGCTAATAATACAGCATTTCACATTCAGAATATCATACAGATCATACTCGGGTTTGCTTGTTGTTGGTCAGTGGCAAGCAAACAGAAAGAGAACAGTGTTTCGGTACGCGGCCGCCAGTGTCGCTGGCGTAGCGATGAGCGAGTGGGTTCGGCGCTTGGCCGCTAGATGGTGCTAGTGTAGGGGCCCCGGCCCGGGGCCGTGGGTAGGCTGTATAGAGAGGGAGAGGACCGACCGAACGTCTGCATGGGGGCTGTGCCAGGAAACTCTGGGCGAGGGGGGATTTTGCTAAATTGCAGGGGCGGATCCAGGGTGGGTGGGAGCGACGGGGCGATGCCCCCCCCCCCCTTAGGGCGCCCGAAAGGTAGACAATTCGCGTTACAATCCGCCTGAAAGTAGGCAGAAAGCGATACATCCCCCCCCCCCCATATAGCCGCCCCTGGATCCGCGCCTGCTAAATTGTGCGTTGGGCGAGCCACGTGACCGACCGGGTCCAATCAGAGGCCGTGTTGCAGAAGAATCCCTTTTCTCGCCCGACGACGCATTTTTTTTTCCTTCCCCCCAGCGAGAGTTCCCTAGCCCTGCTACGGCCCGGTCCAGTTTCATTTGTCAGTGACAAAGCGCGCGGACGCATCTGGACCAGGGCACTGAGCCGTGGCGAGCCGGGCAGCGGCGAGGTGGCAGGGTGGCAGCGCACGCAGTACGAACTGCGCTCCTACGGAGCGGGTGCTTCCGGTCGGTATTTCACAAGGATCGTTGGGGGTTAAACTGACCAAACATGGATGGACGCATACTTAGCATAGTACCTTCGACGACGCCACAATAATTTCCGGCCCAACTTACGTCATTTTGGCGTGACGTCACGTGACGTGATTTCGCGCTTTTCCGCGGCTGGCCCCGTCGCGGGCTGAGTCGCGATCACCGCGGGAGGTGGCAAACTGGCTAGAATAGACAGGCCCTAGTGGAACCCGCCGACAAACAAGAATTTTGTTTTGAGTCCATAGCGACGGCGCAGGGGCGGTCTCTAAGTCAGGCGGCCCGCCTCAACTTGGTGTTGTTCGCGCTCAAATTTTGCACAGCGTCGTTTTAGAACCATGAATTTCCCAATCAGGAAACCGTGGGAAAACTACCAGATTTTTGGGACACCCTAAACGCAGTTTCTTCGGAGTACTTCGGTCGTCGCCAGAATTGAATTTTGGAGTGTTAAAATTGCTTTTGACCCATTCTCGACGTTTAGAATAGAATAAGACCGATGAGCGAAAAAAAGATTTTATGACACCGGTGATTTTCTCTTTTCCATGTGGATTTTAAATTCCCATCTGGAATCACGAATTTTCATGTGGATTTTCATATTTCCATCCTGGTTTTGTCTTTCCATACCACAGTGGGTTTGAGAAATCCCGACGGATTCTAGGATCCTATATGGAATTGACATTTCCACCAACAAATTTGAGATTCCATAACTACTTCACATGTCTGTAAAATCGATACCAATGTTTTCTCATGCGCCTCAAGTTAGTTTTGTCCGATCGCGCGCAAATTTTGCACAGTGTCGTTTTAGACCATGAATTTCCAAACCAGACACCCGTGGGCAAAATCCTAGATTTTTGGGACACCCTACTGCGTGTGTCTCAGCGCCGACTAGATAGGCAACTCGGGCCACGCCGCCGGCACCGCCCCGCGTCCGCCCGCGCGGCGCCTGCCCGCGCCCGTCAGCCTCGATCTCAACCGCGAGAGCAACCGAAAGAGGTGCATAGCTCGGAAAATGTGTAATACACTGCGAAACAAGCTGGCCCGTCCCTTCCGTCAACCTCGGTGCCAGTTCCGCTCCGCTCCACCGGCACCTCGGTTCGACAGGTGGACTTGGCCAGCTTGGCCTGCCGGCGGCGTTTGCGGGGGCCTACGGCCCCCGCCTCAAGTCTCCCTAGAAGTGCCCGATAGCAGATGTATTTGTTACGATTTAAATCGTTAACCTGAGCCCGTCCCTGTGCGCGCCGCGATATGGTAGTGGTGTGCGCGCGGCGGCCAACCCTAACCTCAAACAGCAAGAACAGACAAATTTTCATTAATCAAAAATGCGATACAAATCGAAAATTGTTGCCACCGTACGTGATTCTACGTTAAAAAAGGAGTTTATTCCTCAAATATTTTCTGTGAACGATAAGTCGGCGTCCACGCTTAGTAACGAACGAACATCCGGCATAAGACTATAAGCCCGGCTCCTGCCGTTTCTAACGAAACGTGTCGGGACGGGCTAAAAAGTGATGTCGGAGCATGTCACAGATGCGTACTGCACAGCGCCGCGCTCAACCACAAAGTGCGAGATAGATCACACGGTTCGCCATCGAGAGCAACAGAGAAAGATGCATGATGCATAGCTCAGAAAGCTGCTGACACTGCAGTGTACTGTGAAAACACCGACACAGTAACAGAGGTCATTGGCTCCGCGCCCGAAATCCGACACCCGGCGCGCGACATGCTGACGTCATCGAAATACGACAGCTGCCCCTGGGAGGTAGGCGAGCCCGCAACACAAACCCGAGTCCAGGGGGCCCCCTTAGTACTCACCTCATCATGCCATACGTTGCGATGAACAGAGCCAGCGGTACGGCTCTTATCAAATGACACTGGCAGTTGACCAAGAAGTCTCCCAGTGTACCACAACCTGTGGAAGATGATTGCATGACAAGTGTTGGAATCAAAACATGCATTTCCTTTCCTTCTCTGCAGCGCATGATTAAACACTTCCGTCAGTCCGGTATTTCCCGATTTTCCAGCTGAAGCTATACATAAACGTTCCATTGCCTACCCAAAATTTTACTTACGTGGTGCGTACGGTCTTACAGACAATCATAATGTGCACGGTGGACAGAAATTATACCATGCTAGCTTTCGAATCACCGCTGTACATGGAAAAAAAAGATCGGTTGAGCCGACGCGCATATCAAAGAAGCAAATTTGTTAGTAGCCTGAACTTGAAATGCCAGTTCAGCTAGCAATGTGCTACTTGGTTGGTCAGGTGCACCTTGAGCGAACAAATGATGTAAGTATCGGATACTGAAAAGGTTGGTTGGGAAAAGGTTGGCGTTGGGATAACCATTTTTTTTTCTTCCGTGCAACGTGCGGTACGCGGGATATAGAATCTGCATACGCCACCGTAAAAATATTTGTCGTTACTTAACAGCAATCTTGAAGCAAAATTTATAAAATGAGTAAGTCATCACAGAGAACGTGCCGAGCAACTCAACACCTCCATTAAGTTTGCTCAAGCCCATCAAGTATGTGATGTAAGTAGTGACGGTTTAATCGTCAGCCATATCTTAGTCACATGACAAAATCTTCCTACAGCAGCCCAAGACCAGCCTCCCAGACCAGCATCGTTTCCTCGCCGCGATGTCCAGGGTGGTTTGTATTGGAGGGCGACGCCTGCAAGGGTGCCTGCCTGCGGCCGCGTCGCCGCTTTGCATCGCCGAAATTGTCGAAGCGCTTGGATTGCAGTCAATACACCATTCCCAGTTCCGTGCTGATAGGATGGCGCCGCAGGGGTCCTGACTCAGGAAATAGTTCATGCGTGAAAGGGAAGAGCTTGCCTCGCTCGGTATGACACTGTCAAGCACTGGGTTCCCGTCGGGAATAATAGATTGGTCGAAGTCGCTAACAAATTGCAGAGGTGAGGGGGACAGTGCACAAGCCATTACAAAAGAGGTTGGCTCTCATCGATCGCGGTTGGAGGCGCGGCAATTATTTTGTCGCGTTTCGGTCGATACAGACGGCACGGCATGTTATAAAGGGTGGATGTGCATGGGTTGCACGCATTTTGTGAATAAAGTTTGTTCGAATAATATCAGACAAGCACGCAAACACGAACCCCATTTTTAGACCGTCCCGAAACGTTTCTTTAGAAACGGCAGGAGCAGGGCTTATAGTTTTATGCCGGATGTTCGTTCGTTACTAAGCGTGGACGCCGACTTATCGTTCACAGAAAATATTTGAAGAATAAACTTCTTTTTAGCCCGTCCCGACACGTTTCTTTAGAAACGGCAGGAGCCGGGCTTATAGTCTGATGCCGCATGTTCGTTCGGGCGGACGTATGTTCGCCGACTTATCGTTCACAGAAAAACTTCGAATTTTGAGGATCAACTACTTTTTTTTAACGTACAATCACGTGCGGTGGCAACAATTTTCGATTTGTATCGCATTTTTGATTAATGAAAATTTGTCTGTTTTAGTTTTTTGAGGTTAGGGTTGGCCGCCGCGCGCACACTATTACCATCGCGGCGCGCTCAGGGACGGGCTCAGGTTAACGATTTTAATCGTAACAAATACATCTGCTATCGGGCACTTCTAGGGAGACTTGAGGCGGGGGCCGAAGGCCCCCGCAAACGCCGCCGGCAGGCCAAGCTGGCCAAGTCCCCCTGTCAATCCGAGGTTAACAGTGGGTTGAGTTACATTTATATAGTTGTAGAGTTTGTAGAGGTTCCAAAATTTAGTAGATTGTACGTAAAAAGACTTATGATACTTAACAATCCTATGGTTTGGGAACTGAAGCATCTGTTTATTAGACCTGGAAGCACGTGAGTTTGAATCAGCTGTTAAGACATATGACTTATACAGGTAAGGAGGTTGTTGGGTTTTAATTATTTTCCATACTAGCACAGCAATAGCCAAAGTTCGCCTGTCTTTAACTTTCAATATGGATAGTTTCCTATAAAGTCGAGTTATATGTTCAAATGACTTAGCACCTGCTATAAATCTTACACAGGCATTCTGTAACCGTTGAAGTTTCAAAGTACTACAATCAGACATATCAGTGAATACAACAGAAGCAAAATCTAAGTGGGGAAAAGCAGACTCATATGTGTTGACATTAAAATGGATATACAATTGTAAATCATCTGCGTAACCATGGTGACGACAGTTCGTTATAACTGTGGGCAAGTCGAAAAGGTACAGTAGAAATAGTAGAGGACCTAACACACTGCCTTGAGGTACACCAGTTATAATTTTAGCCCAGTCTGAGAAAAGTATTTCAGACAAAAATACCCTGTGATGTCGGCCTGACAAATATGAAGCAAACCAGTTTACAACTGCGTCTGAGAAACCAAGAAATTTAAGCTTTACACGAAGAAGCTCATGATGAATAGGATGTGCCATACTTCATTTTTTCCGAAATTCGGTGTACGCGTTACCTCAATCGAGGCCATTTTTCATGCTGATTCCGAGGAAAAAAGGTAAAAAAATTTGGAGGCCGTTTAGGGGGTCCGACTCGCCTCGGTTGGGGGCCTAAATGCCCCTCTACAGGGCGAAAAATTAATGTTGTCAAAAAAATTTAAAAAAAATTCCACAACCCAATTCGACGAAAGTAGGGTTCTAAAGGGCTGAAATTTCAAGGAAAACGTCGTATCTCTTACGGTTTTGAAGATATCGGCATTAAAAGTGCAAAAATCGATTATTGCACTTTCAATGCCGATATCTCTGGATTATAAATCTTCAAAAGAATCCAGAAAACCTACTTTAGGAGGTCTATAAATACCTGCAACAAGAATTTTAGTGGCTCCCACAAGAATAACAACCAAAATATACTCTGGTTTCTCAGCTTCTCCCAACGACACAGAAATAACTTTGGCTGCACAGCAAAATTTAACAAATACCGCAACACCACCTCCAGACCTATTACTTACTCGATTTATGTAGAATGCTTTGTAATTAGGTAGATTTAATTGTATATTATCCTTTAACCATGTTTCAGAAACTACTATGATATCAATACCTTTACCTGCAAATATGTCTATGAATTCTGACTGTCTTGCTACATCCAACAATGATTGTGCATTGGTATGAATTAGTTTAAGTTTGCTTGGGTGTTTATTATCTAAATACTGTACATAGTCATTAAGAGAGTCCAACTCATTGTCACTCATAAGCAAGGAACCGTTTTGAGTGTAAGCCAGAACCTGTAAACAAACAAGAAATTATTAAACAAAGCAGTCTGTTCTAAACATCACAGCAAAAAAAAAAGAGCAAAAACAATATGGAGTACCTAATTTCTTAACAAAAAGAAACAACTAAATGGTCAGTACAATCATGTACCTAGAAATAAAATAAAATGAACTTGTATTTAAAAGAGACAGGAAACATTCTGTCTCATTAACCTAAATATGGTAACTAATTACACCAATAGTATAGGATGATAGGCACACAAGGATGATAATTGGCAATGTTGTATCAGTGCGACCACGTTGGGACAGATAAGATTATGCCAAATTGTTAATGTAGACTAGGAACACAACAGGACAGGTATGAGATCATTCTTATAAGGTTAACAACACCTGGCATACAAATTAAAAGAAAGACAAAAAACAGGGGACACTTAAGAGGGGGAGGGTGGTCTACAATTAATTTACTTAAGTCACCATCACACTTTACACGGGCTGGATACCGTTAACCATAATTACACCATCGGACGACCACACATTTTTCTCAGAGTATGAGCTGATAGCACTCCTCATTAAACGTAGTCTCTGTTGAGTGAGGTCCTCCCTTACAGTAATTCTCGAGCCCTTCAATGCTCGCTTAGCTCTGAACACTTCAGCCCTATAGGCATAACTGGTGAATTTAACAATAATTGGTCTCGGTTTACCACCACGCTTGCCAATGCGGTGAGACCGGTCAATGCAATAATGATCTACTTTAACATCCATTTTGGAAGCCACATCAATCACAATTTCATCAGTTGTTTCGTTTGCAGACTCCGGGATACCAAATATTCTGAGGTGATTTCGGCGACCATACTGCTCCAACTCGTCCACCCTAGCATCCAGTTGTGTCTGCGGCTCCTGAATCTTGACATCCTTGGAATAAAGTTCTGCCCTCATCTCTGTGACCTCTTCTCTCAACTTCACCATGGCCTCGAAGATCGATTTTGTTGCTGCCTGGACGGCATCAGTTATTAATTTCTCAAGTTCATCACTACTCATATCAGACACCTTAGTCTTCTGCTGGGGAGTGGAAAGCGTCTGCTGCTTGTTGTTGTTTGAGCGACTTGAGGTCATGTTTGAACAGGCGTACCAATCACCAATACCAAAGTCACTGCCCGCCTCTACTTTTGGCTCCACAGGTTGGTACCACTGAGAGAAGGGCACCTAACCTCTCAGTACACCTGCTAGTTTGTGAGACTGGATATTAGTCGATCGGGCACCAGTCAAAAACTCCCACCAATTGCACAAGCACCTCCGTCAACGATACACCACTGGATCACCACTTGAACAGCTACTGAATTTGCTGACACCTTCAAACCACTAAATTCCGGCACACTCAACAGAACGCGTCACTCCATGAGAGAGAGAGAGAGAGAGAGAGAGAGAGAGAGAGAGAGAGAGAGAGAGAGAGAGAGAGAGAGAGAGAGAGAGAGAGAGAGAGGAGAGAGAGAGAGAGAGAGAGAGAGAGAGAGAGAGAGCAGCGGCGGCGGCAGCTGCAGCAAGATTGAAGGGTCACGCGCAAAACATACCTCCTCTGATCCACAATGGAGCAAGCCAAGATCCATTTCAGAAAATATACGAGCACTGAACCCCTTCAATCACGCTTCGAACTCGAGATTACCGTTAGGAACCCTGCAAGCAGCGAAGCAAATAAAGTATTATATTGAAGACAGGGGAGTTCAGGAAAACAGACACAAGGAAATATTTCACGCTACACCATACAACAACCAAACTAGAAGTGTAAACAAAGAAATGAAGAAATAAACAAAGAAACGTGTTGGGACGGGCTAATCAGAAAGTATTTCTACAGCAAATAATGATTCGTGGGACAACATTCACTTTTCAGTGTATTCACGGTCTTACGATCTCATGAAGTTAAATGACAAAATCTAATGTCGGGATGATCGATTTGGAACGAATTATCATGTGACAGTTAAATTGTAGAAGGTTTGACAAAGAGGAGATAAGAAATAACGAATAGACATGAAATTAAATAGATGACAAAATAAAATAAACATACCTCCTGAATCCACATCGCATCAGCCAGGATCTATTTGAGAACACGAGTGCTAATTGAGTTCCCTTACGTTTGGGTACAGTTAAATTTGAAACACTGAATCCATTAACAAATGTCTGAATCAAGAAAAAAATTCGAAGAATGTCATGATCATGTCATGATAAAATTCGGCAGTGGATCTAGTTCTTTTACTTTAATAACCTAGAAAGATAAAGAGTTTGACATAACCAATACATAATGCAATGCAAAGCTTTACAATTGCATACACATAACGTCAACACACTAAATACTTGCGAAATTTAAGGTATTCCTTTCAATGATAGTTAGTACCATGACATAATGTAATTGCCACAAAATATAATGACTTAGGCTAAGCACAGTCGCGACTCAAGCCATTGCTAGGAAAAACTAGTTATCTTCACTTCAAGCCACCAATGGTATCTGCAGACCACAGCGGCATTAAAAATAACTTGCCGTAGAATTTAGAGCGACAACATGAATCAACAGACACAGAACTCGATTTACTCCAATATACACACCATACACCACACCGCAATACACAATAATGTAGGTCTCAACTTGCTCCCGCACCGAGCAGCGCAGGCCGGAGAGACGATCACAGGTTCACAGCGACAAGAGCAGCGCAGCGAGGCAAGCGCGGCGCGGAAAGAGTAGAGGGGGTGGGGTGGGTAGACAGGCTGCGCCAGGAGCACGCCGGCCCGTCCCAACAACGCGCGTCTGCAGAGCGCACGGCACGGCCGCAGGCAGCAGGCCGCCAGCGCGGAGCGATAGGCAGGGCGACTCGGAAGTCTGACCGCACCGACGCCTTGCAGCTGCTGATCTCACAGGGGGGGCGATAGCCCCCCCCCCCCGTAAACCGCCACTGCTTTAGTGATTCTTCATAGTTCTTTTCACTTCCGGCCGACCTCTACTCCGAAATACCCTATCGGTATCGTAGTTTCTTCGCGTTTGCATTCATTTTTGGGGGCCTGGGCACTGGGCAGGGCACACGGGTTTGGTTGGTTTGGATTCGCCTCTCGCCTTTTCCTTTCATCATGGTCATGGTTAATGCTATTCCCTGTCTCACCCCTGCAGGCAACATCATCTAGTGGTGGTGGTTAAGGAGGCAAAAGAAAAATATCCGATTTCTTTAAGCCCAACAAAGTGGTGGTGTCGGCGCCGCCCAGTACCTCTGCCGCTGCTAACTCGGACCCTGACCCTGACGATCCCGAGTGCCTGCCTGTTCCCTAAGGTACTTGTTATGAATTTTGGGGGATTAAAAATAAGACCTAATCGTGTTCTGTATCACTTCTTTTATTTAAAAAAAATAACGCAATAATAACACGCATGATGCACGGTTTGTATTACGTTTTGTCTGTTAACTCTGTCATTTTCTTATGGCAGATGATCCTGCTGGATTTCGGCCGGGGGAAAATTTAACTCCACCACTGTTCGAAATTTCTGTTTCCTCTTCTTCTTCCTTGGTGAATGTTATTGATGGCCCTGCTCCTGCTTCTACTGCAATTGCCACATCTTCACTGTCCTCTTCTGCATGCGCTACTGCGACTGTGGAGACATTCGTTGGTCCTCTTCTTACGATGTAGGATATTATGTAAAGAAACCATTGCATGAATCAGACAAAAATATACTGTAGAAACTCATTGAGAGCCCATGGGTGCCTCTATCTGGGTACAAATTTCCTTACTCTTGCGATCTGAAGAAAGGAAAAGAAGAGCGACGCTTTGTAGGTAAACACCTAGAAAATTACGAGTGGTTGGTATTTTCTGACATGGACAAGGGACTTTATTGTAAATATTGTCCCTTTTTTGGCCGTTCTGAAGGAGGCAAAGGTAGAGTAGGGCTTGGCCAATTAGTTGTCAATCCTCTTACCAAATTCGCCAAGTTGACCGGCACCACAGGGGACTTGGAGTTTCATGCCTCTCATCAATACCATATTTATGCTGTTGCTGCCGCAAAAGATTTTTTGGGAGCTCAACAATTTTCCGGCCGTGACATTCACAGTCAACTTGATACTCAGCATAGCCGAGAAGTAGCTGAAAACCGAGCAAGACTCTTGTGCTCGGTTGAAAATGTTATATTTTTAGAGCGCCAGGGTCTCGCTTTTCGTGGACACAGAGAATCTGCTCATGATCAATCTGGAAACAGAGGTAACTTCCTGGAGCTTATGACTTTCAGAAATGACTGTGGCGATCCGAAAGTCGAAAAACATTCGTCTTCTAGAAAAAAAAAGAAACGTTTATCAAAGCAAAGTTATCCAAAACGCTTCAATTGAAGCATGTGGTCAAGAAATAACTCAAACAATAGTAGAAAGGGTATAAAGGGCAAGTTTTACAGTTTATTATTTGACGAAACAACCGATATTAGTCATACCTCTCAGTTGTCCTTGTCCGTTCGGTACCCTCACCTTCCTTGATGAAGAAAATGAACTGTCTGTAAGAGAAGATTTTCTGACATTTGTTGACCCACGGGAGGTTCTGGAAGAGATGAGAATTCAAGAATACAATGATGCTTCTGCCGGCGAAGAGGACCCGGGAGATGACGGCGTTGGTGTCGACGTTGCTGCTGTACCTGAGGACATACAACAAGCACTAACGGGTACAAATCTGGGCCAGATTTCCACAAAAGCCATTGTAAAAATAGGTCTGGATCCAAACTGTTGTGTTGGAGTAGGCGCAGATGGTTGCTCTGTGAACACATCTGAAACAGTTGGGGCCATTCAAGAAATCCAAAAGACTGCTAAGAACGCAGTGAGAGCACCATGCTTAGATCATACCCTCAATCTATCTATTTCGAAGTCATCGGATGTCCCATCTGTAAAAAAAGCAGTTCACACTATTAAAGAAGTTGGCTCTTTCTTCAGAGCCTCTTCTAAAAGACACAAAAGACTCTTGAAAGTATACAATCGATGTCTACCAAGTTTGTGTGAAACCAGATGGGTCCAAAGGCACGAAGCAGTACAAGTTTTTCTGCAGGGAACGGGAGAAATTACAGATGCACTTACCACAATTTCTTAATGGTAAGATAAGGAAACTGCAGGAAAGGCCTCTGCTTTGATCAGCAACATACACGAGCCGGAGTTTATAGTTACCCTAGTAATTCTCGTCATGTGATAAATATTTTGTCACAGAATTTTAAGAATTCGTTTTGACCTCATTTTTTAATTTTTTTTGTTATCGTGTCCATCCATACACTCTTCGTTGACGACACGCAGTAAATGAGACAATTTTAGGGTATTTACGCAAGGATTTTCCTTGGCAAACATGGGGCTGATCCATTTTTCGGCGCGTCACTGCGAATAAATTTACAGAATCTCTTGTAGAAAATTAGCCATGGGTTTCTTGTCAACTTGACAATAACTTCTGTTTTACAGTGTAGTGTATGCGATTTTATTATAATTGCTCAGCTGATGTGCTTAACTCGGAAGTGTAATAGTGTATGCGTAACTTAAAGTAAACTGTTACAATCCCAGATTTAAATATGTTTACATTTTACCTAACCGACGTATATTTAAAATTTTAGCAAAATCCTAAGCCAAAAGTTTTCAGATTCCAACTAAAAGACACTTTGTCTGTCTAAAAGAGTTCATGATACCAAATAAGACCAGAAGCATTCTAGCATGACCTAAATAGCAAAAACGGCAACTGAACGACAAATTTACAGACCACTGTTTCACACGGGTATTTGCGTCGGTTTTTCTTCTATCACATAGCTTTCCTCGAATATTCGTAACAAATATTCGAACTTTCGGTCAATTCGACTTACTGCAGTTCGGACTCGAATAGACAACTATTTGAAATCGAGTATTCGAATATATTCGATATTCGAGTTCGAATATACCATCCCTATACCCTAGTCTCTTTGCAGGATGCATTATCAAGCACCATTTCTCTAAGGCGTTTCCTACAAAAAGAAAGTATCGAAATGCAGCAGGCCTCGGATGCAGTAACAGACACGCTTAGTGTTCTTGAGGAAAAGCGCAGGAATTCTGCAGAGATTTTCGGCGTGCTGTTCAATGAAGCTGCAGATCTGGCTGAAAAATTTGATGTTGAAATGAAACTACCCAGAGCAGCAAGCAGAGGCCGCCATCTTACTCAAGATGCAGAGTCGTATTATAGGCAGACAGTTTACAATTCTCTGCTTGACAATATCATTGCAGATCTGAAAAGTAGATTATCCAAAGATGTCCTACAGTGCTACAATCTTAACAGCTTACTGCCATCAGCAGTACTGGACCTGGATCAGACTAGAGAGGCCGAAATTTTTCCTCAGTTTGCTGCCAAGTACGCTGACTTACTGAATACATCCGAACACGTTTTGCTACAAAACCTCAAGGTACGTAATTTAAAAAACAAATTAATGTTTTATTTTATTCAAGACAAATAAGGCAAATGCTTACCTATATTTTTGTTTCTAGTCCGAATGTGCTCTTTGGCGGGCGAAGTGGCGTCGAGAAAAGGCAGTGGGAAGGTCCATTCCAACCTCTTGCTTGGAAACCATTGACGTGTGTGGTGTGTGATAAGGAGTTGTTCCCAAATATCAGATCGTTGATTCTCATTTTGCTGGCGCTTCCGTCCAGCGTGGCAACAGCAGAGCGGTCATTCTCAACTCTGCGACGGATCAAAACATGGCTCCGTTCCACCATGTTCAACATTCGTTTACTAGGCCTGGCATTGTTAAACATTCACAGAGACATTCCTGTAGATAAAGAGAAAGTCATTAACAGATTTGCCCAGAAAAATAAGTTTAGACAAGTAAAATTAATTATGTAGATTTCTGCTGTACATACCTGCATATTGTGAAATTAAACTTTGTGAAACACTTGCAATTTGCTTAACTCTTCAAAACTGCATGAATGGTAGATAATTCTTTGTAGAAAAAAATTGCGCGCTCCGCCTGCAAGGTAGGCAACCACTTTAAATTTTTCAGGATCGCCCCCCCCCCCCCCCCCCCCATGTGATGGAGGAGTTAAACCGCCACCGGCAGATGGAACTGATATGGCGCCCAAACGATTGTCATTGTAGCCCCTGCTGCATGAATGACCATTTTGACTCAAGAAGCCTTAATTGACTGTTTCTTAATGTTGCAGATAAAACTGGTAGCATACGCACTGAATAGAGCATTCCAGGCGGAGTTGGACCTTGCATCAAATTTGGACGCCTTCCTCTCAATAGGTACTGACAACTTTTCCCACCTCTATCTGACTGAAGCGTTGGACTTGACCGGGAGAGATCCTACTGTAGAGGGAAAACGGGCTCAGTGAGAGCCAAAGCTTTTCACTAAGCGTCGATCATCTCCCCTTCCGGCTTTCATGTGCAGTAGACCCTTCTTTAATTTGCCGATTTGAGAAATCTAAAGTGTTCCACCCTAGAAAATATGCCTTTTGGTGTCCATTTTCGAAAAAAACTTTGTCCGGTCTCGATATGACGTCATTAAGTGCTGCCGCGTAGGGCCTAAATGCCCCTCTACAGGGCCGAAAATAAAGTTTCTCTAAAAAAAAATTGGAAACAATTTCCAATGTCAATTCGATGAAAGAAGCGTCCCATAGAACTATAATTTCAAGTAAATTGTCGTATCTCTTACGGTTTCGGAGATATCGGCATTGAGAGTGCGAAAACCGCGTGTACCGCGGTTTTGCTCGGTTTTGCTTGATTTTTTCACTTTCAATGCCGATATCTCCAATTCGATATCTCTCTACATGTCAATTCGATGAAAGAAGCGCCCCAAAGGTGTAAAATTTCAAGAAAAAACGTCGGATCTCTTACGGTTTCGGAGATATCGGCATTGGAAGTGCAAAAATCAAACAAAACCGAGCGAAACCGCGGTATACGCGGTTCTTGCGGTTTCAATGCCGATATCTTCAAAACCGTAAGAGATACGACGTTTTTTCTTGAAAATAAGGAAGGGTCCAATGTGTCATGCTTGCCTTGCATCGTAGCCTCATTCAAAATATGACCACTTATGTCGCCTACATGCAGAATGTATGGGTATTACAGCCCTCTTCCGTGCTGGAAGCTCCTCGCCCTCCTGTAGAACAGTGTGGAGTTCCAAACTCAAGGAAAGGGTGCTGAGCACATCAGAGAGCTTCAAGAGCGCATTGGGAAGTGAGCAATTTAAATTCTGCCCCAGGATTGAAGTCAAGAATGGCCCTAAGGAATATTTCGGACACTGCGGGATAACGTATTGTTTCTCCTGCCCCATGCGCTGGTCAGACTGGTAATGTGCACTGTTAAAAAAACTACTGAAATTTCAGACCGAGTCTGTCAGACCAGCCAGTCTGAATCTCTTCAGAAAAAGAACTGAATCTTTGGAGAAAACTTTGGACTGACTGCCGTTTCAGACTTCCTTATTTTTAAAATTCTGAATAAAGGCTGTTTTTTCAGCGCCGCATTTTCAGACAATTGTCTGAAAATACTGATGTATCTAAATAATGCACACAGCCTGTACTCGCGGGTGTGCCAAGCTCGCCCCTGCCCTACCCTGCCCCCTTGACCTGACCTGCTGAGCGCCTGAAGGTAGGCAAACAAGTCAACTCGTACGTACTACGGGATGCCAGCATCTAACCGCAGGCGGCGAGGGCTGTATCGGTTCGTTTTCGCGGTTTGGGGTCGGCAGCATATGGCAACACTGCCCAAGTACCCCCCTCACCCTCCCCTACCCCCTACCCACCCCTACCCCCACCCCCACCATCCCAGCGCTTGTTTCCCGCCCAAACACGGAGGGCTCGCTGAAGTTTATTTCTCTATTTGCTATGCTGTGCTCATGTGTTTTATTATAACATAGCTTTCTTGTATTGTGTCACCTACAGCAATGAGTAAGTCAATCTATTTACTTATTGAACCGGAGTTGAAAGTCAAAATTTGTTTAAGCAATGCTCTAAAACTGACATTTTGTTCCAGCTTCCAACGTTCCTTTGCTTTGCAAATTATGCCCAGATGTTCTGAAAAACATAAACGAGTACTTAGTTCATCTCAAACATCATCGGCACATTTCCGGTGGACTGTTTCATTGTGGTGTGGAAAGGTGCAAAAGTGTCCTGCGCACAGAGAACAGTTTATGTGTACATTTTATTCGAAATCACCACATTTTCAAGAGCGAGTCAACATGCCGAAGTACTTCATCAGGTGAATCAATGAATGGTTATGGAAAACATCTTTGCCCTCTTGAGTTTTGTGGTGAGGAGTTTTATGAACATCGCAAACTAATGACTCATCTTAAAGGGCATGTGCTATCAGGCATAGAAACACCTTGTCCATTCGGTAGTTGTCCTAAGATATTTACTTCATGGAACTCATTGACAGGACATGTATCAAAGTTTCATAGGCATGCTGTCATGCATTCACTTGCACAGCCCGTGGCTGTGGAGCCTGTGCAAGATCCCATGGACATTGTGAATGTTATGTTTGATGAGCATGATAAGGTCTCTCCAGAAAAAGAACAGCGTAGTGAAAAAGAACATTCTCTCATAGCTCTTGCACAGTTTTATCAGAAACTTGAATTTAAACAGTTAGTTCCTGCTGCAACGGTTCAATACATATCTACAGAAATAAAAACATTACTGATGAGCTGTCATAAAGATTTTATGAGAAAGCTCAAAACTATTTTAGAAGAGGAGGAAATTCATGAAGAGATCAGATCATTAATCCTTGAGGCGTTGTCTGCTGAAAACAGTCAAATTTCCAGCATTTGTCATGAACTCCGCTCCACTCATAAAAGAAAGGAATTTTTTAAGAAAAACTTTTGTTTTGTTGAGCCTGAGAAGGTTACCATGAAGAATGGTAACTTCTTTTATTATATCCCTGTAAAGAAGACCATAGAGGCTGCTTTTAAAAATAGATCGTGGAAAATTATTAACCTGAGTGCCAACATTCCACCTGAGCAGCCACATATTTTGAAAGATTTTACAGATGGTGAAGCTTATAGAAAAAACCAGTATTTTCAAGAGAATCCTAATGCCTTATTTGTTATTCTTTATCAAGATGGATTTCAAATGGTTTGCCCCATAGGACCAGCAAAAAATCTTAAGTATAAGATTGTTGGTGTGTATATGGCCTTTGGTAACCTTCGCCCAGATGTGCGCTTCCAAAAAGACTCCATCCAGTTGGTCGCTCTATGTAGAGAAGATGAAATTGATCACCATGAGGTTTATGGAAGAATTGTTAAAGACTTTGCCGAGCTGGAGACCACAGGCATTAACGTTCCTGATGTGGGTAATGTTAAAGCTGGTGTTGGATTTATAGCAGGCGACAACTTGGGCAGCCATTCTGTGGGTGGATTTGTGGAAAACTTTAGTACCTCCAGTTATTTTTGTAGGTACTGTCTGGTTTCCCGAAAAGTTTTCCATACAGTAGGAGGGGAATGCAAAAGATATCCACCCCGAACTGTAGCGTCTTATAATGAAGCCTTGCTCAATGTTAAGATCGACCCTGTTACTCAGAGAGTCAAGAACTTTAAAGGAGTTAAGTTTAACTGTGTATTTAACACACTAGAAAGCTTCCATGTTTGTGCTTCAGGTCTTCCAGCATGCCTGGGACATGACCTGTGTGAAGGTGTGATTGCCTATGACCTGTTGCTGTTCATTAGGTACTGTATTTTGACTGCTGAGTGGTTTACACTTGAAGGTTTAAACAGTATGATTGCAAAATTTCCATACTCTGTCCAAGATAGGCGGGACAAACCACCAGTCATAAAATCATTAGACAAAGTGAAACTGGCTGGTGGAGCATGGCAACTGTGGACGTTCCTCAGACTTTTTCCTCTCATTACTTATGGGCATGTGAAAGATTATCAAGATCCTGTTTGGAAACTGTGCGTACACCTAAGAGAAATGACATCCATTTTAGTTGCCCCTGACATTCATGTGTCATATCTGCCTGCACTCCAGTGTATTATTGACGAGTATTTAGTGACAAGAAGAGAGTTGTTTCCTGATGTGAAATTACGACCAAAGCATCATTACATGACACATTATCCCGAACTCATAAATTCGCATGGTCCTTTGTTAAAAAGTTGGACCCTCCGCTTTGAAAGCAAACATACTTTTTTTAAACGTGCTTGGAAACAGTCTGGGCACAATTGCATTAATGTTCTGATGGCACAGGCATACAGGCATGAATTTTTTCAAAGCTGGACTCGTTGTGGTGGAAGTACAAAGCATGATGTTGCTAGTGGGGAGAGATGTCAGTTTGCAAGCAACCACTACTGCCAAGACATTGTGAGAACTGTAAGGAGACAGATGCCATTTTCAACTTTAGAAGAATGCAAAAATATCACCATAATGGGAACAATTTACAGTAAAGGCAACATTATAATCCTCAAGCAGCACGATACTGGTGAGAAGCTGGATGTAGGAATCATCCATTTGATTCTTGTTGACGCTGATGAGCATGTTAGCTTTGTTTTTAGAAAAGGAATTGCCACACTTCATGCTCATATCGGGGCCTATAAAATTAAAGTTTTGACTGAGTTTGACTGTGTTGATTCTCAGAAACTACTCAGCTACTATCCTCATCATAGTTATGTGAGAGGTACATCTCAATTTTTATCACTGAAACATGCATTAGTCAATGAAAAGTTTGTTGTTTGACTGGCTTCCGATTAGCTTTCTGCTGAAAGTACGTAAAAATATGAACTATGTGACATATGTGACGTGTTGGAAGAGATAATTCTCCACACACTTCATAGGGTTCTGTTCCTTCATGCTTTGATTGTATATATGTTTAGATTGTTGACATGTCCATCAAACTGTGCTAACATTAAGGACTAATAAGTAAAATTAATAATAAAAGTGAGGTAAGGTTCACCTTTTTCATAGAGGAAAATGATATCAATAAATTAATTGAATAAATTAAATCAATTAATACTTTATTGTAAACATCACCATTTTGTACACATTAAAATACCTTAAATAAATTGTCACTGACAAAGTCAAACATCAGTCAATAGTTGAAACATTCCTGTATGCATCAGCCTCCATTACAATTAAAATACCATAATAAATTATCAAAACATCACTTTGAAATGTCACATCCGGTTTCTGCTGCAGGACCTGCCAACACAAGGAAGTCTTAGAAACCAACTAATTTGAAACAAAACTTAACATTGCATCACGCAGAACTTACTAGTATTGTTATCAATTCCCTGATCTTGAAAGAACTCACTTTGTGAAAGGTTGTAATTGAATAACATTACATCACCACAATGGCCATGCCACTTCGCAAGTCTTCTAAAGTAATCATGACTTGCCTCGATTGCCACATCTTCAGTTTCTAAAGCAAAATAAAACACAAAGTTCAAATTCCAGATGTACATAAAAAAAACACCGATATCGAAGGTTTGCATTGTTACTCACCTCCCCATCCTAAGATAACTGCAAGTTCAATTTTGCTTTCCTGTGAACTCTCCAGTAGCATGCCTCGGTCTAATTGTACAAGGTCACCGTGGTCATGGCGCCTTCCCTTCGGATCGTAGCCGTGCACTAAAGTTACGAGGCCATCGCTGAGAAACAGGACAACCATATCCACCGAGTCCAAGAACAAGTCCGGAGAGTACTCGGTAGCCATACCTAGCAAAACCATGTGAAACCATAGGTTAGAATCAATTACCAGCTACACACAAAGCGTACGCAAGCAATGTACATGACTGACAGTTACAGAACTCAGCTCGGCTGAAAAGGTTCCTTTGGATAGAGTGCAGCCGTCTTACGCTCACAACTCAAACTCATTTACTTACCTCGATTTCTTAATTTGTTGCGGCTGTTTCACCTTACTCGGTCTAGCTCTGGCGGCGAATGAGAATGGGATGGGCGGGACGGGACGGGGAGGGGCGAGGAGGTGGGAGCCTGGGCTCTGACGTCATAGCGATTGTCAGCTGTTTGGTTTTCGCAGGCAGAGCAGAGCCTAATGTAGTGGTTTCGTGTGTTTTCCAAAAAGATTTGTTAAAACACCACAAAGTGGTTGTAAAAATTTGTCCATGCCATCTCGTGATCACTTATCTAGTTACTCTTGTTTGTTCCCTGAGTATTTGAGTTCCAGCCCCTGGCCGAAGCAATGTTGGACGGAAGGTTACACCCCTCAAAAGAGGGCGCCGGTGCCCACTCACGATCAGTTCTCCACTTTCCGTGCAACTTGTATTCGTGGGCAGGACGTTGGACGCGGTCTCGGACAGATAGAAAATACACCTTTAATTACCTCGTGATAAAAGACGCCGGCCCATCGTTGGACCGTAGGTGAGTTGTTTCATCAGTCCTAACCTCCCTTAACGCGCTGAAGTCCAGAGCTGTCGGTCTTGAATTACGCCCGAACTTCGTGGTGCTTTCTTATCTAGTAGAATTTAAAAGGTTTATTAGTAACCTGCATTGCATCCTCGCGCACTTTGCAGAGTCATTTTAATTCCCGAATGCTGGAGAGTCATGTTAGCTTTAGTGGTACTGTTGGTTTGTTTGGTTTGCAGTGTGGAATTTGTTCTGCCTCCAAATAACAACCATGCCATTATTCAAAGTGCATTCGGTGGATAGATCCCGAAAATTCACAGTGAGTGCACCAGATCTGAACTCTCTAAGGCAGGCAGCAGCCAGAAAACAACAACTGGATTTGACTGATTCGACTTACCATGTAAGCTATGGTGAAATTTGACTTGGCATTCAGTTTAAGTATTGGTTATCATTCGTTCTCTGCCACTTGACCAGTCTCCATTTTGTTAAAATTTGTTTTGGTTACAGGTGTATGACGACAGTGATGGCTGTATAATCGATGACAATGAATGTTTGATGGACCTTGCTGAATTTCATGCCTCAAAACGTTCGCATCTCCTAGTGATGCTCTTACCTGCTGATATGAATTGGTCGCCAGCCCCATCAGCAAGTGAACTGGGACAAGGGTCTTCACCTGAACGACCTGAACATGTTGACTGGTCTCAAGCTCGGACACCAACATTCATGCCTGAACAGAGGCCTTCTCCTGAATCTCCTTTAACTCCGTTTCGATCAGTGGAGCGAGAGCATAGTAAGTCACTTTCATTGTATGTGATCTAGAAAGTTTCCAGTTGACCTTTCTAATCATTTGGGTTTTCTTTATTGAATTTTCTCTAGCTTCCCAAGCTTTGAGGTCCAGCTCTCCACCGAACACTCCTAGTGAAGCTCCCATGCCAGCTACGAGAGAGTACATTAAGGAGCTGAGAGACTCCTTGAGGTCTCCTCCTCACTGCCGAAACCGAGCTCTTGTCCGAGCAAAAAGGAAGGTAGTGCAAGCTCTGTGTGAAAGGTTCATACGTAGCCCTGCTTGTACCCCAGGAGTCATGAAGAAATGTTGTGAAAAAATTAGAGATGGGTGCCCGGGAGCGTTTGAGATCATGATTAAGAATGATAAATGTGGAGACGCATTTAATCAGTTTTTGAAGTCTTTGTACAACGCTGTCAACTATGCCAGGTCTATTGCCAGAATTGAATCTAGCTCAGGAACCAGACCAAGGCATAGGGTGGCTAATAGGGCTCAAGATCCAGATGATCCAATGGAGGTATATCATCAGGAAAATGTTCATTTGTCTTCTAAATTGTTAGTGTTGAAATTGTTATTTACATTTTTTTTATAGGACCCTCCTGTCCCGCTGTTGTGCTTAGATGAGAATGGGTGTGCAGAGGGGATGTGGTCCCCAGAGCTTACAGAGGGTTGTGCTCTCGAGCTGGAAGATGTTCGGAAGAAACTTTTGAATATGCCTCCTTGCAGAGTGATAGAGATGAGACTGTTAAGAGGCTTTTTCATGATTCATATCCTCTCCAGAGAAGTCACATCAATGGAGCAAGGTCGCAGACTGATTGGAGGGAGCTCTTTGTATCATGGCCTCTACTTCGGAAGAAGGCATTTCTTATCTTGCATAGCAACATTCTACTTGGCAAGAACACCACAGATGTGTGGCACAAGGAATTAGCTGGCCACAAGACCTTCCTAGAGTTCATCGAGGATTTCTGTATCCATAATGAGAACTGCAATCGAAGGAAAGATGTCCAGTGCATGGCGGACCTGATTAACACTTCCAGGCAAACGGCTGAAGATGTAAATTGTCAAAAGCCGCTCACAATAGTGGTCTTTCCCCTTCTTTGTCTTTATTTCAAAGAGAGTGAGAAGGATCTGTTCTTGGTCATGGATGTAAGTTTTCAGTACTGTATATCTTATTTGCACTTACGTAAAATAATTTTTTTTTCTTTCTGATATTGCCAGGTGACTGCTACTGATGCTGAAGTGCTGGAGAAGGTGCAAGGTACATCATCATGTCCTATCCTTACAATCAAAGTGTGTCATTTCTTAGAGAATCTTTCCAAATTTTGTTGCAGTACTCTAATACATTTTGTGTTTTACAGGCTCTTCCATATTTGACCCCGCTGCTCAATGTGCTGTTGTACTTCATAAGGAGTTTGTCATTCAAGTGGAGGGTGTTGTGGAAGGCATGCTCATTGTAATCTTGTGCTATTTCTGCTTCAATATTGCCTACCCAAGAGTGGTTGCAAAATCTCTGGAATTTTTGCAGAGGTAAAGTGTCATCTGAAGTGATGGTTCTCATTGTGGAAGTTCTTGCTCAACTATAAGAGATGATACTATTTGTGTTACAGGTTCATCCTTCGAATCAATCCAGAAAGTCAAAGAAGGATCGAAGGCAATAAGAAGAAGACCGTGAATCCATATGTAGCAAAGTTGTCGATGGCTTTGTCTGACTTTGAGTTAAAGAGGTCCCGGTGGTTTGTGGACGGTGTGACTGAGCGGCGTGATTGAGTGGTGTGATTGTTGCATTGTATAGTTCACATGTTTGTATTTACATGTAATAAAATTTTAATTTGTTAATCTGTTTTATTCTATTTTTGCCTCTCGTGTCTCCCTTCTATTTCAATACTGAATGGTGCATATTTATCTTACATTCCTGCTTTGTTTCTTAAATTTCAAACTATGCACTGACATTTAAGGTCAAAATTTTCTGGACCACAAGGAGCACATTTGAGAACAGACTTCTGATAATTAAGACTCCGCACTGACACCTAATGCCAAGAGTTTCTGACTTACAAAGAATAAATTTTAGAACACAAGTCAGATAACTCAGATCACGCTCTGGAACAGGTGCTCTGAAGTTTCTAGAACAGATGGCATAAATTTCAGACTACACACTGAATCTTGTGATCTTAATATCCAGACAATGTCTTTAAGAGCAATAGTCTGAAATCACGATCAGACTTTAAATCTGAATATTCAAGGAACCACTCTGTAAAGAACTTCAGTCCATTTTGTCCGAATTTTCAGTAACTGTGTTTTGGTTGATGTTCCTGCGGATGTGAAACTTTTCTGGCCTGGTTCCAACAGACTACTAAAGCCTCTGCATTTATTTTCATTGAACAGGGGTACCCAACCACCCATACCATTATAGCCTCTGTTCAGCAGAACTTAAAGGAAATGCAGAGACTTGGATGATGTATATTTGATAAATAAGGCCTGTTAATGCTTTTGTTGTGAACTGCCCCCCCCCCCCCCCCCCCCCCCAAGGGCGCCCGAAGGACGTTCGAAAGGCAGGCAATTCGCGTTACAATCCGCCTGAAAGTAGGCAGAAAGCGGTACCCCCCCCCCCCCCTAGAGCCGCCCCTGGATCGACACCTGCAGCAGCACCTGGTCTCGCACTCCGTGCATGGCCGGGATCAGAAGGCGTTCCCAAGTTGAAGTTTGTATAACACACCGCTGTCCCGATTCGAGTCCCCGCCTAAGAGGGCCCTATTCTGCCCAACGTCACCTGCAGCAAGCACCTGAGGCCCCGGTTTTGGTAACGGGCAGTCGGCAGTCGAGGCATCGAATATGCATAATTTCTAGCTGAATGTTCATTCTGCTTCCTGACCCGATTCTGCTCAAAGTTAAAGAATATGCATCTAAAATTGATTTGAAATTGAAGCCAGTCTCTATTTAAAAGGATGAGTGAAAGGGTTAAATTTATTTTCTACTTCGATCTTCAAATGATATTTTTGGTAAATTTATGGTACTTTCATATTTGCTTTCTCCTTAGTTACAGAGTCACAGCTTAAGTGTGCATAGCTTAACACACTTATTATTAGATTCAAATCAGCAGCTAACCAATTTTCTGGTTGTACTAGACCAGTGTGTAAGCTTTGATGTGAATCCTTATGAATACTTATGAAGATAGTAAAAGGAGTAAGATAAATAGAAGACAAATAACTACATTACATCTATTTCAAACCTGGAGAGGAAAGAAAATAAGTATGACCATCACAACAGAGTAAAATTCCTTCCCAATCTAATTTTACTTCATACGTTTTTTAGATTGGGGCTGAAAAGAAACATGTCACCAAGAGCACGAAAGCAAGGTGTTGGTAACTGTATCCATGTCATAAAATTCGATGCTTGATGCAGTATTTTCTCTACTGCTTCACCCTTGAAAACAATCAAGAAAAACTAACAAAAAAAATGTTAGTACTTTTAGTTGAGAGTTAGTAAAAGGTTTTGGATCGAGTAAGTCTGAATTGATATTTGGAAGGAATTCCCACTATGACCGAAAATATTGTGGCTACTTACAAAAATGAAAGCAGCGCGGTGAGGAGATTCCAGTCACAAAAAAAGAGAAGCCTCACGATGACAATCGGCATTCGATGATAAAAAACGAAATTTTTCCTAAAAGCTTACCTTGCGCACTTGATTGAGGTGGCCTAGTCTCTCCTTGTCAGTGGCGTCACGTTTGAATTCCAGTGGTGTAGCAAGCTGGCCTCCGGGAGGACCCACCCCTCAGACAGCTATTGACGCTATAAAACGCTAATAAATGTGCGATTCATAGTCTAGAACCTTACTCTGGTCTGTTGCGTACTCTTTTTTTAAAAGTCTGTGAGTGACAGACAAACTTACAACCAAATTCGTCGCGTCGTCCGATTGGGAACGTGGGCTCGCTACACTCGCCAATAAATGCAGAGGCATTAGTGGTCAGCCGATACAACACCTCCGCTCGGGGAAGGGAGCACCGCGCGCGGAAAATCTAACACAGGGCGGCCGGCGGCCCCGCTCCCCTAGCAACCAGCAGCCAATCAGAGCCAGAGCTTGCCAGAGCCCCAACTTGCCACCTTGTTCCTGCGCACCCTGCGCTGTGTTCCGCCCCCCGGGAGGAGCGAATTGTGGGCCCACGTTAAGTAGCTGAGCCCCACCACAATACAGTGCTTGCCGAGGTGCTTGCATTGCAACTCCAAACTAAATTTTTTAACAGCACTTAGCCATGTAAGGGCGCGGCGCAATATTATCCTGGGCTCCGGAGTGGGGCTTGGCTTGGCTTGGCCGAGGGTAAGGTTCGGCGGGGGCCGGGGTCCTGGAGAGGTGCCTTCGGGTCACTCAAATTCAGACACGGCCAGGGACATCAGCTACTGTCACTCCTGCTCTCGCGGTAATTTTCGAAGGGTGTCGGGCCAAGGAAGAAGCCGTTGATGACCTTGATATGAGACAATTAAGTTACGTTTTCACGCATCTACTACAGACCATCGCCTTTTTTTTCACGTTAAACTATGTATCAATTAGGGCGGAGAATCGCTACAAACTGCTACCCTGGTCTCTGCTGCTTCGCTGCCCTCCTCCTAGACGTCCCAGTTCCAGGACTTGCCGACTGTGTCCTGGCTGTTAAAGCAGCTGCGGGGTCAGTCGCACTCACCGTCTATGACTCCTACCAGGTACCTGTTTAGTCTAGGAAGGCGCTTCCACGGTACCTTGTTTAATCGTAATGCTGCCTCAAACTGCTGTCTTCAGGACAGGGTCAGTTAGCGCTGATTGAGCGGCAGCGTGGTTTTCAGCAGGCTGGCGTTCTGAGTGCGAACCATCACCAGCCGATACACCTTGTTCAGAACGAAGGCTTCGTCAGGCTACTCCGCGGGCTGGCGCCCCTCTAGAAGTTGCCTTCAAGGGCCACTTTTCCAGCCAGGCTTTATGAGAAGAACAGGGCCCTGACGGCAAAATACAGGGGGGGGGGGGGCGTCAAACGTGTCCCTGGCAAAAGATATCTGGACTAACAAGCACACCACAAAAGGCTACCTCGGCATCACAATTCATTTTATTATGGATCACATTTATAAAAATGGTTTGCTCAGGAGTAGAGCCATTGAGTGCACGTAACACGTCAGTATACCTGTCTGAAGTCTTGATCCGGGTAAGTGAAGGTACGCGCGCATTGAGTATTGGCCTTCTCTCAGCCCTAACTATAAATGAATACCCATACCCATAGGTCTGCGAGGAATGGGGCATCACCCTCCACAACGTGGTGGCAGTGGTGACGGACGGCGGGGCTAACATTAAGCGAGCATCTAAAGACACATTTGGCGAGGCGAAGCACCTCATGTGCCTTATCCTCGACATTCGAACCGGCGATCCGCTGGACGGTGATTTGAGCTATTAGACGGCGCGACCAAGCCGACATTGCTACACGGAGAAAAGTGGTAGAGTTGTCTGTACTACAGTCATGTAGTTGGAAGCCCTGTGCATTCTCTGTCCTGTTTGTGTTTTGCAGAAAAGTCAATCTTCAGTCCTGCAGGCATTGTTAAACTAACAAGGAAACCTACCAGACTTGCAGGAATCGTCTCTTATAAACAGGAAAAGAAAAGTTTCGAAGATTTGTTTTCTGACCACAGCATTTTTAAGGTTTGTGGAATCTTTTTATCCTCATTTTCAGTTGTGAAGAACTCCCATGCTACTTGTTTTTGTTTCTTAATTGTTATTAATAAAGCTGTATGATTACAATCAGTACCAATGCAAGCATACCTAGAACGACTGGAGGGGCCAACTTGGACCATGCCCCAATTTTTGCAGTTTTAAAGTTTGACTTGTGTTGTTCCTCCCAAAACTCTGATGAGTATTGAACCTTTCATACACCTGTAGTAAGTAGCATTACATCTTCTCCATTGTATCAGAATAAGTGTTCCGAAACGCAACCTGCATCCTTATGCACTATGAAAAGGACTTCTTATTCACCACCAACAAATCTCCACTCAGTTATGTCAAGTCATGTGCAATAGTAAAACTAAGGCGTAAACCTACCTAATTCCTACGCTTCCCACAGGCATAAACTTCAAAATTTAACCAAAATTCAATTTTAAATGCTCCAATCTGTGTTTTCATGGCCACAGTAAATTTAAATGAACCATTAATTTATCTCACTGTATCACTTCTGATAATGGGATCACTCATCACGCATCTGAAACATTTCAGTCAGATGCTAAAACTGATTAGTCGTTCTTTTCGTGTAAAAATGGACTGTACAAATATTGTGTGAGAAAGACTTATGACCCTTGTTTCTTAAATCCCCTCATTGCACTGAATTCAATAGTGCAATTAGTTTTTTTTTAATTAAAATGGAAATTTACGGGGAAAATGCAAAAATATTGGGAAACTGTACTTTACGCTTCAGTAGAGCACAAGGTTGCGCCTAAGTCCCACCAGAGAGTATGTGTGTTGTGTGTAATTCTGAGCATGCTCCTCTTGCTAGTTGTGAACTTAAATGTATCGCTATTGGAATTTATTACAATTTCGTACCTTCTTTCACCAGATTTACCATGAAGAGAATTCAGAGGTTTTGTCTGAATAGATGCATTTCTCAAATGGAATGCTCTCAGGGCAGTGATCATGAGGGTGTTAGATGAGACATTTTGCCATCCGTTTTCTGTCTACTTTTTTTTTTAACCTCGATGCCAAATAGTTTCCTTAAGTATAATTTTCAGTAAAACCACATTGTGTCTTATTACTTTCAGTGACTTATTTGTTTGTACTTTATATTTATGATATATTACAATAAATTGATCCTCTGACATGTGTGTTGCATATTGCTTCAACCTTACCTCCACCACGTTCTCAGAACAACTATGTTTCTATTAATGTAACAATGGTGCTCATTTTGCCCCTGCCATAGCTGTGGTCACGCTTACTACAACTGCGCTTAATAGAACACCTACAGTTAGTCTGAGCGCAACGGTATGCCGCTAGTGGATGCCGCTTTCACTATCGTTGGGTCCACGATACTACCATGTGCGCCGACTCCACATACTGTAGTTGCACCAACTGGAGAGCGAGTCGGCCTCACTGGGGTCGCGCCACTAGCGCACTGCGGTGGAGCCAACGATAGTTAGAGTGAGCCCGTATTCCACTGCAGACTGCAGCTGGTCCAACTATACCTCAGGTCTCACCAACGGCACTTTTTTCTCCGTGTACGAGACTTCGCGTGGTGGACCATCACAAGCCACTGCCGCGTTGCGGAGCGCCAACCAAAGCGGAGAGCTATGAGAATATGGGGCCAAATTGACGACAATAGGTCTCCGCATAGAACAAGGGACGATTCTACAATTAATCGGATTTGATGTGATCACATGCCCAATTGTGGACTGTAGCAGAGTCGTTACGTCTGCTTTTGTTTAATGAATTGGAATTCCTGTTTTAAAGCATGTTAGGAAAATTGTTTCAGATTCTCCGCCCACTCCGTGCCATGCCAATGTCATTCTGAAACAACATACAGCAAGCTGAGATGATTTACATTGTCTTAATTTGCAGTTAGTCACGGCTTTAATTACACCGTATGATAAAGATGTAAAATATAATGTAGGAACAACAGTAATTAATATTTCTTAAATAAATATGTGTTTTAAAGTTGGTAGAACCGCAGCTTAGCTCCGCCTATATCTGTGGCTCTATCTAGCGGTAGGCGAAGGAACTCAAATGAACAAGAGTTACCTATAGCAACGACACTTGCTCGGGGTGTACAGAGAAGAATACTAGCTGGCCCGTCCCTTCCGTCAACCTCGGTGCCAGTTCCGCTGCGCTCCACCGGCACTTCGGTTCGACAGGGGGACTTGGCCAGCTTGGCCTGCCGGCGGCGTTTGCGGGAGCCTTCGGCCCCTCGCCTCAGTCTTCCTAGAAGTGCCCGATAGCACATGTATTTGTTACGATTAAAATCGTTAACCTGAGCCCGTTTCTGTGCGCGCCGCGATGGTGATGGTGTGCGCGCAGCGGCCAACCCTAGCCTCAAAAAACAAAAACAGACACATTTTCATTAATCAAAAATGCGATATAAATCGAAAATTGTTGCCACCGTACGTGGTTCTACGTTAAGAAAGGAGTTTTTCTGTGAACGATAAGTCAGCGTACACACGTCCGCCCGAACGAACAAACAGTCGGCATCAGACAATAAGCCCGGCTCCTGCCGTTTCTAAAGAAACGTGTCGGGACGGGCTAAAAAAGTAGAATAGTCGATGCAGACAGCGCCTCGCTACGCTCGGGCTCAAAAAGTATCTACAACCACTTCCTGTAGACTGTGCAGTTAAATCGAAACCTTTGTAAACAGAAATTAATCATCTTGGTTAAAGAAAAGCTGCTGTTTCCACAAAAAAATAGTGCTGGAATTAAAATCATGCACAATAGATTCAACACAACAATTAAATATACCTCGTTTTTCACAAAAGGTCATCTAATCCATCCCCTTCCCATTAACTTCAGTTCAGATCAAAGTCTTGTTGATCCGTAGACTCGGCTTGCCTTGAGATGTCTTCTCTTTGCTTAGCTTTCCACGTTGCAGTTTCTTTGAGCAATATCAAAAGCTAGAGACTGACATGTCAGAACATCAATGTAAGGCAGAAATCGCTTTTAGTCACTCAGTAAATCCCTTAGGCCGTCACAAATGAAAATTAAAATATCTCTATACATATTTAGAGCCTTAGAGAGAGAACCAGAGAACAACGAAGTACAACAAATACCACGAAAAATTACGCGATGGCACGTATCTCCCCTTCACCTCCCATAGTGAGAGAATCCTGAAAATTTTCGCACCGTTTAAGGGTTCTAACGCGATCTCAATTTGAACTCGGATGAGGAAAAGCCCTAAACACACCTTAAATAGCACTGCGTGCGTACCGCCTAGCATTTCGCTCTGTCGGAAAGGCTTTAACTGTATTCTGATGTGATTTGGGGCGAGTTGGTGTGCAGGAAGCGCAGTGGCCACTATGCTGTTTGTCAAATGGTGTGTGTACGTTCCGGTCCAGTTCAGGCAGCCCGGTTCTTGTCTTTACCAACAAATCAAAGCGAGGCCTCAAGTGGGTCGCTTGGGTTTACTCAGCTTTATCGTTAATTACACTTCCTTCCCGACATGGCCTGCCAGGTCCGGTAACGGTTTATAAGGAGGTGGGCAAAATAGCCAGCGCATAATCACTGTTCAAGCTCTGAAGTGACGTAAGCCAGGATCTGTGCACCGCGATGTACTCCCGCTCTGTAATCGTGCTGAGCTGCCTCCTCCTCACCAGTACTTTCGCCGAGTCTCAGGTAATGCCACAAATATAAAAATGCCGTTAGAGTCAGTGTCCATTTTCCGTCCCCGCCAGCTCGTCAGGACTTGGTATTTCATGTCGGAACGAGAGTAGCGTATGAATTGAGCCGTTCCAGAGACTCGCCAATAATTTTCAGCGCCTCCCTGACACCCCTCTTTCTTTCTGACGGTTGCTGCTAGCTTGCACTTTAAAATGATATTTTAAAGGCCCACAAAAATGGTTTCAAAGCACTTCATCATAGGCTGCGTCCCAAGCGAGGGGTCCACAACTCTGCTCCAAAGTGTACACTGATTGTGTTGATTGTGTCGATTTTTCCACCTAATTTGCAGAAAATTTGAAATTTTAAACTGGTTAGAGCCCTTTACGGCCGTTTTTAGCCCTTCAATAAAGCCCAGGCCTCATTCTAATGCAGTTTTTAAGATATTTAATTGATGATTGTGTTTGATTGTGTGGAAATGTGTACACTAAGTGTCTCGAGTTGTGGCGGTCCCAAGCTTCTCGTAAACATTTCAAACATTTTGCACTTCACGGGACAACATAAAATTAACATTTATGTTCGGAGCAAAACACAGGTCCAAACGTAAATCGCGTCGGTAGTAGCAACGGCAACGGAAATCAAAATGGACGACCTAGACAACTAGGTACGAAATACATAATTAAATATCCTACGGACAGATCCTAATTTTGTATGCTAAACTAAGAATCGTACTTCACTCACCCCATTCTTAGCTGTAAATACCGCAGGGTCAGCATGCCTGTGCGGGCATAACTAACGGGAACAATGGAAATCACAACGAACAGGCAGCTGGTTAGCTAGTCAGACTCCTCTGCCTCATTTTTTGTCTTGCAACCCTCAACAATTCGTCATGAACGTATGCAGATTTCCTAGCAAGTGCACTATTAACTGTTTTTGCATGGCAATCAGAATTTTTATCTCTTAGATTTAGTATCTTGCCGACCACATATTTTGCAGGAGATATATGCTTCAGACAGGTCCTTACCTTGCATGCGAAAATAAGTGTCGTATCTCACTGATTCTATCCTTAGCAGTGGATACTGGAGGGCCAGCAACATGCACGTCCGGGCATAAATAACGACAACATCGGAAACCAAGACTTACGCGTAGCTCACGAGGTCAACATCTCTTTTATCACTAATTGCGTCGTGCGATATATGTCAATTTCCAGAAAGTGCACTTGTCTTGCATAGTCCTTAACCTCTTCGTCTTACACCATATGTCGCCCAAAAGTGCACTTTATAAACATGTTTTATTTACAGGGTCACCTCACTGGTCAACAGGTTGATCGCCCAGGCAATGGCAACGCAAATCAGAATGGACGACCAGACAACCAGGTACGAAACTCACAATAAAATATACTGTAGGCACGTCCTTACCTTGAATATGCCAAGAGGCATTTAGTATCTCACCGACTATATCCTTTGCAGGAGGTACAGGCCGGTCAGCAACAGGCACGTCCGGGCGTCAATAACGGCAACAACGGAAATAGAAACGTACGCGCAGCCGACCAGGTTAGACCCCTCTACCTTCTTTGTGGTACTTCGTCTTGTACTATACGTCGATTTCCAGGAAGTGCAATTTTTCTCTTTTTCATTTAAGGGACAGCACACTGGTCAACAGGTTGATCGCCCTGGCAATGGCAACGGCAATCAGAATGGACAACCAGATAACCAGGTACGAAGTGCAAAATTAAATATCCTGTAGACAGGACCTTATGATGAAAGCGAAAAACGATGTCGTTTCTCACTGACCCTATCCTTTCTTAACAGTGGTTACCGGAGGGTCAGCAGCAGGAACGTCCGGGCGTAAATAACGGCAACAACGGAAATAGAAACGTACGCGCAGCCGACCAGGTTAGACCCGTCTACCTTTTTTTGTGGTACTTCGTCTTGTACCATACGTCGATTTCCAGGAAGTGCAATTTTTCTCTTTTTCATTTAAGGGACAGCACACTGGTCAACAGGTTGATCGCCCAGGCAATGGCAACGCAAATCAGAATGGACGACCAGACAACCAGGTACGAAACTCACAATAAAATATACTGTAGGCACGTCCTTACCTTATATATGCCAAGAGGCATTTAGTATCTCACCGACTATATCCTTTGCAGGAGGTACAGGCCGGTCAGCAACAGGCACGTCCGGGCGTCAATAACGGCAACAACGGAAATAGAAACGTACGCGCAGCCGACCAGGTTAGACCCCTCTACCTTCTTTGTGGTACCTTGTCTTGTACTTTACGTCGATTTCCAGGAAGTGCAATTTTTCTCTTTTTCATTTAAGGGACAGCACACTGGTCAACAGGTTGATCGCCCTGGCAATGGCAACGGCAATCAGAATGGACAACCAGATAACCAGGTACGAAGTGCAAAATTAAATATCCTGTAGACAGGACCTTATGATGAAAGCGAAAAACGATGTCGTTTCTCACTGACCCTATCCTTTCTTAACAGTGGTTACCGGAGGGTCAGCAGCAGGAACGTCCGGGCGTAAATAACGGCAACAACGGAAATAGAAACGTACGCGCAGCCGACCAGGTTAGACCCCTCTACCTTCTTTGTGGTACTTCGTCTTGTACCATACGTCGATTTCCAGGAAGTGCAATTTTTCTCTTTTTCATTTAAGGGACAGCACACTGGTCAACAGGTTGATCGCCCAGGCAATGGCAACGCAAATCAGAATGGACGACCAGACAACCAAGTACGAAACTCACAATGAAATATACTGTAGGCACGTCCTTACCTTGAATATGCCAAGAGGCATTTAGTATCTCACCGACTATATCCTTTGCAGGAGGTACAGGCCGGTCAGCAACAGGCACGTCCGGGCGTCAATAACGGCAACAACGGAAATAGAAACGTACGCGCAGCCGACCAGGTTAGACCCCTCTACCTTCTTTGTGGTACTTCGTCTTGTACCATACGTCGATTTCCAGGAAGTGCAATTTTTCTCTTTTTCATTTAAGGGACAGCACACTGGTCAACAGGTTGATCGCCCAGGCAATGGCAACGCAAATCAGAATGGACGACCAGACAACCAAGTACGAAACTCACAATGAAATATACTGTAGGCACGTCCTTACCTTGAATATGCCAAGAGGCATTTAGTATCTCACCGACTATATCCTTTGCAGGAGGTACAGGACGGTCAGCAACAGGCACGTCCGGGCGTCAATAACGGCAACAACGGGAATCAAAACGAACGTGCAGCTAACCAGGTTTGACTCTCCACCTTCTTTCCTCTTTTAGTCCGTAACCTCCTTATCTTACACCATATGTCGCAAAGAAGTGCACTATTGACACTTTTGCTATTAACAGGGTCAGCAGGTTAATCGCTCTGGCAATGGCAATTGCAATCAGAATGGACAACCAAACAACCAGGTACGAAGTGCAAAATTAAATATCCTGTAGACAGGACCTTAGGATGGAAGCGAAAAACGATGTCGTTTCTCACTGACCCTATCCTTTCTAAACAGTGGTTACCGGAGGGTCAGCAGCAGGAACGTCCGGGCGTAAATAACGGCAACAACGGAAATAGAAACGTACGCGCAGCCGACCAGGTTAGACCCGTCTACCTTTTTTTGTGGTACTTTGTCTTGTACCATACGTCGATTTCCAGGAAGTGCAATTTTTATCTTTTTCATTTAAGGGACAGCACACTGGTCAACAGGTTGATCGCCCAGGCAATGGCAACGCAAATCAGAATGGACGACCAGACAACCAAGTACGAAACTCACAATGAAATATACTGTAGGCACGTCCTTACCTTGAATATGCCAAGAGGCATTTAGTATCTCACCGACTATATCCTTTGCAGGAGGTACAGGCCGGTCAGCAACAGGCACGTCCGGGCGTCAATAACGGCAACAACGGAAATAGAAACGTACGCGCAGCCGACCAGGTTAGACCCCTCTACCTTCTTTGTGGTACTTCGTCTTGTACCATACGTCGATTTCCAGGAAGTGCAATTTTTCTCTTTTTCATTTAAGGGACAGCACACTGGTCAACAGGTTGATCGCCCTGGCAATGGCAACGGCAATCAGAATGGACAACCAGATAACCAGGTACGAAGTGCAAAATTAAATATCCTGTAGACAGGACCTCATGATGGAAGCGAAAACGATGTCGTTTCTCACTGACCCTATCCTTTCTAAACAGTGGTTACCGGAGGGTCAGCAGCAGGAACGTCCGGGCGTAAATAACGGCAACAACGGAAATAGAAACGTACGCGCAGCCGACCAGGTTAGACCCCTCTACCTTGCTTTTGGTACTTCGTCTTGTACCATACGTCGATTTCCAGGAAGTGCAATTTTTCTCTTTTTCATTTAAGGGACAGCACACTGGTCAACAGGTTGATCGCCCTGGCAATGGCAACGGCAATCAGAATGGACAACCAGACAACCAGGTACGAAGTGCAAAATTAAATATCCTGTAGACAGGACCTTAGGATGGAAGCGAAAAACGATGTCGTATCTCACTGACCCTATCCTTCCTAAGCAGTGGTTACCGGAGGGTCAGCAGCAGGAACGTCCGAGCGTAAATAACGGCAACAACGGAAATAGAAACGTACGCGCAGCCGACCAGGTTAGACCCCTCTACCTTGCTTTTGGTACTTCGTCTTGTACTATACGTCGATTTCCAGGAAGTGCAATTTTTCTCTTTTTCATTTAAGGGACAGCACACTGGTCAACAGGTTGATCGCCCAGGCAATGGCAACGCAAATCAGAATGGACGACCAGACAACCAAGTACGAAACTCACAATGAAATATACTGTAGGCACGTCCTTGAATATGCCAAGAGGCATTTAGTATCTCACCGACTATATCCTTTGCAGGAGGTACAGGCCGGTCAGCAACAGGCACGTCCGGGCGTCAATAACGGCAACAACGGAAATAGAAACGTACGCGCAGCCGACCAGGTTAGACCCCTCTACCTTGCTTTTGGTACTTCGTCTTGTACCATACGTCGATTTCCAGGAAGTGCAATTTTTCTCTTTTTCATTTAAGGGACAGCACACTGGTCAACAGGTTGATCGCCCTGGCAATGGCAACGGCAATCAGAATGGACAACCAGATAACCAGGTACGAAGTGCAAAATTAGATATCCTGTAGACAGGACCTCATGATGGAAGTGAAACACGATGTCGTTTCTCACTGACCCTATCCTTTCTAAACAGTGGTTACCGGAGGGTCTGCAGCAGGAACGTCCGGGCGTAAATGACGGCAACAACGGAAATAGAAACGTACGCGCAGCCGACCAGGTTAGATCCCTCTACCTTGCTTTTGGTACTTCGTCTTGTACCATACGTCGATTTCCAGGAAGTGCAATTTTTCTCTTTTTCATTTAAGGGACAGCACACTGGGCAACAGGTTGATCGCCCAGGCAATGGCAACGCAAATCAGAATGGACGACCAGACAACCAAGTAGGAAACTCACAATGAAATATACTGTAGGCACGTCCTTACCTTGAATATGCCAAGAGGCATTTAGTATCTCACCGACTATATCCTTTGCAGGAGGTACAGGCCGGTCAGCAACAGGCACGTCCGGGCGTCAATAACGGCAACAACGGAAATAGAAACGTACGCGCAGCCGACCAGGTTAGACCCCTCTACCTTTTTTGTGGTACTTCGTCTTGTACCATACGTCGATTTCCAGGAAGTGCAATTTTTCTCTTTTTCATTTAAGGGACAGCACACTGGTCAACAGGTTGATCGCCCAGGCAATGGCAACGCAAATCAGAATGGACGACCAGACAACCAGGTACGAAACTGACGATGAAATATACTGTCCTTATGTCCTTACCTTGAATATGCCAAGAGGCATTTAGTATCTCACCGACAATATCCTTTGCAGGAGGTACAGGTTGGTCAGCAACAGGCACGTCCGGGCGTCAATAACGGCAACAACGGAAATAGAAACGTACGCGCAGCCGACCAGGTTAGACCCCTCTACCTTCTTTGTGGTACTTCGTCTTGTACCACCCGTCGATTTCCAGGAAGTGCAATTTTTCTCTTTTTCATTTAAGGGACAGCACACTGGTCAACAGGTTGATCGCCCAGGCAATGGCAACGCAAATCAGAATGGACGACCAGACAACCAAGTACGAAACTCACAATGAAATATACTGTAGGCACGTCCTTACCTTGAATATGCCATGAGGCATTTAGTATCTCACCGACTATATCCTTTGCAGGAGGTACAGGACGGTCAGCAACAGGCACGTCCGGGCGTCAATAACGGCAACAACGGGAATCAAAACGAACGTGCAGCTAGCCAGGTTTGACTCTTTACCTTCTTTCCTCTTTTAGTCCTTAACCTCCTTATCTTACACCATATGTCGCATAGAAGTGAAGTATTGACACTCTTTCTAATAACAGGGTCAGCAGGTTAATTGCCCTGGCGATGGCAACGGCAATCAGAATGGACAACCAGACAACCAGGTACGAAGTGCAAAATTAAATATCCTGTAGACAGGACCTCATGATGGAAGCGAAAAACGATGTCGTTTCTCACTGACCCTATGCTTTCTTAGCAGTGGTTACCGGAGGGTCAGCAGCACGGACGTCCGGGCGTAAATAACGCCAACAACGATAACCGAAACGTACGCGCAGCCAACCAGGTTAGACAGACCCCTCTACCTTTTGTTTGGTATCTCGTCTTGTACCATATGTCGATTTCCAGGAAGTGCACTTTTTTGTCTTTTTCATTTAAGGGACAGCACACTGGTCAACAGGTTGATCGCCCAGGCAATGGCAACGTAAATCAGAATGGACGACCAGACAACCAAGTACGAAACTCACAATAAAATATACTGCAGGCACATCCTTACCTTGAATATGCCATGAGGCATTTAGTATCTCACCGACTATATCCTTTACAGGTGGTACAGGACGGTCAGCAACAGGCACGTCCGGGCGTCAATAACGGCAACAACGGGAATCAAAACGAACGTGCAGCTAACCAGGTTTGACTCTCCACCTTCTTTTCTTTTTTAGTCCTTTACTTTTTAGTCTTACACCATATGTTGCAAAGAAGTGAAGTATTGACCCTTTTTCTATTAACAGGGTCAGCAGGTTAATCGCCCTGGCAACAGCAACGGCAATCAGCATGGACAACCAGACAACAAGGTAAGAAACTAACAATTTAATATCTTTTCGACACATCCCTATCTCGCATGCGAAAGTATGTGTCGTAATCTTCATGACCCTTATGTTCGCAGTGGGTACTGGAGTTTAAGCAGCATGCACGCGCGGTCGTTTAAAACGGTCACGGAAAACAAAACAAACGCACAGCTACGCAGGTTTAAATCTCATACCAATATTTATGTCCTTACCTTCGTCTTTTAGTTTGTGTCAATTTGCGGACAGTATACCATTTCAGCTGATTTAATTTCTAGGGTCAGCCTACTGGTCAACAGGCACATCGCCCCGGGAAAAGCAACGGGCATCAGAATGGACGACCAAACAACCAGCCTATCTCGTAATGGATATGAGAAGGCAGCGCAGTCGCCGGATAGAACTGTGCCTTGACGGAACTGAAAACTGCAACGAAGCAAGTGCCATGGCCTTGTATATTAGAAGTAATGTTTACTAATAAATGTAACAGGGATCTGGAATATGGCGGGTGTTTTCTCATTTACCTATGCTCTCTACTTACGTTAATGATGGTTGACCTCTGACAAGTGCCGTACAGGTGACTTGTGGAGTTGCCATAAACAGTATGCGGGGCGCTAGAATTTCATTGGGAAAACACATGGTTTTGCCGTAGTCATGAGCCATGTGACAAGTGACATGACAAATTTATACAATTTACTATTATTTGGCTATCGCCGTCAACAGCGCAACAGGTGTGGTCTGGTCCAGCAACCAGCGGAAAGCATCTCCGAAAGTTCTTGATGTGTGCTTAAGTCTTGAACCAGTGTAGACCCCTCCAAGCGTGTAACAAAACTTCCCCGACACTTTAAGGAGTGTGACAAAAAATCCTAGACCCTTAAATTAGTATGAAAAAAATTCCTAGATTGTTTGAACGTGTGAAAGGAATTCCTAGACTCTTTCCAGAGTGTGACAGAAATTCCTAGACCCTTCCAAGCGTGTGACAAAAATTCCCCGACACTTATAAGAGTGTGACAAAAATTTCCCGACTCTTTTAATTGTGACAAAAATTCCTAGACCGTTTTAAGACTGACAAAAATTCCTAGAACCTTCAAAGCGTGTGACAAAAATTCCTAGACCTTCCAAGCGTGTCACCAAAATTCCCTGACACTTTGAACAGTGTGACACAAATTCCGCGACCTTTAATAGTGACAAATATTCTCCGACCCTTCCAAGAGTGTGCTTAAAATTCCTAGACTTTTTCAAACGTGTGATAAAAATTTCTGGACCCTTCAAAGAGTATGATAGAAATTCCTAGACACTTTCAAGTGTATGACAAATATTCCCCGACACTTTTAAGAGTGTGACACAATTTCCGCGACCCTTTCAATAGTTTGACAAAAATTCCTAGACCCTGCAAAGCGTGTGACAAAAATTCCTGGACCCTGCAGAGCGTGTGACAAAACTTTCTAGACCCTTTCAAGCGTGTGACCGAAGTTCCCCGACACTTATAAGAGTGTGCTAAAAATTCCTAGACTTTTTCAAACGTGTGATGAAAATTCCTGGACCCTTCAAAGAGTGTGACAGAAATTCCTAGACCCTTTCAAGAGTATGACAAAAATTTCCCGACCCTTTTAAGAGTGTGACAAAAATTCCTAGACCCTGTCATATTATAAGCCGGTGCGCTGGTCAGCCGGGTGGGTCGGTGCCTGGGGCCGCCGCGGCGAGCCGGGGCGTGGGAGTACCCTGTGCGCCCGCGGAGTATCGCCCCGCGTAGGTGGGCGGGGGCCGATGTCTCGTGCCGCGCCGTGATGTAGCGTGGCGGAGCGTGGCCGCCTCGGCGGCCGCGTCGCCAGGCCTCGGAGCCGCCCGGGTGAGCAGAGGCTGCGTGTCCGGATGCTGAGGTTATGATGACGATCCGAGGACACACATATACACAGCACTGGAGAACCCGATCCCGATATATATATATATATATATATATATATATATATATATATATATATATATATATATATATATATATATATATATATATATATATATATATATATATATATATATATATATAGATATATATCACTGAGCCCCACGTTGGCTCCCGTCAATCGTGTACGAAGGCGTCGACGGTCAGCGGTTCCGTCCGTTACGCTATAAAGCGAATACTACTCCATGGGTCTGTCGGCCATCCCTATATACTAGCTCCTTATTTCCCTTATTGCAGTAATGACCCTCCCCCCCCCCCCTCAGGTCCGCCCCCCTTAGCGCCCTCCTACCTCACGGCGTAGGTGCTCAAGGCGGCTTTGCGCGGGGCCATCGCCCGCCGCGTGCTGACCGAGGCGTTTTCCATATATGGGCATACAGACCATAAGTTGCCACTTCCCCCCGCTGAATGTCCTAATTTGATGTCTGTATAGTGGCCTCGCTACCGGGTGCACCGAACGACGCGGAGTAGTGCGGCGTCCTAAAAATTGCAGCCTCATATATTGCCTATGGTGCGGGAGCTGTCGCGGCGCCCCTCATGTGCTCATAGGGGAAACGCCTCGCTGGCGTGTGACAAAAAATTCCCCGAAGAGAAAAAGTCGGGGAATATTTGTCACACTTTTGAAAGGGTAGAGGAATTTTTGTCGCACTCTAGGAATTTTTGTCACACGCTTTGAAGGGTCTAGGAATTTCTGTCACACGTTCAATAAGTCTAGGAAGGGTCTAGGAATTTTTGTCACGCGCTCTGAGGGATCTAGGAATTTCTGTAACACGTTCAAAAAGTCTAGGAAGTTTTGTCACACTCTTAAAAGTGTCAGGAAATTTTTGTCAATACGCTTGGAAGGGTCTGGGAATTTTTGTCACACTCTTAAAAGGGTCTAGGAATTTTTGTTACACTCTTAAAAGGGTCTAGGAATTTTTGTTACACACTTAAAAGGGTCTTGGAGTTTGTCACACTCTAAGAACGGTCTAGGAATTTTTGTCACACTCTTAAAACGGTCTAGGAATTTTTGTCACACTCTTGAAAAGGTCGGGGAATTTCTGTTACACGCTTGAAAGGGTCAAGGAATTTTTGCGCAAGTTTTGTCACGCTTAACACTGAATATAGAAAACGTGTTGAGTTTTTGTCACACCTGATTGTGGAAGAGTCAAGAAAAAGTCTTGGCCAAGAGTCTTGGCCAACATTATTCATGTCATTTCTGGACGTTTCGTGCGACTCTGCGTCGATCAAAGTAATAAAAAAACAAGTTTCTGGCCAAGAGATTTTCTGGCTAAGATTACACCGGTTAGTGTTGAAGTATTTTAACTCCACATTGGGGCTGCCAACCAAGAGTCTGAAGACTTTGTTTCATCGATGAGGAGTGTAAAGTTTCGGTTCCTCACTAGATACGAAACACAAGTACTGCTGGTTTCAACATGAACTTTATTAGAGAACCCAGGTGCCTTATCTGCCTCATCAATCTCAACTTTCCTGGTCCTCATGGACTGCTCCGTTTTCTGCAAAAGGAATATTCAAAACAAACAAAAATAACGCAAGAACTGTCATGAAAGTAGATGATACGTCGGATCGACAATGTTCCACCCCCAAACCTTACAAATCGACAAAACAAGGCGTGAGAAGGCGATGAGTTGGCTTGAGTGAGTTTTCTGAGATAGCGGCATTGAAATTGCAAAAATCAGGCAAAACCGAGCTAAACCGCGGTATACGCGGTTTTTGCACTTTGAATGCCGATATCTCCAAAACCGTAATGTATACGACGTTTTACTTTAAATTTTAGTTTTTTCGGGAGCTACTTTTAACGAATTAGCATTGGAAATTTTTCCCAATTTTTTAGAAAAACTTCATTTTTTGCCCTGTAGAGGGACTTTTAGGCCCTCCGCGGCACCACTAAATGACGTCACACCGCTACTAGACTTCAGGCCGTGGATCAGGATCCCAAAAGGGTTGTTTTCTGACTGAGCCGGAACTAAATTGAATTCGAAAATTTTGAAATTAAGAAGCAGTCTAGCCCGCGCTGATCCGGGTGGTCCTCTGACGTGGGCGGCACATCCACGGTATTTGGTATCATGATCTACATCTTGTTCATCTTCTCCATCGCATTCTTCATCCTGCAATTGTGGGACGATAATCTTACTCCCCGAGAAAGTTAACCGGGAGTAAAACCATCGCACGATAATATTAATCCCCCAGCCTACAAAACCGATGGGGAGTAAAGCCACCGTGCGGTAATGTTAGTCCCCACACAGCTGACCGTAGGGAGTAAAATTATCGTGCGATAATATTAATCCCCCCCCCCCAAAAAAAAATGCGTTTTGACAGCACTAGGTGCATTAGGACTGCGAATAACCGCCTAAATTTCACACAGACTGCGAATAAGCACACTCTGGGGGAGTAACATCACCGTGCGATAATGTTAATCCCCAAAGGCGGTGCACGCCGTGGGGAGTAAAGCCATCGCACGATGATGTTAATCCCCAAAAGGCGGTGCACGCCATGGGGAGCAATATCACCGTGCGATGATGTTAATCCCCAAAAGGCGGTGCACGCCATGGGGAGTAATATCACCGTGCGATAATGTTAATCCCCAAGTGGCGGTGCCCGCCATGGGGAGTAATATCACCGTGCGATAATGTTAATCCCCAAATGGCGGTGCAAGCCGTGGGGAGTAACAGTACCGTTTGATAATGTTAATCCCACAAATCAGTGCGTCATTGTTTATTGCGTTCTATGTTATGTGAGTGATCTTGTAGCTTTATCAGACAAGTGAACCATCTCGCTCTATTTTCCCGGACGGAATAGGATCATTATCTGTTTTGGGTCATGAGGCTCTGAAATCAAGGCAGTGGTTTGCGACCGCGTTGGAACTTCCTTTGCGGGCTCTGAGTTTTCAAATATTGAACGCATTTAACAGGCACATCGTAAGTTATCGCAAGGAGACCATTGAAATATCTTTTTCAGCTAAGTTCGTACCGCTGATCAAGAATTTGGGTCAGTTTGACGATTGAGCAATCTGTTACTCTTACAATCGGTCAAGTTCTGTTCGACTTTGGACACTTTTGAACAGGGATCCGTAACTTAACACAAGAGGTGGCTTTTACGTTATGGTATAAGTTAAAGTTATAACGTTTGACCTATAACGGCCTTCACAGTGAATAACGTTAACGACTTTTAACCTTAACACCCTACATGATGGAAAGTTAAAAGACTAACCGTTACGGATTTAACGGAGAGTATCTTCTGTTGGAGATCTAACGACGGTTAAGCACTGCAACCGATTGTGCTGCGGTTATAACGTTAAACATAGAGACCATTAATCGCGAAGAAAAGACAGACCTAGATGAGTCCGTCCCGTTGAGTTTGAGCAAGGCATCAATAATGTAAAGGGAACGGCGGTACCCCGTGCCGATGACTACCCGAGGCTACTTCGTGTGTCAAACACCTGCTTCTGACGGGTACCCGACGCAGCCTTCTCGGTTCCTTGGCAACTGCCCCCCCCCCCTCTGTTGTTGTGTACCCGTGACTCTGCCCTGCACTTCTCCGAATACACCAGTCCTTATCTGTGTCACTAGTCTCTTCCCATACGCCCCTGCATCCTTTACAATATTTGAGTCAATTCTGGCACCGAATCGATAACGGCATCCGTGCCGGCGACGAGCCCAGCCAGCGCTGCCCGGTCGGCTCGTCGCCGGGCCCCAGCCGGTTATAACACATAACGTATTATAAAACGTTATCCCGTTAATGGTATACCCTCTTCTTACTAGACAATTTATCTAAGCTTACCAATAGCCAGCGGCCTGTATTCCGTTCGCCTACTGGTTCCGGTCTGGGGCTTACTTTTGTTCTTCTCCCTTCCGGCCCAGGATCCACGGAATTACCCTATTAAATACTGCTCCCGGCGATAAGATGGAAAATACTTAAACCTTCTCCATTTTCCCTTAAGTACAGCAAATGCCCTCTCTATTCGAGACCACATCTTGATAAGAAGTAATTGTGTGTCCTTTGGCATCTCGTCAGATTACCGCAAATCCGGTATATAGAATGAGAAGCTACAAAAACCAACACGAACAATTTCAAAGGCAGATGTTAAAGGCAGGTGCACAAATGGTCCAACCACTCACTTTGCTAGTCAACGTATATCCGCCATCACCAAGAAGGTACTATCAGTCTGAAAAGTTTTGAACCCGTTTGGGGCCGCCTAGAAGCGCCCTCTAGGCGGAGCATAAGTGACCGCCCGCCATCTTGGATAGGCAGGATCGTATTTTTGACGAATACGCTGTGGCATAAAATTGCCTACAAATACCCACGGGCGCACGATTTACAATAGAAGATTAAAAAACAATATTTGTTTAAGTTATCGCGCCGCCCTGCACAGCTCACAGTCCGCGGCGCAAATGGATTCGTTGCCAGGCGAGGTTAGTCGGCCTAGACGTCATCATCTGCGCCCTAACCGCATTTCTCATACCGGCCAGGAAAGGGCGCTTCTTTCAAATGTAACGCACGTGGGAAACCAATATGATGCATTCTAGACCAGGTAAGAGCAGCGTCCGTGCCCCAACGACGCATTGGAGCAAATTTGAGCCATGAATTTATTTATCACCGAGCACTAAGGCGCCCAAGACCGCTGAAGTAATATCCACTTCCCCTTGCGTGACGAAGCTAAAGGTCGGGGAAATTACCGATTTCAGTCTGTTAACTCGGTTAGAGCCCCCAGACTGGATTGCATTTTTGCCTGCGCGTGGCTAGCAGTACAGACAACACACTAAAACCGGATGTAACCGGGCTTCCGACCTTAAATACCTCTTAGGTCCGATCTTAACCGCGCCATAGCAGACGCGGCGTGCCAATAGGGCGTTTTCAAGTCTCTTAACTCGGTTACAGCTTCAATATTGTGCTGCTCTTTTGCCTGCGCGTCCCCAGCAGGGCAGACAACACATTGACACCAAATGTAACCGGGTCTTACGACCTCAAATACAACACAGGCCCGGTCATTAGCGCGCCATAGCTGGCGGGGTGTCAGAAAGGGACTTTTCAAGTCTTAATACCACAGTAGTACTGAGGGACGACTAAACTATTTTACGAAGAGCGCTGGCCATCTCAGTTTGCATGGCACTACTGCGCAAGCAACTGCAGCAACACGATCAGCACCTCCACTGGTCCCGGGTGTGGAGAATGTCGGGTGCGAGCAAAGGGACCAGGCAGGCAGGGGGCATGGTATAAAATTTTAAACGGGTTAAAATATTAACGCGATTCAAACGGTTTTATGTTCGGAGTCTGGAGACACGTAGCCCCTGCAAATTTCAAGCAAGTATCTTCAAAATTACGGCCTACAGAGGACAAAAGATTTTGACAATTAGAGCACACTTACGCCTAGAGAAGGGTTTTAATAAAGAATTTTATATAAGAAAGCGTGAAATTTTGTGCAGAATTCTATTGCGGCCTTTGTTTGGTCGAAAGCCGAGGCCTAATGTGAACGCATTAAAAAGTAAAAGGTCGCCAGTTCAACCCAATGAAAGCCTGAATAGCACCTTGTTGGCACATGCGGGGCCCGGCTGGAGCCCTCCCTCTCCCCCACCTCCTCCCCAATGCAACTGCAACCGCTGCAACCCAGTGCTCTTCCTAAAATAGACAGAGTATAACTCCAAGCGCGGCCAGACAGCGACTGGTGGGAGGGGCCCCTTGTTGGGCCTTGGTTGGTTGCACGGCAGTGCAAGTGCCACTGTTAGAGGACTCTGGCAGAGATGATGGTGCGAGATGAGCTTGTGAGCACCGATTGACACTAATTACTACAAAATGTCACGGCACGGCTCCCGTTGTTGGTATTCTTTTGCGACAATTACGTCTCATTGCGAAGTGGTCTATTGTTGGGAAGACCCAAATGATATGGCGGGAGAATCTGGGGCGACTAGTTCGTCAGAAGGCATACCGCTTCGTAGACCAGGGCAAGATGGCTGTCAGCAGAAGATCTCCCGAACGTCCTTTATGAGCAGAAGACGCTTGCGAGGACGAAAACAAGGGCAAGTACAATAGCTTGCCGCAAGAAAAGGAAGTAATGGCCTCTGTGATTGCTACCGTAACGCTGTTTCGGACATGCGCGAAAGTGATGAGGAAATGGGGAACCTGCTAAAACGGAAGGCGATGCTCGAGGCAATACTCTACTGCGTTCTTGAGGCGAAGCGCAAGTAGGCTCAGTGTGGGAAATAACACAGTAACAAAAGCATACCCTGGTATTTCAGCTAGTATTTGAAAAAAAAAAAATTCAATTATGTTGTTCCCAAATTATACTTCACATCTTCCTTATCAAAGGATGTAATTGAACTCGTGGTAACTACCTGGAAATTAACACAATGTGCAATATCGCAATGTGGCTGCTCCATGTTTCAAAATGACACATTGGCATCCCACGTAGCGGGCGGAGAACCAAAACCAATTGTACCAATGTACCTAAAAAAAGAAATCCCGTTTATTCAACATAAGCTGACTTAACCAATCCCCTCCAGTCCAGAGTTGCCCATGTGATCACATCAAATCCGGTTGATTTTTGAATGGTCCCTAGTTCAATGAGTAGGCCTGGTGTCGCCAACTCGGCTCCATATTCGCATCACTCTGCGCTTTGGTTGGCGCCTCGCAACGCGGCAGTGGCTTGTGATGGTCGGCCACACAAAGTCTCACTACAATGTCGGCGTCGGCTTGATCGACCGGTTCGCCGTGCGGCGGGTCTCTTTAAATAGCACTAGCATAGCCTAGCTGAACTAAATAATATGGAAGAAAGAGGTCAGTTAGCTCGTACTTTCGTTGTATGGGAAAGCCTCGTCCGCGTCGAGCATTGTCGCATTTCGCAGCGTGGCATTGTTGCCCTCGCGGGCCATGCGAGCCATCCTGGGCGGGGAAAGGAAGGCACCCCGCTCCCCTCCTCCTGCACCCGCCTCGCCGCTCAAAAGTTGACTTTCATTTCCTTTCAAACATCTTCGGCTCTCCCTCATAATACGTACGACAAAAGATAAGTTCTGCTTCCACAGACAATTCCCAAAAAGCCTTAAGAAACTGGAAGACATTTAGAGTTGGTATCATCTGCTTCCTATTTAAATTTTTTTCTTCACTTAAATTTCAAGCTGTGATTTCCTATTATTAAAACTCATCGTTCGGTTATCGAAGGCGACTCAGTGCTTGTAGCGCTGGAATTTTTTTAACCATGTGCCTTTATTACCCCCACTGCTAGGGCCGCGATGCGTCCGGCATATATGTATATATGTTGCGGTTAATGTCAACCGGGGAATGTCGTCAATTTACTGTTTGTGGCGACATTCGCCGGCCAATGTTGCCAAACGGCTAAAATGACAACATTAACCGCCCAATTTAGGTTAATGACGTCATTCTCCGAAGCGGTCCGCGGAATGTCGTAAATTGATAGTCGAGCGGTCCGGGTAATGACGTCAATTGATAGGTGAATGTTGACAGTATGTGTGTGTGGTGGCTAATGTTGGCAACATGAGGGAAATGAAGCGCTTATTGACTGAAAATTTAGTATTTATTTGGTAGTGCAAGCAGTGCCAGAGTGGCACTTTGAATTGCACTTCACCCCCGACCGGCGGCAGTTGCATCTGTTGTTCATGCAACGCGTGGTGCAGTTGCACTGAGGTAGCGGCCCACTTCCTCCAATAAAAACACCTCCAATCAAGTTTGGAGGTACATCTACAAACGTTTCATAACACATCCAAAGGTAACAACAAAATAGGACCTCTAAAAAATACCAATCCAAAGTTTGGAGGTGTTGTAAAAGTATGTTTGGACTTCATATAATACCTCCAAACAAAAAATAGATAATACATCCACTTTAACAGCTGCCTAATTGCCTCCAAAGGATATGCGTCCAAACCCGTCGTGCATCACAATGCTGGCGACCACCTCCAAACAAAATACATCCAAAAGTTCATACATTGTATGCGTAACGTCTCGCGAACCCAAGGTAATGAAAAGCGACAATAACGCGAGCCGAAGCGAGCACCGAGTGCTGCTCTGTTTAGTTTAAAGTAAAATTACTCGTTAAGGGAGAACGGCGATCATCGTAATAGAGTCTCCCATGGTGCTGCACGCCATGCATTTTTTACCGCTTTTCCCATGGGAAATAAATTACCATGGGAAAACGGAACCATGGGATCTAGCTCCTCATGGTGCTTGTCCCATGGTGTTCCCATGGAAGAGCTGTTTTTTTTTCTTCTTCCAGAAGTAGGATTCGAACCACTAACTAGGTTTCCGACTTCCTACCAACTCGTCTATCGTGCCACTTGTAAATACCATGCGCTGCGGACAGTGTACTTTTATTTATCATGGGACATCACCCATTCCCATGGTGAATTCATTCCCATGGTTGAGACCCCCATGGCTTAACGCGTTCCCATAGGTCTTTCCCATGGCGAACAGGAGCGTTACCATGGTATTGGTTTCATGGGGTTCCCATGGGGGTCATGGCTTTTTGGGACTGGGGCCGACAGAAGGGGAGAGAGAGAGAGAGAGAGAGAGAGAGAGAGAGAGAGAGAGAGAGAGAGAGAGAGAGAGAGAGAGAGACAGACAGACAGACAGAGAGAGACAGAGAAAGGGGGAGGGGGTGGCGGCAAGGGGGCCGTAAAGGTAGGCAACCTGTGCGCCTGTGAGTAGCCGGCATAGGGTGAGTTCAGCCGAAAAATGACTTGTGGGCGAGAGGTCAACCACTTGGGGGCACTTGTGTCTCTGTACAGGGGAAATGTACTCCGAATTTACTCCCGCCCGCTCCGAGTTACTCCGATGTACTCCGGGCTACTCCGAGCTACCCCAGTTTACTCCGGCATAACTCCGTTTACTCCGAAAGTACTGCAAATCGCTTTGTTTAGATAGTTCAGAGTTTTATCCGAAAGCAAAGTACTCCGGTGTACACTTAAAACGTGATACTTTACCCCTCACGCATAGGTAAGAAAATCACACCTGCTAGAGCTGGTACTTGAACAGCTGGAATCAGTTCGACTCAAAACACACTGCTGAAACTAGGGATCATGCTTTATGAACGTCCACGACACAAGCGCAAAAACCTAGCTTGTCCAGTCTGAGAGCAAATGGCGCCCGCTGGGTAGGCAACCACGATTCGTACATGCACGCGTGTCGTGCGGGCTGGCCTACCCTCGCACTCGCAGGCGCTCCGCGTCGCCGTTCACAGGGTTTAGAGTGTCCTAGTTTAAGTATCGACCGTCTTTGAGCAGTTTGCGTAAGAGGTGGCGATTAATTAGTCACCTTTCTATGCAGCCAACTGTCAGGGGACGACATATTCAGGTGACAAAATATGTATTTGTTCATGGATTTTTTCTTTTCTTTTCATGAGACAGGCTTAATTATTCCTCTCATATAAAACCAATAGCCTCTGTGTGTACACCCCCAGAAAATCAGTTTATGCGTGATTCATATTCTAACCCAAAGGAAGCATTAATTATTGTGCGTTATAGGGATATTGCACATAACAATCTGAGAAATTATCGATTTTAATAATCCATATATACACATGCCTATCTGCTGTGCACTCAGTGACAAATCGTGCTCCTTCTGAGATGGGGTTGAACGCGATGTATCCATATGGTCATTGGGCCCTCTGTATCGGCAGAGTCGAAGAGCGCCGGGAAAGTAGGCAACCTTGTTAAACTGTCCGCCCAGGCAAAAAGTAGTACATCGCCCCCTCCGTATGAACCAGTCCTGGATCCACGCCTATCCGCGAGGATAATGGACGGCTCCTTTGTCCTTAGTCTTCCGTGTCGTGCGGTGTTGCTTACCCGCAGGCGCGTTGAATCCGCGCGAATGCGAGTTTCCCACGGGCTGGCGCCCAGACAAAGTATAATATTGTATATGTCTTAACAGGGGACAAGGGAAAGGTAAAAGCTGCGAACAAAGGTGTTTCCGTGCATTTTCCCCATCCGTGTTCGTGACTGCGTGTGTACATCTCCGATTGTCAGGCACCTCCGTTACCGCTCAATATTCATTCGTAGGTATAACTGCGATTTGATACGACACGTACTCGATAGTTGTGTAGGGGGAGGGAGGGGGAAGGAAAAAGGGGGTGAGAGGGTATCAGGTTTACACTCCCCAGATAAGAAGGCATTGAACTACACGAAACACCTGCATGTAAGCATTCCGCATAACTTCGGCCCCTCCTTCAGCCCACTCAAAAGACGGAAAACCGTCCGTGAGTCATTCTCTGTTGCAGAACGAATGGTCGTCAATTCCGTGTGTCTGGAGGGTATATAGAATTGGGGGGGGGGGGGGGGGGGCTGCTACATGCAGGAGTAAGGGACTTCCCTCCGCGGATACCATACGATGATGCAGATAAAAGATCGCAATTAAGAAAATCAGACGTAGGGTCGGTGTTTGAACCCGTGCTCTCCGAAACTGGGGTCAAACTGTTCCGAATGAATGCTCTTCATTCGTTGGTGCAGGGGCAGGGGCGTAAAAACGAACCGAAAAAGGGAGGGGCGATGCTTTACGTATTGCCTACCCTCAGGGGCAAAATATTACGGGTTGCCTACCTTCAGGGGGCAAAGGTCCCCTTCGGGGACCAAAACGGGGGGGGGGGGGGATCGCCCCTTCGCCCCGTTGGTGCACCCAGGCCCGCCGGGATCGAATACCGCGAATAAAGGGTGTGCGGTTTCTTGGCTCCGTCCCATTGCCGTGCGTCCCCGTCTCGGAGTGCATGTGCCCGGACTGCGGCGGCAGTGCGGGCGCAGAAGGCGCCCTCGACGAGGAGTGCTCGCCTGCCGGCTCATCCAACGAGTCGTTTGTGCGACGGTGGTGTAATACGAGTTAAACGTGCTACGTGCATTACACCACCATCAGATCCACTGTCACCCGTTGCTGCCGGTGGAATGCAGGGAGGAACCACGCAACACAGTGTGTGCTTCGGAGAGGTTAAGCCGGTTGCGACCGACCACCGCCCGGTGGTTAGGCAGACCCACCGAACGGCAGTGTCGTACGGGACTGCCTATCTCCATCCGCGCCGGCGCGCTACGCTGCGTTTCGCTCGGGCTTCAAGCAGCTCCCGATGATCTTTCTTCGTCGTATTGACATGTTTACGGGAAACTGCGCCAGTGACAGTATTACCAAATGTTTTTTTTTTTTCTTTTCTTTTTTTCCCCCCTAGCCGTGTTTGTCACTGCGTGCGTTGTTCGTGCGATGTGTGAGATGAAAGCGTTAGCACAAATGGGAACTCTTAAAAGCCGAGCAGCACCAAGCTAGAACGGACTAGCTCGTTTCGTTGTCACCATAATGTCTTTGTGCCAGTTTTTTTTTTTTTTCAGCACTGTGTCGGCAGTGACTGAACATCTGACGTTTGCACATACCACCGTGTTGAAATGCTGTTCCGAAACGTCCGTTAGTGCGATATCCAGGTTGGTGCGGGGCAATGACAGCGCTGATCACAAAAAGGGACGTGAATGTATCGGTAAGTTCGTTCGCGGTGAGTACGCACGTGTGGTTGCCTTTACGCTAATCCTCGCTGTTGTCGTTTCACCCTTTCTTTCAAATACCTGTCGACACGCTGGACACGCTTCGTTCCGTTACAGGAGGGGGTAAGGTATTCGTAACCGATAACTAGAAGCGTTGACGATTGCCTCGGTTTGCCTCGGGTTCAAATACTAGTGGTGTGCCTAGGCTTACCTCGCTCTATTACGAGTCTTGTGGGTTGTGGGATGCAGGCTGTCCCGTAAGGGGCACACTGGCAACCTGAATCACACGACAGCCGCTTGCTGTACACGGAAAAAAAGTTGTTTTTTTTTTTTTTTGTCGTAACTAAAGGTCAGTCGTGGCAAATGACATGTCAGTTCGGAGCGGACCTGAGAACACATTTTGTTGTCAGAAAGGAAACGTTTATGTTGGCAGCAGCGAAATTTTTGTTGCCATGAAGAAAATTGAAATTATTGCGGGAGTCTACAGGTATATGGTTGACTGAACAAACCAGACTTGTCACCTGCACGCTTCACTGTTTAGACCGACAGCTATTCGAGGACTGTTGCATTAACATTGGCGTTCAGCTGTAACAGCTAGCACGCGTCAGTTATAAGGACTGACATTGGACTTAAAAAGACATGAGATGGACCTTAGATGGCGGTGGATAGCAAGCGCTACTAGGTTGTAGCGGTGGCTCAGGGTTCCGAGCTCGCATGATACGCTGCAGGCGTGGGTTCAACTCACGGCGGTGGGTGGCTACACTTTATGCAGTCGAAATGTCCGCATTCGCAATAAACATATTCACCTCCGCAACTTCATTCGAGTTCTTTAACGATATCAAAAGTATTGCTCTGACAACTGAACGTCATTGTTATGTCAGCTGTGTTTCGGTTGGCTGCAGAAACTGACAGTGTTTCTCGGGACCGCTGGCAACTGACATGTCAGTTGCCGTCAGTTGTCTCAACAAAACTTTTTTTTCCGTGTACCGTACGACGTAGAAAGGGGGAGGGGGATTCAGATATTACGTCACACTGGTGGGTAGGCAGCCCCGAATTCTGCATGCACGCAAGTGTGACGTAATACGTGAATGCCAGTGACCAGGCGCGTACGTAGGACATCGGTTTGGGGGAGGGGGGGGGGGGGGGGGGTCAAGTCGTGCTTTTTGCCTACTTACAGGCTGAATGCTGCGTGGGCTGCCTACCTTCCGGGCGCCGAGGGCTTTTTTCTGTCGGGGGGGGGGGGGGGGGGTCATGCCCCCCCCCCCCCCGTACGCGCCTGCCAGTGACAGTATCATACCCGACGCTCGAGCTCCCCGCTGTCGGGCACTCGAACACGAGCTAGCGACCGGCGTAATGTAATTTACGGACGACCCCTCGGCAGGTAGCCGTGCCATGTAGCTCTCATGACAAATTTAGAACAGCACACTCTGTTTTCGCAGTCGCTCTCCATCTTCAGAGCACGCTTGATATTCCTGACATCCTGCTAATCCCTAGACGTCTGATTATTTCAGGTCGTTTAGAGCTACGAAAATCGTCCCGCTCCCAGGCAACGCTTCTGTCTGCAGGTGGCGTCTGCCGCTTCATAATATGTTGTGGAGTGGTATTTGAACCTGCGTACCACACCCAGCACCTCTGCACGTCGAGCGCACGAGCCAGCGCGGATGAGCTGCCCAGCCGTGGACTCTGGTGCAGCGAACGAGCTATGGCTGCCCCTCCTCCTTGGCCTGCACGCGGACGGACTCGGACCGGAGTGTGAGGGAGGAGTGCGGCGGCGGCGGGCGGGACGGGACGGGCGGTCGCCGCCGCACCCAGGACGCGAGGACCCCTAGCCGATCTCCTCCACGGCGGCTCCCGACAGCACCGGACGAGCCTGCGGGCCGCGCTGGGCTACGGCGCGGGACCCGGGACCTCGGGTGCAGGAGGAGAAGTGTCTGCTATTGCGCTGAATAAATGTGTTGCCAGCCGGTCTCCCCTCACGCCCTGTCTGTAGTCTTGTTTCCCGATTGGCCTCAGAACTCTCTACCACACCACACCAGACACGCCCCGTTCCCTCTCACTCTTCGCGCCTGCAGGCCGACAGGTAGGCAACCGTACAGTGCTTTGGTGCACGATGGGTTGCCTACGTTCCGATTCACAGGGGCTTCCCCTGGTTGAGTATAGAGATAGGGCATTACATTGTCATATTTTTTTGTTTTGTTTTTAGGTGTCGAATATCCAGTCTCATTATATAAAAACAGACTGAACTGACAATGTCAGCTCCAATTGTATCATCCCAGTAAGGGACTTTAAGCCGTCAGGGACTGTGTGTTGTTGGATTTAAAATAACCTATTCCAGTTTGATCATGTGCCATTTTTTAGGCTCGTCATTGGGCATCATTTGCGTTTCATACCACTATTTACCAGATAGGAAGGGAAATAAAATTCAAAGACCAAGTGTAGAGGAATGAAAACTGATGGATTTATTTTTAGCGTTGACAGGGAATGTTCGGTCAGGACAAACAGAAAGCTTACATTTGTTTCCATCACTTTACGCAAGATTTGAAGTGCCGTTTGCATTCAATATTGAAACAATTTATATTGCCTCTTGAACCGTATAGAATCAGTAGAATTCTAAAGAAGTCGACTCTTGATCACATTCACTGGAGGGACCGAGCGATAAGGCAGCTTCTGAAACAAGACAGACATCGATAATGAGCATAACTTGGAATGAACTACAATGTAGACCACAAGGGGGAAAAAAATGCAAAAGTAAACTTACATTTACGCATAGACAGCTTGAGGCTGGAGGCACGTTCTCTGCACTTGGAAAGGGTTGAAGTGACTGGGAGAAACTGGGATGACAATGCAGCGCATCTTCTCGAACTAATACAGAAAATGAAATGAAGTCGGGGAGAGCAATCTGAAACCAAGAGAAGCAGGAGGCAGTCATATGAAAAATAATAAAACCTAATACTGGATTACAATCAATATCAAGATTTCAGCAGAACTAAAGCACTCCCTCCAGAACACATTGAATGAAATGCAAGGAACTGCCATGGCACAAATAAACATGACATAATTACCTACTTGAAATAATAAATGTTAAAAACAAAATCATGACAACCAGAAAACCAAAATTAACATTTAAGAAAATTATGCACAAGATTGAAGCAATATGCACACTAGCAGTAATGACAAAAGAAAAGTGGCAGTGAATAAGAACACACAGCAAAACAAAACTAAATACATTTCAAAGAAACTACACAAAAAATTCTGCAGGCAAGAGGGATGCAACAAACAATACTGATTGGACAGAACATAAGAGTGGCGACAAAATATTTTCTTTACTGCAAAAAGTAAATGAAGGACACATCTCAAACAAACAAAAGCAACATAAGGAGATACACAGCATGGGACAAAAACAATTGAGGTTGAGTCACTAGATAAAATAAAAGGAAAAATGGAGTGCCACAATAAAGACAAGTCACTCACAGTCACTGTTTCAAGATGGAGACAGAAAATATATTCTGGTTGTACATAACACACAATTGCAGTGAATAGCAAGCCAAATCGTTGAGGACTTGGAAACAAAAACAAACCAAACTCAGCACAGATAGAGGCAGTTAAAAAAAAATAAAAAAATTAAAAAAATTAAAAAAAAAAAAAAAAGGTCATGGGAAAGAAAATGATATCAGTACATGAGCACAGCATAGGGACCAGTAACTTACAAAAAATATATGATTTACCAAACATGTGGCAAAGAGAACAGAAATACAGGTAAGCCAGTTAAAAGATCAGGCAGATATATCACACACCAGAGAAGAATCAAAATATTGCAAGATAAAGCGTGCACCAGAACACAATACACGGGTAGTGGCAAAGATGGCAGTGAGCAAACAACAATCCATAACGAAAAAACAAACAAAACAGAAAATACACACAGAAATACAGGGAGGACAGAGCTAGTGGCATTAATGACTTAAGACTAATTCAAAACAAAATATGGTGACAGAAGGCAAATATCATAAAAACAACACAAAAAGGGCAGATCAAACCTTACATAATTTGAGAAAATTAAGGAGAGATTCCTGTAATGCTGGCTCTAATAAATGGAATAGTGATCAAAGTGCACACTGCCCAATGTTAAATTAGGACCAATTACTTTTGACTTCATGGGCTGACTGCCCACATTCAAATGATCACTAATGGGCAGGCAGCATTCACCTACCAATGGCTCCACACGGATACTCTGTCTGGAATCCCTGAGAGTACACAGTCGCATGCCAAAACAAGAGAGAAAAAGGTGGGTGCCAACACAAGGACACGATACAGTAGCAATAGCAAATAGCTCATTATGAACATGGTTGGGGATGGAAACAGAAAGAATGGCAAGAAACATTTCAATACACAATGAAAACAAAACGAGTATGACAAAACAATGGGAGGGTGACCAGAGTGAAGGGAAAATAGAAAGCACACATAACACATGAAAAGCAGACCACAGAAGGGGGCACACCTTCTTATCAAACACACACAGCACAATGTTACAATGAGAAAAATGGCAAGACAGTGACACAAAATCCACACAAGTAAGGCAGAGCAAAACATAGACTGTAAGAGCACATAGACACTGTATCAATGCAGGGACAATGCAAGTGAGCACAACAACATACAAAACACACACTGCAAATGGAAAAGAAGGATTTGGGTGGCAAATAGAATACACAAATTCTCAAGCAAGGGACAAGCACGACATGACACTTCATTAAAGCGCATCAAAACATAACAGCATTGAGCACGGAAAGATAGATGAATAGAAAGCAGGCAAGTTTGTAACCGACACGGGAAAGAGACAGTCACAAGAGCGCACACAGACACACGCAAAGAAACACTTCAACCTAAGAATATGTACAGTACATGACGTGTGACACAGTGGGTTTAAACAACAAGGTACAGAAATGAACAAAAGGCAGGATCAATACAACGACGATATACTTAGCTCAGTTTGAGAGATGTGGTGTCCCAGCTCGGCAATAAGTCGACACTCCACTTCGCAGCACATCATCCACCACCATCAGGCAATGCACTCTCCCTCTCCAAGTTGCTGAGATAACACGAGCAAAGCAGAAAGTTAACCCAGAGATCCCCTGAATTATATTGGGGATGTTTGAAAAATATTCAAAAATATTATTAATCGAAGAAGAAAAAGAGAAGAATGGAATGGTTACCTCTTGTTCTCCATACGAGGAAATCAAGCGAGTGAGCTACGGTGTTGTGGAAATGACATCACACCGCACTATCGCCGGACGTGGGGGCACTCAACAAGGATCCAACGGAATGGGACTGCAATAAGCTACAATTAAAAAGAAAACACACATTATTATTCAAGTAAACTACTTCAAAACATGCTGGCCACGGACTTTACTAGACTATACTTTGAAACCATTCAAACTGTAAGTTTGTGGACTCAAAACTCAACTGACATTGGCAAGTTTGGGCTTATCGACAAATACACAAGTAGAGCTCTAGGGAGCTACTTCCAGAAGAAGATGCCGGCCGGCAGATAGCACAGAGTGTCCAAAAGTTACATTAGCAGGTTAGTCAACCAAAGTTTCGTACTCGTACATCTTGCCCAAGCTGGAGCCAAGGAGCAGCCTAACCTCTAACAGCCATAACAAACGAATTAATAGTAACTGGTTTTCGGAGAGGGTTATTTAACAACGGCGAGACAAGTACAACACATCACAGACAAGTACAACGGGTAACGGAAAGTAATTAAAACTTGAACGAAACAAACTCGGTTTGCTTGCGTTTATACACGTAATGCATTTACGCCAGCGGGCTCATCGGATAGTTAGTTTTCGTCCGTGTGACACTGCACTGGTGAACACAAAGTGTTATTGGAATTTTGAAAGTTCAAGAGACCTTGGATGGATGCTGGAATTACTGGAATGCTGAATTACTGGACCTCCTGCCCTGCCCTGCCTCGACCTGCCAACGCCTGTGTGTAACGGTCAGCGGTCGCTGCGGATCGGAAGTACAGTAGCGCCAACTCTCGGAAGTTTTCACCGTGCAACGTTTTCGGTCGCCATGGTGATTGTGAATGATTGAAACGACGGTAAAATTTATTTTTATTAAAATCACATCGTATCAACGCGGTGATTCGTCAACACACGTTAACAAATTTAGGATTCTCATACCAACATTAACACGTATCTTCCGAAAACGGTGTTGGTAGTGCTGGTGCTTTGTGTTACGACGAAAACAAAGCTGCGAGCAGACGGAATCCGACCTATTATTTCATTTTTCTCATTGGTACAGTTAAATAAATGCCGCGAAGGACACTTACTGGTAGTATAATCATTGTAAAAACAGGAAAAATATGGGGGGGGGGGGGGGGGAGGGCATAGGTATTCCGTTGCCTCCCTTGCTTTCGCAGCAGTCTCTACAAGGGTGTTTGATCGGGCCGTGAACGCTTAACCCTTCACCATTGGTGTATATGAATAGAGCCACTGGTCCATGTTAGATCTCCCTTTGTAATCCAAGAAGGAGAGGTTTGCATGGTACATAATTGCATCCAAATATGGAAAAAAGAAGAAAACAATTCAGTTGCTCAGTACTTCTACTTGCATCTTGTGTTACAGGTGAGGGTTTATCAGGTCAGTTCACTTTTGAGTTCAAGCGCAAGGTTCCCAACCCCATGATGCTGATGTAAGCTTATCCAAAACGGAAAGAAGAAAATTGCTTGGATGTTCTTGGTGTGTTCCTGTGGTCACAAATTCCTAGACCCTTTATGAATGCTGATATGTACTACTGTTTAGTTTATACTTCTGCTTGGATTGTATGACCGAATGGTATTTAGTAAATATAACTTGCTGTGCAATAAAAAATAGGATTCGAACTGTGTGCATCATTCAATATATTTACCAACATTTAAAACCTTTTTTAAAAAAAAAAAGGGGGGGGGGGGGAACATTCCTCAAAGAAGACAGAAAATGTCACAGGAGTGGGGAGGAAGGAATAAAGCCAATTTCAATGGTTTATTGGGTTTTAATTAACAAATAGATGACTTCTTAAAGACATCACCAAAATAAAAACTTTGGCATAAGAATACACACTGGCAATGTGTAGTTT